>SSNR01000135.1:561333-581606 GCA_006937965.1 Callopanchax toddi
TCTCTTAGAGATTTATTTCTAATTTCATTTAGTTATCAATCAATTTGTTTGGTGATCTTAATTTTGTTGTTAAATATTAGGTTACGTGTGGATGGCTGTGAGTTCATGCATCTAAGCACACTATTTTGATTTGTTTAGTTTTCCAGCAGCAGTCTGACATTCATTTAAACCTCACACATGTAAAATACAACAGACTGTAACTTAATTATTTTCCCACCAGCAGCCATCTCACAGGTATCCACATTCCTTTATTTAATAACCTATTTACTTTTGTATCTAATTTTAAACACACTTAGGTGTAAAATGCTTCACCTCAGAATGGAGTCTGATAAAAGTCGAAAGGCGTCCCTCTCCCATTCATCAGACTGCATTCCTTAAATTTTTATCAACAGGCCAGATTGGTTTAATTTTGTTCCAAACAATAGACAAACTAACAGTTAGCTGTTTCTTCTGTCACATACATAGGTCTGTTAAAACATGTCAGGTACTCAGTCTTCTAAAAGCTGAGTTTCCAGTCCATTATGGTCAGTTCACATCTGTGGTCGTTCACGGCTTACGTCAGGGGGTTGGGTCAGTTACGTTGTACGTCAAATAGGATTGGTCGGTTGAGCTGTGTCACACCTCCTGTCGCGCATGTGCAGTTCAGACACACAGAGATGCCATTAGGAGCACACGAACACACACAGACAGAGACAGACAACCAATAACTTCCCCAACACACACACAGAGCGGAGTCTCCGCTTTGCTTCTCTTCTCCCTCACAACTCCTCAGACAGGTTCTACCAAAAAACACACATTTTTTTTTATTTTAATAAGAGTTAAAGCCATAGGTTGTATAGACTTGTGATACTAATCCTACCATCCCTCCTGTTGAGACATGTGTACTCCCATGGCTCAATATTGCTGTCCATTTATATAGATTTTTGGGTAGGATTGGTTTATTTTCAGGTCATTTATAGATTCCATCTTTTAGTTGTGCTCCTTGTGCCGATCTCACTAGGGTGTAGCTGTCACTAGGCATGATTCCTGTTATTAGTTGATTTATAGTCGTTCTGCATTCTCCGGTGTCACAGAGAAACACAACTGGTGTCCCGTTTACCATTAATTCTATTTCTGGTCTTGTTTTTTCTACAAAGAAGATTTCTAGCTCAAACACGTCTTCTTCATCTAGTGATTCTTGGTCCAAGTTCTTTTCGGTTGGTGTCTTATTATCTATTATTGCTGCACGTGCTAGTCATGCGCTCTGATCTGGTTGGGGAGGGTTACTTTTGCAGTCTCGCGCAAAGTGGCCTTCTTTTCCACAAGCCCAACAGGTTCTTGGGTTATTTGATGCTGTTGGACCGTATCCTCTCCCTCTGCTCTGACCACGCCCTCGGCCTCTGCCTCTACCTCTTCCCCTTCCTCTAGACTGATTATAATAGATTTCCTGTTCCTCATCTTGTTTTGCCACTTTCAACCATACTTTAGTGTGGTCAAACCCTTCTTTTTGCATTTTTGTTTGGTTTTGTTTACGTTTTTCTTTTATGGTTGTCATGTAAATTTTGAACGCTGACTGAGGTTAGTTTTCCATTGAAACCATAATTTTTTATCCAGTTACAAAGAGGGTCGACTGCTCCGGGGTCTATTTTTTCTATTACCTTATAATCCTTACAGGTCAATTCTTTCAGGATTTTTTGTTTTTCTTTACTCTGTCCCTTCCCTATTTTTGCTTAAATTTAGTTCCAGTGGGTTTTCAACACCTGCTGTGTTCTAACACTGGATAGGGTTTTCGGGCAAGATGGTGATTAATTCACTCTTGTGGTAAAAACCTTTCAACCTCAGAGGTAGGTTTTTCTTGTCTACAAACTTCCACAAGGGCTCACCATTTGGGCCTTGACCGTTTAGTATGAAAACTCAGACACCTACTGGTGCCTCAATTTTCCTTTCTCACTCACTTTCACACTTTTGTTTCTCTATTTTATCTCACTGTACAGATTTTAACTATTTATACACAGGGGACTCCGCCATCCACTACGCAGATTTTAACTATTTTAGTTGTTTATTATAGGGGAGTCTGCCCTCCCGCGGAATTTAACTGTGTTTTCCTTTTACCTGATAGTGCCTAGGATTGTCAGGGTTTTACTTATACAGGGGACTCCGCCGTCCACTACGCAGATTTTAACTATTTTAGTTGTTTATTATAGGGGAGTCTGCCCTCCCGCGGAATTTAACTGTATTTTACTCGTCTCATTCATTCCTTTTGAACAAGACCATACTCACTGATTCTCTATGTCCTTCCTGGCATCCGTCAACCATCAGATCCCAGCCCGTAAGGGAGGAAACAGTCCCGGAAAGGGTCTCTTTGCTGTGGCCACAGACTCGCCCTGAATCTCACTCACTTGCTGGGATCCTCAGGTCTTTTGGAATCCGGCAATCGAAGGACCATTTTATGTTAGGTTTAAACCTCTAACATAATTCACAATCTGTAAGAACAAAGACACAGAGAATCATTAAGGTTTTACTTGCAAGGAGAATGAATCGGGAAGCTGTTTCAGTCACAATCTCCCAACTCACTCTGAAACAGTCCCCGCTCCCCGTGCTATTTATTAGAGTCAGGAATCCCTAGTTACAATGAAGTTTCAGTCTGCTCAAAGGGAGGGGAAATAAAACCAGCTGAAACCGCACAATTCATAAGTACATTTTCATACACAAGGACGATTGTTGAATTATGCTCCATTCTGCTACACCGTTATCAGGCGTGCGCCGGTGTCTCTTTCTTATCAGGGTGTGAACCTGCCAGCATACTTTTCCTCTGAGGCCTGCAAACAGTTCTCACACAAGCACAATACAGGCATAGAACAAAACAGTTCATCATTCTAAGCATAGAAATGATTATAAGAACTAAAGATTGATAACTTATATACAATTAATCCAACATTTCCCTCCTGTTTATCCACTTTAGTTCTTTTCTCATCATCATTCAGTGACCACTTCCTTTCAGATTTTCGGTCATGAAATCAAGTTGGTCAGGCTGCCATCAGCTGCGGTGTTGTTGGGTAAAAACCTGGGGCAACATTCCATAAACTTCAAACCGTCCTGCCACTCTGGAAACAGCGACTAGTGTCTGGGACTCTATCACGGATTTCAGTCCTGTTTTGGTGGTCGGAAGCATGGCACAGAGGGGGCTGTACATTTCAGGGCACAAAGGCTGTGATGTCATCGGCACCTCTACAATGTTTTTCCAACACATTTCTTTTTGACCGGGCAAGGGGAAACCTTTTTGACATGAGGTCTTTGATTGAGGAGGAGAAACACCTTGGACCTTTTTGACTGAGGAGGGGGCATGGCTGGGTTGGTTTCCATTCCTCCCTGTGACCTCTGACCCCGTGACATCAGCGTTGCGGTGCAGGGCATTCCTTGCAGGGCCCCACACCAGCCTCGTAGTAAACAAACACAGACACACCCTGAGTCGCATGTCCATAGTCGTCCACTCAGAACCCCCCCCCACAACCAGTCCTTGTTTGTGGGGACCCTGAGATTTGGGTTACGTAGCCCGTTCAGAACCAGCTCTGAACGCAGTGACATTCAGCCAACGAATGCCTGGGTTGTTTCGACTCATGAGATGTGGAAGGTGTGTCTNCAGGTTCTACCAAAAAACACACATTTTTTTTTATTTTTATAAGAGTTAAAGCCATAGGTTGTATAGACTTGTGATACTAATCCTACCATCCCTCCTGTTGAGACATGTGTACTCCCATGGCTCAATATTGCTGTCCATTTATATAGATTTTTGGGTAGGATTGGTTTATTTTCAGGTCATTTATAGATTCCATCTTTTAGTTGTGCTCCTTGTGCCGATCTCACTAGGGTGTAGCTGTCACTAGGCATGATTCCTGTTATTAGTTGATTTATAGTCGTTCTGCATTCTCCGGTGTCACAGAGAAACACAACTGGTGTCCCGTTTACCATTAATTCTATTTCTGGTCTTGTTTTTTCTACAAAGAAGATTTCTAGCTCAAACACGTCTTCTTCATCTAGTGATTCTTGGTCCAAGTTCTTTTCGGTTGGTGTCTTATTATCTATTATTGCTGCACGTGCTAGTCATGCGCTCTGATCTGGTTGGGGAGGGTTACTTTTGCAGTCTCGCGCAAAGTGGCCTTCTTTTCCACAAGCCCAACAGGTTCTTGGGTTATTTGATGCTGTTGGACCGTATCCTCTCCCTCTGCTCTGACCACGCCCTCGGCCTCTGCCTCTACCTCTTCCCCTTCCTCTAGACTGATTATAATAGATTTCCTGTTCCTCATCTTGTTTTGCCACTTTCAACCATACTTTAGTGTGGTCAAACCCTTCTTTTTGCATTTTTGTTTGGTTTTGTTTACGTTTTTCTTTTATGGTTGTCATGTAAATTTTGAACGCTGACTGAGGTTAGTTTTCCATTGAAACCATAATTTTTTATCCAGTTACAAAGAGGGTCGACTGCTCCGGGGTCTATTTTTTCTATTACCTTATAATCCTTACAGGTCAATTCTTTCAGGTTTTTTTTTTTTTCTTTACTCTGTCCCTTCCCTATTTTTGCTTAAATTTAGTTCCAGTGGGTTTTCAACACCTGCTGTGTTCTAACACTGGATAGGGTTTTCGGGCAAGATGGTGATTAATTCACTCTTGTGGTAAAAACCTTTCAACCTCAGAGGTAGGTTTTTCTTGTCTACAAACTTCCACAAGGGCTCACCATTTGGGCCTTGACCGTTTAGTATGAAAACTCAGACACCTACTGGTGCCTCAATTTTCCTTTTTCACTCACTTTCACACTTTTGTTTCTCTATTTTATCTCACTGTACAGATTTTAACTATTTATACACAGGGGACTCCGCCATCCACTACGCAGATTTTAACTATTTTAGTTGTTTATTATAGGGGAGTCTGCCCTCCCGCGGAATTTAACTGTGTTTTCCTTTTACCTGATAGTGCCTAGGATTGTCAGGGTTTTACTTATACAGGGGACTCCGCCGTCCACTACGCAGATTTTAACTATTTTAGTTGTTTATTATAGGGGAGTCTGCCCTCCCGCGGAATTTAACTGTATTTTACTCGTCTCATTCATTCCTTTTGAACAAGACCATACTCACTGATTCTCTATGTCCTTCCTGGCATCCGTCAACCATCAGATCCCAGCCCGTAAGGGAGGAAACAGTCCCGGAAAGGGTCTCTTTGCTGTGGCCACAGACTCGCCCTGAATCTCACTCACTTGCTGGGATCCTCAGGTCTTTTGGAATCCGGCAATCGAAGGACCATTTTATGTTAGGTTTAAACCTCTAACATAATTCACAATCTGTAAGAACAAAGACACAGAGAATCATTAAGGTTTTACTTGCAAGGAGAATGAATCGGGAAGCTGTTTCAGTCACAATCTCCCAACTCACTCTGAAACAGTCCCCGCTCCCCGTGCTATTTATTAGAGTCAGGAATCCCTAGTTACAATGAAGTTTCAGTCTGCTCAAAGGGAGGGGAAATAAAACCAGCTGAAACCGCACAATTCATAAGTACATTTTCATACACAAGGACGATTGTTGAATTATGCTCCATTCTGCTACACCGTTATCAGGCGTGCGCCGGTGTCTCTTTCTTATCAGGGTGTGAACCTGCCAGCATACTTTTCCTCTGAGGCCTGCAAACAGTTCTCACACAAGCACAATACAGGCATAGAACAAAACAGTTCATCATTCTAAGCATAGAAATGATTATAAGAACTAAAGATTGATAACTTATATACAATTAATCCAACATTTCCCTCCTGTTTATCCACTTTAGTTCTTTTCTCATCATCATTCAGTGACCACTTCCTTTCAGATTTTCGGTCATGAAATCAAGTTGGTCAGGCTGCCATCAGCTGCGGTGTTGTTGGGTAAAAACCTGGGGCAACATTCCATAAACTTCAAACCGTCCTGCCACTCTGGAAACAGCGACTAGTGTCTGGGACTCTATCACGGATTTCAGTCCTGTTTTGGTGGTCGGAAGCATGGCACAGAGGGGGCTGTACATTTCAGGGCACAAAGGCTGTGATGTCATCGGCACCTCTACAATGTTTTTCCAACACATTTCTTTTTGACCGGGCAAGGGGAAACCTTTTTGACATGAGGTCTTTGATTGAGGAGGAGAAACACCTTGGACCTTTTTGACTGAGGAGGGGGCATGGCTGGGTTGGTTTCCATTCCTCCCTGTGACCTCTGACCCCGTGACATCAGCGTTGCGGTGCAGGGCATTCCTTGCAGGGCCCCACACCAGCCTCGTAGTAAACAAACACAGACACACCCTGAGTCGCATGTCCATAGTCGTCCACTCAGAACCCCCCCCCACAACCAGTCCTTGTTTGTGGGGACCCTGAGATTTGGGTTACGTAGCCCGTTCAGAACCAGCTCTGAACGCAGTGACATTCAGCCAACGAATGCCTGGGTTGTTTCGACTCATGAGATGTGGAAGGTGTGTCTGTCAATTGACAGTGACTCACGTCAGGTGATGAACCGTAGGATGTCAGGGTCAGAANCTTCCAGTAAGAAACGATAAAATAGTTCAAGCACTTTTTAATATGCTTTGATTTTTTAAATAAAAATAATTACAAATAAAACTAAAAACAGCATTTTTCTAAACAGATTATTTCCTGTAAACACAGATCAGTCTTAATCTCAAACATTTGACACATGAAAAAAAAAGTGAGCCAAATTTCGGCTACTTCAACATGTGTTTGACTTTTCTCAACAGATCATTTCCTGTAACACTAATTTAAATCCAGGCGGTTTACCAGTTACTTCACTTGCTAAGACGTGATAAGAAATCAGCTGTATCATCCATTCTGACTCTGACAGGTTGAATCAGCCTTCATATCAGATGATTTCTCTCCTATAGAATTAGTTCTACTCATCACATCACACTTGAATCATCCCATTAAACCCCAAAATGTCTAAAGCTGGACTTTTTCTGACAGACTATTAGTGTCATTTGCAAAACCTAAAGCTTTTCAGAATGCTCAACAAATGTTCTTAATCTCAATTAAATTTACCTGGTTAATTAAAATAATATAAAACAAGGATTTCAATATTAATATCATTTATTTTTGTATGTAGTTGACCATCTTCTAACACTGCAATATCCTTTGTTACAACTTAAAACTTTAGTTTATAAAGTTGTTAGTTCTTTTTAGGTCTATTATCCCTGTCTGCTTCTTTCCTCGGTGACGCGCACACTCACATGCGCGCGGGCCGTCGAGGGGGGAGGAAGGGGGGTCAGGTCTGCAGCGCACTCGAACCCACAGAGAGGAGAGGGTCTGTGACTCAACTTTGCTGCGTTGTTGCAGCTTTTAGGAGGACTGACGCCCGAGGAGCCATGAAGGATTGTTTGTTTATTTATTTATTAGAAACGTCCTGATCGTCGGTATGATCACGGAGCGGGTCAGCGGCGAGGAGACCAGGAGGTCTCCCGGTGCCCAGTCCGTTACTGGCGATGCTGTTGAAAGTTTACTGGATCATGTAGGACTGTCCAGGTGTCTCCGCTGGAAACTTTAGTTTATCCAACAGGGAGGAGGGCTCTCTGCAGCAGCTACATGCGTCGCTACTAGACCGGTGTGTTCATACAAGATTCGCACATGCGCAGTACCGATCGGGTTTCCTGTACAGATCGCGTTATTTTTCATTTTTTATTAACTCAATAATTATTACAAAATTGTAAAGACTTCATTATGTTAGACAAACATGAAATAAATGCATGTTATTTAATATTAAGGTCAGAATAAATTAATTTGGTAAACTTTAATTAAAAAATATAATAAATACATTTTTAACCCCTCAAAGTAGAGAGGTCCTGGTGACCCCCTGAGAGGCTTTGGCGACCCCTAGTGGGGGTCGCGACCCCCAGGTTGGGAATCACTGGATTAGAGGTTTCACACTACAGAAAAAACAAGACTTATTTCTGTAATAAAATCCTAAAAGAGGTTTCAACATCCTGAATATGTTCCTTAAAAGTCAAGTGATCCTCCATTAAAATGCTAGATATTTAAAGTTAGACACAGCTCTGTCTGGTCATCTCTAGTTAAGGCTTTCTCATTCTGTGTAGATTTAACTTTTTTTTGCAGCAGTAAAAAGCGGCCATTTTGTTCTCACACTCAATCAAATGCAAGTTGTAAAAACTGAAATGTTTCAGCAGGAGTGTGTGCTGGACAGTATATAATGATGTCATCTGCATAAAAATGAAAAGATGAGTTTTGAATATTATGTCCAAAATTATATATACAGTAAATGGTGATTGTCCTCCACAGCGCCCCTCATTGGATGTGCTCAGCTCATCAGTGTTTGATCACAGGCGGCTCGATCTGTACCTCAACAGCGCTGGACTGCAAAGGAACACACACATGTTGCACATGCTCACCAGCACATCACTTGTGTGCACCCCAGTATAAACGGCCACTCCAGCACCCTTTCTTTGTCGATCAGTATGAAAGACATAACCGTTTTTGTAAATGTCTGAATCAGACACAGATCATTGAAGCCAGTTCTTGTTGAGTCTATCCAGATCTTTATCATATCTGTTTAGACTGGATGCATATGAGGAGAAGTGCATAAGAGGCACCATAGGCAAATTGTATAAAAGTTTTATTTCTATGAAAAAGAGCTCAACAAGATGTCAGTCATCGATGGGAAAAAAAAGCAGGTATAACAATTTCAGAGGAAGTTTGGTCACAGATGTGGAGGAATGTGATATCTACCACAAACTCTCTAACGTGGTGAGATTTTGGATGGAAGAATTTAATTAGATTCTTTATTACGCCAAAGCAGAAATCCAAAATAAGTGGTTCATGCGCTTCGTGCTGGAGGGAGTGCGGGGAGGTCGCCGCAGGTTGCTTCCATATTTTCTGGTCATGCCCTAAGCTAAAGACTTTTTGTGAGGAGATCAAACAAATGGTGTTGGAGTTGCTTGGAGGAACTCTGGACTTCTCCTTTAGCACCATGTACCTTGGGAAAATCCCTGAGGATATAAACAAACGAGACTCATACTTACTGAAAATAATTCTGGTTGCATGCAAAAAGGCAATTACTAAATGTTGACTGCAGAAAAGCCCCCCCCACACGGAAGCTGGTCATAGGCATTATAAATATGATTCACCGCATGGAACTGATGACCTTCTCACTGCGGGTGCAGAAGGAGAAAGGAGAGAGACTTTGGGAAAGATGGGGCGGTATACCTTAAAGGACTAGAAACTGATACCTATGGGATGCAGAAGAATAGCCGTTTATATTTGGATTGCTGATGCACCTACGTAATATGTACTATGTGTAAGAAACGAGATGATGTGTAACCTGAAACATGGGAACAGATGTGAATGTATGTTAGTTTTCCTTGCCCTTTTTAGTTCTTTAGTTCTATATGTCAAATAAGAAGAAAATCAATAAAGAGAAAGTGTCACACAAAAAAATCAGTTTAGACTTTGTTAAACTCTGAACATTAATACGAAGCATTCCAAAACCAAATCTTAACTTCTTAGTCTGGAGGTGTTAGACCTTGTACAGGTGTGGCAGGGCCTGGATTACTCCCAGTATTTCCTGAAAGCAGTAACTAAAATCTGTACTTTGTCTTTCTGTCTTTATTCTAGAGACCAGTATGCTGACGGGGTGGGGTGGGGGTGGGGGCTGTATTTATAGTGAGGTGCTGTCTAAAAACAAGAAGACAATAGAAGTCTATGGATTCTCTGATTGTTTATAGCCGTTTTGTTATTGTAAGGTGCAAATGTGGAACATTACTTTATTTCTTTAACAAATTTGAAGAGATTCAATTTGGTATCTGGTATAAAATGAGGCTGCTGTTCCTCATGAAGTCTGGACAGGCTGCCTGGTAATCTGTGACCATTCAGGGATTAAAATCCTGCTTTTAACTGGATCAGATTGTGTAGAATTATTCAGACAATCCTCTGGATTCTGCTCTAAACATCTGAACATCTGGCAGGTCACCAGCTGCTCAGTCTCAATCTCTCTGTGCTTTAGGTTGTTGCAGCAGGAATCTGTAAACATCCGTGTCTCACCTCCCAGCAGGTAGATGTGTCGTGTTTAGACGGGTCACAGAAGAACTGAGATCCTCAGATTGCTGTTGATGAAAAGCAGGGATTATTGTGTAACTAAAGCATGAAGTAAAGCATAGCAGAGTGTTTCATGTGACTGAAACTGAACCAACACATGATGCTGGTATTTATCTGCTGTCTGGAGCAACAGGAGGGTATTAAAGGCTCTTTGTTGGGCTGATCATCAGAGGCTCCTCCCACTTTCAGAACCACGTCAGGCTGATGTTGGTGCCATGAGACCTTCCCTTGTTTATAAAGAACTCCTTTACCTGTTGCAGGTGAGTCTGATTGAGAGACCCTCAGTCTGAGACAGATGGACTCATTCAGGTTTAAAACTTCAGAATGAATTATTCAGTCAGCAGAGAAATGATGACAATCTGGTGATGAACACAAGATCAAAACAAAGATGTTTATATTTATTATAATAAGAGCTTAATGCAGTTTATTGTTGTAGCTAGGTTTTTTTAATTCAGTTTTCAACTGTAACTGGTAAATAATTAATCCCAAAGTTAGTTAAAAATCAAATAAAATGATTGACTTTGATTTATTTGAGGAAAATTCTCTATTTTAACCAGGAGGGCTAAACTTTTTTAAGACGAGAACCAAAATCACCAAGTCTAAAGTTCGTCCAGGTCTACAAATTAAAAAGGTTTTATTTAAAAAATGTAAAAATTGTTTTGATTTTTTTAGACGTGTTTGAAAGACATTGTAAAAGCAACCGTTTAATGAAGGGAACAAAATACCGGTACTAGTAGTAGATTCGAGACGTCGAAAGGGTTTATACTTTCATTTAAAAAAGCATCAGATTCCCTGAATTTGATTGGTCGATTGTTTTCTAGTTTCTTGGGTCTCAGGATCTGGGTCTTTGTCCAGTAACGCTGCTGGATTTAGTCTGTTTTTTTAAACGGTGCTCACAAGTCTGCTTTTCAGTAAAGGTCAGTGAATGTTTGCTGTCAAATACGGTACTTAGTAAATGTGAAAGAAACAACGTGGTTGATAAAATGAAATCCTTTGGATTGGGCCTGGATAGGAAGTTCTGTGTTGTTTGTTGTTCTGCTTTATGTTAGTAAGACTCTGAACTCCAGTCTTTATCAGCATCTGTGATGATGATGATGATGATGATGATGATGATGATGATGACTGTGGTGATGGTGAGGATAGTGATGGTATGGTGATGATGATCATATGGTTGATGATGATGATGATGATGACTGTGGTGATGGTGATGAAGGTGAAAACAGGACATGTTGATGTTGTCTGTCCTTCAGCCTGTCTCATGTTTTTGTGAGAGGCTCTGAGCAGGAAGTGTGTGTTTATGGACTCACACACAGTACATTGGAATGATTTAAACCCTGAGTTCTGGCTGGCAGGCAGCCTGGGTTCAGGCTTTGTCCTTAGTTCAAAGCTATAAAAAAGCTGTGGGACAACTTTAACCATAATAATCAGTTTCTCTACTGACTGTATTTCTGTGTGTAGTCAAGTTCTCCTCTCTGTTTTTAATGTTTTACAATAAAATGTCTTAATGTGTTTCAGGATAATTGTTTTCAATCTAAAACTTCTATCGATCCCTTTCAGAGCGCCTTAACTCTCAGGTCTGAGTGCTCCTCCTGGTTTCAGGGCCCAGCCTGTTGTACAGTGTTGGTGTCGCCATCTAGTGGAGGAAAGCTGATGGTTTTAGAGACCGCTCCCTGCTGTCTGACCAAGTCAAATCAAAGTTGTCTGATGTTTGAGCTGAGAGTGTTTTGGTGACTAAACCATCAGTCTGCCTGCTCAGACGTGTCGGGGGTCAGAAGTACTTTCAGTCCGGCCCACCTGTTTGACCTGAGCTGTTTGTCTGTTGCAGGTGAGCTGCTGAGCCAGCCACGCCCCGACGGTCTGACTGAGATCATCTGTCCAAAGAACGGCTCGGAGCGGATCAACGTGGCCCTGGTCTACCCCCCCACTCCCACCGCAACCAGCCCCAAGTGATCCCTGAACCACACACCCTCACCCCAAACACACACACCACCATGTCCTCACAGACTGCCTCCATCACCACCCCACCATCAGCGTCTCCACTCCACCGCCTCATGTGAGTGTCTCAGTCAAGAGGAAGTCCTGCCCCCCGTCAGGAGGACCTCATGCCCTTAGCTCCAGTTTATAGGGCAAGTGACCATGTCTGATCATTTTTGCATTGTGGGGTTTTAAACATCTTATAAAAATATGGTTAGCAGAAGGTTTTTAATACTGTCCCCATGAGCATCAGTACATTGTTCAGAGAGAGGGTGCTGCTCCTGCTAGCGGTCTCCTGGTAGGCTCACAGGACCTGGACCTGCAGCATCTGGTTAGTAGAGCGGACTGCTCTGGGTGGGGTAGAAGTTCGTTCAGGTTAACAGGAACCTGACCACAGAAGATCTGTCAAACCTTTAAAGCCGCACTCTGGATTATTTCAGCAAGAGAGCAGTTTTTGAATCTAGCGTCCAAAGGCTCCTCCTCAAAACATCTCGACACGCGCGTCCGGTCGTGCATGCACACAGCGCATATACTTCGGGTATAAGCTGTACAGCTCAATGTGTAGGGTTTAATCACTCACAGTTCACAACTCTTATTCCAACACTACGAGGGTCTGATGAGCCCTCTCTGTCCCTGCTGCTTCTGATATTAGCTCTGTTAGCAGAGAGCTCCTGCTGGACTCTGAAGCTGAACTTGACTCGGCCCTGGATGAACTTTCTGACCAAAATAAACGCATAATCCTGTCAAACCTTGCCATTCTGTGAGGTGAAAGGTTTAAAAATAAAAATAAATCCGTCTTTAGCTGGGGAATGGGTAGGTTTTTAGTAGAAATGAGCTGTGAGTCCTCAGTGAACGAGACTGTAAACAGAGAAACACACGGAGCGTCCTGTACGACAGCGCCCCCTACTGGTACAGGTTTGGTCAATGTGCGTGCATGTTGAGAGAATGCAGAAATTTGAATTTCATTGGCTGAAAAATGTCGGCGGCAAGAAATAATGCAAAGGGGTCTCTAGGAGGAAGGAGGGTCTTCATCAGAATGACAGATGTTGTGGAACTCAACCCATAGATCATAGTTTAGACCTGAAATATCATTTAAAACATTTAGAACACTTTGATACAGAGAAAAATGCTCCAGAGAGCCGCTTTAAGTGTACTCTGAAGCAAATCCAATGAAGTGAGTCCAGAACTGGACTGGACTCCTACACTCAGAATGTTTTAAAGTTTCTACGTCTTCCTCCAGCTGCTTTAACATTGACGTCTTCTTGTGTTGCAGGTTGTTGGTGTTTGCTGATGTCAGCTGTGAGCCGACGTTGAGGACCTTTGACCCTGGACACTTCTCCAGTCTGTAGAATCTTTTACTGCCTCTGAAGTTTCTCCTTTGGCGCCGAACAGAAGAACTCTGAGTCCGACTCGAGGACGTCTGGGTCAGTAACCAAATCCAATAATCTGTTAGGAGGTGAATGTGTGGAGGAGAAGCTCGTGAAGCAGAAAGTTGCTCTGCAGTGTGAAACATCTAAAAAGAACAGATTCAAAGAAAAACCAGGAGAACCTTCTTCAACGTGGAGCATCTTCTTCTCCAGACTCACATGTTGACCTTCACAGCAGACTACAAGGTCACAGTGTGTCATCTCAAACACACAACAGTCTGACTCACAACACGTGTGTGTGTGTGTGTGTGTGTGTGTGTGTGTGTGTGTGTGTGTGTGTGTGTGTGTGTGTGTGTTTCAGGGTTTTTCTGATATTAAATCAGCATCAAGTCATTTCTGCAGGATTCCCTCAACCTGAGGAGAAAATGCCACCAACACTGCCCCCATGTGGTCAGAATGTGTAAAAGCTTTTACAATAAAATGATTTATTGTCATGTTTCCACAAACAGAAGGTTTCCTGAGTTTTGGGTAAAATTTTGTGATATGGTTTCAGAGTTTCAGTCCAACAGATTTCTTTTTTTACTATAAATGTACAGATTGTTTCAGAGCAGAAGATTTAGGTGGTACAGTGATGCACTTCCCTCCATCCTTCTCTCCATCTTTCCTTCACCCTACCATCATCCTTTGTGTTGTTTCCTCCACAGTCAGCTCCTTTAAACCAGGTTCATCCTTCATTCTGGGACAGAACTCTACACGTCTGCTCATCTTTGGCTCCATCCTGTCATATTGCTTTTTTTAATGAAATATCAGAAGATTTGTTACAAATGAAAACAGTCTCAGTAACATGTCAAAGACATTTAACTTCCTGCTGTCTGATGAATTTCTGCTTCTCATTTGGGTCAAATTAAGCAAATAAAGTGATAAAAATCAAAATATGATAAAAATTAAGGGGGAACAACTGAAACAGTGAATGCAGTAGCTGGTGTGTTCTGAGTCGTCTGGACTCTGAGTCCCTGTTCTGTCTTTGTCCTTTTGATAAACTAAATCCTGCTCTTCCTGTTCAGCATGAGATGAGACAGCCTGCTTGAAGCTGATGGAAGACTTTAAATACCAAGAACTTAAAGACCATTCTCTCCACTGCCACCTCGAACTGGACTGGACTGGATCAGGATTTGACAGGACTAGGCTCTGGACTGGACTGGGCACTGGTCCTGACTCTGGACTGAATTAGGCTCTGGACTGGACTTGACTATACTCTGGACTGGACCGGGCTCCGACCTGAGGACCAGCAGGTGTTTCAGTCAGAACTGATTCCAGCAGGATCAAAGTGAAGTTTGCAGGTTGAGCTGTTTATTGATGTAAATAATATCTTTATTTTTCTATGTGAACACGACATGTTCCAGCGATGACATATTTATAGAGCAATGTGCATGTCTGACTGGGAGCGTGCACACCAGCTTTTATATGTAGCTGCTTCCATGAATGCCAAATAAATCAAAGAGTGACTTTAATGGCTCCTCGCTTTGTGTTTGTGAGTTCTTTATGAAAGTAACAGAATCATGAGGCTGCAGTGATTCAAATACGAGAACCAAACCTGAATATGTTCATAAAGGAGACGCTGAACTCAAAGCTGACTCATTTTTACATGAACTGGTTTGTTGGACATGTTATGGATACAAAGCTTCCTGGTCTTGGTGACTAAATATGATAGAAGTCCAATAATATTCCTATAACCCTGAGAAAAAGAATTTACAGAGCAATAAATCGTACACCCGAGAAACCTCTTAGTATGTTTTGTCTAGAATAATATTTACAATTGTTTAATTTGTTTTTTTTTATTAACTTTGAACATTGAAAAATAAAGGTACAATACAAATGTACTATTTTTATTAACAAACAATATAAAAGATAATAAAAATAAGAACTTGAATTTTAAAACAAGAATAATCCAGAAGGAAAAATAAAGGTATGTGAGTCCACTCCTGGTTCATTCATAATATGATCATTTATACCAACATAATACAGGAGAATAAACAATATTTATATGTATCTAATAACTGATCAGATCCACAAACTCGTTTTCAAATCACTAATTCATTCATGAATGATGATTTAGTGTATCACCAATATTATATACATCTAGATAAACACATCTGAATTATACACATTCCATATCCAATGTTCTCTAATAGTTTTAGTTTGATGTTTAGAAATGTTTTTCATCATTTAAATGTTTTAAAGGTCACCTGTTTTTTGGGTCTGTTTCTGCAGCTCCAAGCAAGTTGGAACTGCATCCAAAACTAAACTAACAAACAGGAAACTGAAATCCTTTAAAAACTCAGCGTATGGAAGCTAACCTTTTTCATTTATCAGCTGTGAAACATAAATATTATTTTAGAATCGTTTTATTTTTAGTGTAAAATATATAATTTTACAAATCAGAGACTGATGATGGGGCCTGTCTGTGTGAACTGGATAGAAGAGAAATATTGTTAACATCAAAATCACATTCAGGAAGGAATTCTAACACTACAACGGGTTTAAAATAATATTTGGGATTCATTTATTATTTTATAAAATAAATGTTTAATAACTTTGAAGTATTTAATCAAGCATTTTTCAGCCCCTGTGGACATGAGGATTATTCAGAGTATTTTATTCAAATAGTGAGCTTTATTTTTTCTAGAATAAATATGAATCCATTTATTAATGAATGATGTTGGAGCATTGATTACGTTTCAGGATAAAGGACATAATCCTGTTGTTTCAGACAGATAGAAGGTTTCTATCCGTCAGTGATATCTACAACCTAATTGGATTTTATTTTGAAAATTCATAGAATTTACTCTAACTGATTTTGGCAAACATTTATTCCCAGATATTCTATAACTTAACTATACTGTCAGTTTCTGGAAGAAATTGTTTTTTAAAGTCATAATACTTCAGAGAAAGTATTAATTCAAGTCATTTTCTGAGCTACAGTTGGTAGCAAAAAGTTTGCAGGTTCGAATACCTTTATGCATGGAGTTGCATGTTCTCTCCATGCATGTGTGGGTTTCCTTCAGGTGGTCTCCTCCTTACAGAACACAACATGCCTGATGTCACTTTGATAAATCGTCCCCTAATTAATTAAATAAATACATATTTTTTGACCTGATATTCAAATGCATGATCTGCTACTTTCACTTACAGTATTTGTTTTCTTGAATAACATTTAGACAGTTTGCAGTGAATGTTAAAGCAATGTTCAAACATAAATAAATTCATAAAGACATATAAGGACATGACTTGCAACTTCTAACTTCCATTGGGTGAATATTATTTCCATACTTCTCTTCCACTGATATTTTGCACTTTTTATTTATCTGTTATTATTATTTGTGTAAAGATAAAAAGAAGAAAAAAATACGAGCATGTATAAAAACAGAAACAGGAAGAAGAAGCAAAATGTTTTTGTTTTAAACTTGGTGGAGAAGGGGTGAGATTAAATACTTCCGATCAAGTTTTCCTCAACTGGTAAAATACATATAAAACATCCTGCAAATAGTACAAAGACGTACAAAAACCAAAACCTGGAGGTTCTAATGTGAACACCGTCTTCTCTGACCAGCAGGGGGCGGTGCTCCCAGGCAGAACGCTAAATGAACGCCGCCTCCTCCAGCCACCAGGTGGCGGTAAACCAGACTGAACGCAGAAGAAGCGGAACGCGGCCCCCGGTACTTCCTCTTCCCACTGCGGCCTCAGAGGTAGGTTCAGTCTCCTAGACTGAGTCAAGAATCTGTCTTTAATCCCTATGAAATCTGCACCATCATTACTTTTAATCAGTTGGATTTCAAGTGTTGTGAATAGATAGCTCTAGTAGCTTAAGATTATTCAGCATGAGAACGTAAAATATGATTTTGTAGTGTTATTTCTGAGGACACCGACTGCTTTCCGCCATGTTGGGTGCGTGTTAAAGTTAAAACCAGATTTAAATAAGAAACTGATGACGTTTTGTGGCTGTAAAGTCGTCGTTTGTCATTTTAAATATTTTCTTGTTTTTCTATAAAGTTCAGAAAAGTATTTTAGCTTATAGCTAGTCGAGATGCTCAGGTGAAAGCGGTTTATGGATAAATAGTGATTATATTTGTATTTTTCAGGTATCTGAAAATGGTCCGCTACTCTCTCGACCCGGAGAACCCGACTAAATGTACGTTAACGTTCTGAAGGTTTGGGTTTAGGCATCTCTCTCTGGCTGTGATGACTTCTTAGGACACCTTTGGATTAAACATGAAAATAACTCATAACGATCTGAGCTGCAGAAATTACCAACACATTCTGTGTAAATGAGCTGCTTTATGTTTTCAAACGTTTGATTTATTGTTTTATTTATTTCAGCATGTAAGGCGAGGGGCTCCAATCTCAGGGTTCACTTCAAGGTAAGCTGCATGTTCATAACTGCGTGTTTCAGGCTCAGGAGCCCTCAGAACTTTAAATTTTAGTGTCTGTTGTGTAAAAAAGCATTCACCCTGGTCCAGCGAATTGATAAGTAAATATTAAAAAGATGAGAGCAAAGTCAGTAATTCTTTCAAACAGAGGTGTTGAAGTTAAACCAGAATTATAAACCAGTGAGAGTCAACAGTTGGAGTGGCTCAGTTTCAATGGTAGGTGGTTTAACAGACTGGATGCTGCAGCAGAAACTGTTGTCTCCTCTGGTTCTGGGAGGGAAAAATAATCCATCTTTAGAAGTTAGAGGTCTGATTGTAGTGTGATGGTTAAATGTTCTGAGCGGTAGGATGAAGGGATAAGCCATTAAAAGATGAGGAGTAAATGTTTGGATTGAATCCTAAGCTAAACAGGAAACCAGTGCAGAGGCCAGAATGGGTGTGCTGTGGTTGTGCCTTTTCTCTGGCAATATGACACTGACCCTAACCCAACAACACTGATGGAACTACAACAGTGTTTATAAGTAAACTGTTCATCATTTAGCTTCTTCACTCTGGATCATAAGTTATAAACAGTCCATTTATAAAAGTGACATTTGTCTAAAAACATTTAAAGTGCTTTTATACAGATGAGCCACGGTTTAGATCATTAATGAGTTAATGGCTAGTCAGAGTTAAAAGTGTTTAAGTGCTTTTATTTCATGTTTGTAGACTCGTGTGGACTTGTGGAGGACGTGTAGACAGTCACTGCATGTTGCTGTGCTGCTCTGTGGTTCTCATTGACCCAAAATGATCTGATTTCTGTTCGGTTGTAAGCTGTAAAAATTGGGGACAGATGATGGCTTATACATCATCATCATATATATATATATATATATATATATATATATATATATATATATATATATATATATATATATATATATATATATATATATATATAAATATATATATATAAATATATATACACAGTGGGGCAAAAAAGTATTTGGTCAGCCACCGATTGTACAAGTTCTCCCACTTAAAATGATGGCAGAGGTCAGTAATTTTCATCATAGGTACACTTCAACTGTGAGAGACAGAATGTGGAAAAAAAATCCATGAATTCACATGGTAGGATTTTTAAAGAATTTATTTGTAAATTAGGGTGGAAAATAAGTATTTGCTCACTTCAAACAAGGAAAATCTCTGGCTCTCACAGACCTGTAACGTCTTCTTTAAGAAGCTTTTCTGTCCTCCGCTCGTTACCTGTATTAATGGCACCTGTTTGAACTCATTATCTGTATAAAAGACACCTGTCCACAGCCTCAAACAGTCAGACTCCAAACTCCACTATGGCCAAGACCAAAGAGCTTTCGAAGGACACCAGGAAAAGAATTGTAGACCTGCACCAGACTGGGAAGAGTGAATCTACAATAGGCAAGCAGCTTGGTGTGAAAAAATCAACTGTGGGAGCAATTATCAGAAAATGGAAGACATACAAGACCACTGATAATCTCCCTCGATCTGGGGCTCCACGCAAGATCTCATCCCGTGGGGTCAAAATGATCATGAGAACGGTGAGCAAAAATCCCAGAACCACACCGGGGGGACCTGGTGAATGACCTGCAGAGAGCTGGGACCAAAGTAACAAAGGTCACCATCAGTAGCACACTACAACGGCAGGGAATCAAATTCTGCAGTGCCAGACGTGTTCCGCTGCTGAAGCCAGTGCATGTCCAGGCCCGTCTGAAGTTTGCCAGAGAGCACATGGATGATACAGCAGAGGATTGGGAGAATGTCATGTGGTCAGATGAAACCAAAGTAGAACTTTTTGGTCTAAACTCAACTCGTCGTGTTTGAAGGAAGAAGAATACTGAGTTGCATCCCAAGAACACCATACCTACTGTGAAGCATGGGGGGGGGGGAACATCATGCTTTGGGGCTGTTTTTCTGCTAAGGGGACAGGACGACTGATCCGTGTTGAGGAAAGAATGAATGGGGCCATGTATCGTGAGATTTTGAGCCAAAACCTCCTTCCATCAGTGAGAGCTTTGAAGATGAAACGTGGCTGGGTCTTCCAACATGACAATGATCCCAAACACACTGCCCGGGCAACAAAGGAGTGGCTCCGTAAGAAGCATTTGAAAGTCCTGGAGTGGCCTAGCCAGTCTCCAGACCTCAACCCCATAGGAAATCTGTGGAGGGAGTTGAAAGTCCGTGTTGCTCGGCGACAGCCCCAAAGCATCACTGCTCTCGAGAAGATCTGCATGGAGGAATGGGCCAAAATACCAGCTACTGTGTGTGCAAACCTGGTAAAGACCTATAGTAATCGTTTGACCTCTGTTATTGCCAACAAAGGTTATGTTGCAAAGTATTGAGTTGAATTTTTGTTATTGACCAAAAACTTATTTTCCACCCTAATTTACAAAT
>SSNR01000135.1:581616-604116 GCA_006937965.1 Callopanchax toddi
TATATATATATATATATATATATATATATATATATATATATATATATAAATATATATATATAAATATATATACACAGTGGGGCAAAAAAGTATTTGGTCAGCCACCGATTGTACAAGTTCTCCCACTTAAAATGATGGCAGAGGTCAGTAATTTTCATCATAGGTACACTTCAACTGTGAGAGACAGAATGTGGGAAAAAAAATCCATGAATTCACATGGTAGGATTTTTAAAGAATTTATTTGTAAATTAGGGTGGAAAATAAGTATTTGCTCACTTCAAACAAGGAAAATCTCTGGCTCTCACAGACCTGTAACGTCTTCTTTAAGAAGCTTTTCTGTCCTCCGCTCGTTACCTGTATTAATGGCACCTGTTTGAACTCATTATCTGTATAAAAGACACCTGTCCACAGCCTCAAACAGTCAGACTCCAAACTCCACTATGGCCAAGACCAAAGAGCTTTCGAAGGACACCAGGAAAAGAATTGTAGACCTGCACCAGACTGGGAAGAGTGAATCTACAATAGGCAAGCAGCTTGGTGTGAAAAAATCAACTGTGGGAGCAATTATCAGAAAATGGAAGACATACAAGACCACTGATAATCTCCCTCGATCTGGGGCTCCACGCAAGATCTCATCCCGTGGGGTCAAAATGATCATGAGAACGGTGAGCAAAAATCCCAGAACCACACCGGGGGGACCTGGTGAATGACCTGCAGAGAGCTGGGACCAAAGTAACAAAGGTCACCATCAGTAGCACACTACAACGGCAGGGAATCAAATTCTGCAGTGCCAGACGTGTTCCGCTGCTGAAGCCAGTGCATGTCCAGGCCCGTCTGAAGTTTGCCAGAGAGCACATGGATGATACAGCAGAGGATTGGGAGAATGTCATGTGGTCAGATGAAACCAAAGTAGAACTTTTTGGTCTAAACTCAACTCGTCGTGTTTGAAGGAAGAAGAATACTGAGTTGCATCCCAAGAACACCATACCTACTGTGAAGCATGGGGGGGGGGGAACATCATGCTTTGGGGCTGTTTTTCTGCTAAGGGGACAGGACGACTGATCCGTGTTGAGGAAAGAATGAATGGGGCCATGTATCGTGAGATTTTGAGCCAAAACCTCCTTCCATCAGTGAGAGCTTTGAAGATGAAACGTGGCTGGGTCTTCCAACATGACAATGATCCCAAACACACTGCCCGGGCAACAAAGGAGTGGCTCCGTAAGAAGCATTTGAAAGTCCTGGAGTGGCCTAGCCAGTCTCCAGACCTCAACCCCATAGGAAATCTGTGGAGGGAGTTGAAAGTCCGTGTTGCTCGGCGACAGCCCCAAAGCATCACTGCTCTCGAGAAGATCTGCATGGAGGAATGGGCCAAAATACCAGCTACTGTGTGTGCAAACCTGGTAAAGACCTATAGTAATCGTTTGACCTCTGTTATTGCCAACAAAGGTTATGTTGCAAAGTATTGAGTTGAATTTTTGTTATTGACCAAAAACTTATTTTCCACCCTAATTTACAAATAAATTCTTTAAAAATCCTACCATGTGAATTCATGGATTTTTTTTTCACATTCTGTCTCTCACAGTTGAAGTGTACCTATGATGAAAATGACTGACCTCTGCATCATTTTAAGTGGGAGAACTTGCACAATCGGTGGCTGACCAAATACTTTTTTGCCCCACTGTATGTATATATATGTGTGTGTATAATGTGTGTGTAATATATATATATATATATATATATATATATATTTTTTATGCAGAATTGTCCAAAAAGGAAGGCATAGTTAATAACAGACTATCACAGTGGGATTGATGTGATTCAGCTCTGATCGTTTTATAGCAGCCTAGTCTCTGTTTTCATGGTTAAACATTGTGCACTGGTCTAACTGGTGAGTGACACCACAGAGCTGCAGTAAAAAACAGTTTTCCTTTAGATGGGAGACATCTAACTGGTCTGGATGTGAACTGGTTGTGAGCATCCAGACTTTTTAAGTGCTGCAGCTTGCATCTGGTCTGATTTCAGTAAATATCAATTAGTTCATCAAAATCCAGACTAAATTTGTTTGTTGGTATGGAGGTTCTGTTGAACTTAGGACTTGTTGCTTCATTAAATCATCTTTTCTTCTGAACAGAACACCCGTGAGACGGCTCAGGCCATCAAGGGCATGCACATCCGCAAAGCTAACAAATACCTGAGGGATGTTGTTGTAAAGCACCAGTGTGTCCCGTTCCGTCGCTACAACGGTGGTGTTGGACGCTGTGCTCAGGTGAGAGTGGGCTGAGGTCACCTGGGGTCAGATTAGAGGCTGCACTGATGACCATCTTAGGACACCTTTGGATTAAAGATGAAACCATTTTGTTTAATCTGAGCAGCATCAACATAAACTCACTGTTTGAGCAGACAGAGCCTTTTTCTCAACAGTTTGTCGTTTACAGGCCAAACAGTTTGGATGGACTCAGGGCCGCTGGCCCAAGAAGAGTGCAGAGTTCCTCCTGCACATGCTCAAGAACGCAGAGAGCAATGCTGAGCTGAAGGTGAGTTCTCAGGCTGCACCAGTGTGTGGTTCTGTGCAGAGAAAGCATCCAGATGTTTGACCTGAGTGTAGGGCTGGGTATCGTTAAATATTTTTCGATACTACTACCTTAACGATACTTTTTTCTATACCTATATGTATAATTCTTAGAGAAAATAACAAGTACTTAAAGTTTTTTTTAATTAAACACAAAAAAAAAAAAACAGTTTTATGGCATATATATATGCATTTATTATTATTTATTTATCTCTTCCCTCTGGAGCTAACTACGGCTGTCATACAATCCATGAACTCTTTCTTTTGTTGTTTTTGTTTCTGAAAGGGAAACTGAATATCCAGATTTAAGAGTTATTTGGTTTTTGTTATGGAAAAACAATCAGAAATACAGGGAAATGGATCTGTGTTCATTATTTCGTTATTCCTTTTTGCTAATAAAGAGTACACGGATTCAGGTCGACCAGAAACTAGTGTTATTCTGGAGGTGCCAGGATGGGGGCACAGGAAAAACTGAGGAAAACCCTCCACATCGTTGCTGATAACAGAGCCTATGGTCTATAATAAAAAGTAAATCCTCCTAAATAAAACAAGTACGTCTCGTGGCCTCGCAGATTTTTAAAATGCAATTTAAAAAAACGCGTATGTGTTCTGCGTCCTCCTGAGGAGGTCGCATCTCTGACGCCTCAGCAGGTGAAAACGGAGCTGCGGGCTCTGAACAAACAGTGTTCGGGTCTGATCTCTTTAACCTGCCGTTCTGACGGTCCGGTTGGTACCAACGAGAGTGTTTAAACAAGAGAGGAAGGTCTCACCTCTACCTCCGCTTCTTCAGACCCGGCTCGC
The DNA here is from genome assembly GCA_006937965.1 of Callopanchax toddi. NCBI lineage: Eukaryota > Metazoa > Chordata > Actinopteri > Cyprinodontiformes > Nothobranchiidae > Callopanchax > Callopanchax toddi. The sequence continues at coordinate 584,987 of SSNR01000135.1, forward strand.
GGGTCTGACTTTTTTTTTTTCGCTGTAGCTGTTGAGAGGGAGGGGCTGTGTGTGTGTGTCCCTCAGCCTGTGTGTGCGCCAATCAGAGCGGCACTGGAGCGGTGCGTTTAAAGGGACATTTTATTGTATAAAAGTACCGAAACTAGGTATCGGAAAAAAATTTTTTTTCGGTATTACTACCTACCGAAGGTTTTCGGTCGATACCACAGTAGTACCGTGTTACAGTACCCAGCCCTACCTGAATGTAGGGTTGTCACGGTTACCGGTTTCGCGGTAAACCCCGGTAAAAATGTTGACAATAATAATTGCCGTCATGTTGTTAAAAACTATATTATCTCGGTGGGTTAACCGCCTTCGCGGTTTTGGCACGGTTAGCTCCCCAGCCACCGTCCCCTCAGGTGAAGCTCCGTCCCCTCAGGTGAAGCTTCTGCGCATGTAGTGTTTACATCCACAACTTTCTTAAGCTAAAGCTAAAATGACGGCAAAAAGAGGAGAAAACAGCACTGAGGGCATCTATCAGCCCTCAAAGAAGACAAAGTCGGAAGTATGGGCATATTTTGGATATTTGAAGAATGCAGAGGGACAGTTGTTTGCCGAACGTGCCGGAAAAAAGTGTGAAAGGCAGCAACACGCAACGCATCTGTGACCATCAACTCTACAGTCACTGCAAGAGAAGGTATTAAGGTAACGTTTAGCGTTTTAGCTGAAATACATGATGTGAGGACTTTAGGTTGAAGGAGAAAGCAGCGAGTGCCACTGCCAGAACATAAACTGAGTCGCGAACACCCCCGTATTGAAATTACGCTACGGGGCTCCCAGCGGGCAGATCGCTGTTGATGCTGCTTAATGAAGCATGTCAAAATAAGTTCACCAGAACTCCAGCTTAGCAGAAAATAACTGGTGGTTTATTAGCCATGCGGGAGTATTAGTCAGTATTTTTTTCCCTCCTCTCACTGTTGTTTTCATAGTTTTGTAATTGATTTATTGCAATGCCTTGGTTTTAGTGAGGTTACTACACATCGTAGCCATAAATGCTGTGGTTCTAATAATTTACATAATTATTTTGGCTTTCGGCCTGGGTTTTCTCATTTTAGGTTTCGGCCAAGAATTTTCATTTTGGGGCCCCCAGTGAAAGGATGCACCTGTTTAAACAATTCGCCAACACATTCTGATTTCCATGCTCTTGATGATGGAGCTGATTGGATGTAGAAGTGAAATTAGCATCATGTTTGCCTCGTCTGTATTGATCAGCTTTTTGTGGTGACGTTGTGACGTGAAGAAGCCTCGTTGAACGTGTTTAACCATTAGTTGAGTTTTAAAGCTGGTTAGTTGTTCTCATATTTCACTGTGGAGTTCAAACGGTCTGTCGGAGATCCTGGGGTCTAGAAATTTAAAACCAGAGATGTGAGGTCTGCTGTTCCAACTTTATTTATCCATTGATTTAAAAACCCAACAACATGTTTTTATTTTTACAAAAGATCAGAGTCCAGCTCAATTCCCCTACAGAGTCTTAATGTGTTTATGAATTAGCCTGCAGCTGTTTCCATATTAGACATTTAACTAAATGATGTGTAAACTGCAGCAGTATGCTCTGGAGGTGTCAACCATGTGAGACGTTCATCTGTTTTCTGGTTCTACGTGTTTGTAAACTGTTTTACTCTTAATTTCTGATACCGATATAAACGGGGTACCCCTCATTAAAAAAAATAAAAGACAAACAAAATAATTTTAGGTAGCCAACATCCCATACCTCCTATCATGCATACTTAAACTTAGGGCTGGGCGATATACCAAAAATGTATCGTTACCGAAATTTATGACTCTTACTGACGTCATTTTGCCCATGTTGGTAAATTTGGTATTTAAAAAAAAAAAGAAAAGGCATGTCCCTTTAAGACGCACTACGTTTGACGTTCGAAGGGGTGGAGTCACGTGACTCCACTCCATCCAGTCTGTAAAGAAGAGGGACACGGTGGAGGATGATTCAAATGTGGAAGCTGCCGCGGTTAGGGATGGGTACCGTATACGGTGCTTTTTAAGGCACCGACCGACTCACGTGATCAGAAATGGTGCCTTGTTTCGGTACCTGTCCGTCATTAATGAGAACTTGTGAGACAGCGATTCAACCTGATAAGCTGTAGCTGATACTGCGCGCGCGTCACCTGCCTGAGGCATGTTGTGTGCGTGTTTCGGACGTGCTACAATTGTATGCATGTTGCTGTCGCTGCGTGCGTCGGAGCCTCCGACTCGGGAGGGGCTCACCTGTACCGCAGCTGAACGGAGTGCGCAATGTGTCAGAGAGGAGCAGCCGAGTGTGTGTGTGTGTGTGTGTGTGCGTGCCCGCGTCGGATCATTAGAACCGGGACCGAGTGCTGCTGCCACTCAACAGAGTAGGCGATCCAGCTGGATTATGGTGGCTGGGTCAGCGATCCAGCAGGTCTAGTAGCAGTTGGGGGGTGAGGGGAGCTTATTGGCTCATCCACTGAGTCCCCCCCCCCTTCCCGCCGTGCGGTTCTTTATTGTGACTTGCCGAATAGACAGAGATTTTTAGTGTATGTATTTGTCCACTGTTTTACATTAGTTTAATAAATTATTTTATTTGGAAACACGTCTCTGTTTGCTGCTTCTGTAGAGGAGTCTTTTTTGGGGACATTAAACCTCCTGTAGCTTCAGTTCTAAAAGGTCAGATAAAGATAAGAGAGGTGAGAAGGGGAAAGAAAAAATGAGCAGCAGGTAGGGGAGGAAATAATCTGAGAGAAGAAAAGAATATAACATGTTCTCCTCATCATAGTAATTCCAGAGGACAAAGTTAGGAGGACAAGGAGCTGGTTAGTTTTTGCATCATTTATAAAACACTAAGCAGTTGGTTAAAGGTTTTCATATTGAAGAATTTTGCAAAGAAAAGAAATGTGACTTCTGTCATTTGGGAACACTTTGGATTCAGCAAAGATTATGTTGAGCAAAAAAAATGTCAAACAGGGCTCTAGAGTGCGACCAATTTGCGACTAATTTTTAAAAGGTGCGACTAAAAAATATCATAGGTCGCACCAGTGCGACCATCTGTTCATCTAACGAGCGGAAGCGCTGCCTCATCAGAGCAGCGAGAGATCCGCTCCAGAAAGCTTAGAACTCATGATGCAGCCCAGGAACCGGTTCAAGATATAAATAAATAAATCTGTGAGGCTGAACGTAGGCTGAACGTCTCCCCGTGGTTCAACCACAGAAACGCATTAAACCAGAAGTACAAAAATATAAGTTTTAATGGGTCACACCGACGCTGTCGCCGAGTGAACCCGGACAGTGGGGGGGGGGGGGTGCTGGGACAGGCTGCTGTCAGAGTAATAACGAGGATGATGTCACGCTGACAGCGTGGATTTAATGAACTACAGCTCAGGAGGAGACGGTACGTGGGTCATATGTCAGGCTCTCGGCCCGAACCCCCTCTCTCCCTCCGACCCACTATAAGCTATAAATCTATAAATGATATAACAGGCTGTCATTAACGCAGTGCCCACTGGTGTCTCCTCCACCTGCTGCCTTTCAGCATCAGGCAGCAAACTGATCATCAGATGAGATGATGATCAACTAACTTTTTTATTTCATTTAAAAACAAGAGCAAACAGAATGTACACTCAAAATAAATATGAATGAAAAGGAGCTGAGAGGAAAATATCTTATTTTCTGCCTCGTTTTTACAAAAGAAGATGAAATCAGTTTCCAGCACATTCCAGTTCTAACTTTCAAACTTAGTCTCAGATAGGGTTGGGTATTGAAAGGGTTTCATTCGGTACCGGTGCCATTTCGATACTTTTAAAACGGTACCGGTTCCTAAACGGTATTTAAATCGGTACTTTTAAAACCTAAAAACACAGATTTTTTTTATGATCCCCTGACTTTTTATTTCTTAAGGCAAAAGGCCGAGCCAAACATCAAATTCTTCATAATTTAAAGAAAGAAAATATTTACATTATACTGTACATTAATTAAATGTACAAAACATTAACTAAACAATTATTAACTGAACATCAACTCAATCTACTGATTAACAATGGAAATACAATCCTAAACACTGAACTAACACTCAGATTGGCTCTTTGGTGTTCTTGTTGTCACACAGTGAAAATGTGGTTTTGATTTTAAGTTTTATTTATTTGCATGTTTTTTTCCCTGTTTTTATAGTTATTATTGCATGTTTTATACAGTTTTAATGTTGTTTGTTTTTAATTCTTTGGATCGCTGTGGACTGATTTTAACATGACTGATAATCACTATCACCTGTTGTAAGTGGGCGTGTCCAGGAGGAAACTTATTTAGATGCCACTCAGGTTGGCAGAGCGACAGAGAGAGTGAACAGGACAGAAAAGAAAAGAGAAGGACAGACAACGAAGGAAATGAAAGGTGTGCTGAAGGAAAAAAGGAGAAGCAGCAGGATGTGAGGAGGAGGCAGATCGGCTGTCCCGGTGAGCGGCGAGGAGTCGAGCGTCTGGTCCCAACAGCTGGAGCGAGGATCCTCGCTGGACGCCTGCGCGTCCCACCGATCTCATGGGGCGCGCTGCGAGTGAGTGACGGCCGGCATGAAGTGGACCTCTGCCCGCACCATTCAGACCAGTGTGCTCTGCGGGGCGAAGAGATGCGAGGAGCCGCGGCTGACGTCACCGCTGGACTGCCGCACAAGGAGATGGCCAAGTGCGCGTGTCGGGGTTGTGTTTCCTGCAGCAGCCTGCTGCGTGTGTGTCATGTGATGTTTGTGTGCTACAGCCTACAGCTTATTAACGGCAAACACCAGAGGGCGTAATTAGGCGGCTATATTTTGGGGCACCGAAATGGCGCACCGAAATTCACGTTGTATTTCGGTCCGGGTAGTACCGATGATGTAACGGTCGGGTCCATACCGGAACCGAACTTCGGTACCCAACCCTAGTCTCAGATGCCATCTTCATTTAGTTTCATAATGACCTCATAACTTATTTAAAACATTTAAAAATACATTTAATGATCTTGATTCTTTCCATAATTTTACACTGTTTACGGAAATATTCAATTCCTTCTCTTTGGTTCTAATCAGGTTTTTTAAAGACTTCAGTTCCTTTTAAATTAAAACTATTTACTCTAAAACATTTTCTAAATGTTTATTGGTCAGGTATTCTTATTAACTTTGTACATTGTAATATTTTCCTACAATATTGAACATCTAGACAAGACCAAAGATCTAGAGACCAAACTACAGGAGGTCCATCTGAGGGACAGGAGTCTATAATGAAGGATTGTCCATCAGACATTTAGCCATGAAATGTTCAGGTTGAGACGTTCATAAGAAACATGAAGTTAAAACATTTGAACTGATCCTAAAATGTTTTTAATTTTCAGTTTCAGCTGATTGAAGCACTTTACTTTTTCAGTAGGTTACCCATCTGATACGATTCAGCTTCAGATAAAGAGCTTTATGTTTACTAGCTTGTTAATTAGTCATTAAGGAGTTAATATTAATTATATGGACAGAGATTGTTTTAAAAAGTGAACCTATAAAACTGTAAATTTGGGTACACCTAACTTTTGTGCCAGTGCGCCTAAGAAAAAAATTTAGGCGCACCGGTGCAACCAGTGCAAAAAGAGCCCTGTCAAATGTAAGCTTTGCAGAAAGTTACATATTGTATCCTTTACTTTTTATTTTGCCCAGTTAGTAAATCTTAACCACTAAAAGTACTTACTATTTCCTTCATTTTTTGTCATTTTACAGTCCTTTAAAGTGGCAATAACATGATTGCAATCAAAAGGTTTAGGGGGGAAATTACTATCAATACAACTCCGGAGGAAATATGCTGCCTGCCACAGCCACATGTCAGGTTTAACGTTTCTACCAACATGAAGAAACCCGAGCTTGGTCAAAGAACACACCAGTATTTTCATACGCAGATCCGGGAGAAGGTCAGATCAGTACCGCAACAGCCCTGATCACCTGCCCTTCTGAAAATCCCTTCTCCCGGAGTCAGTTTTATTCAAAAGCACACAAGTAAAAACATACAGATAAGTCACAGAAAGGATAAGACAGATGGCAGTATGTCACTCCCTCCCTCCCTCCAGACCTTGGGAGGGAGACGGCATACTTATCTAAAGCAGGTCAGGAAGAGGAGTCTTGCTAATCAGACATGATTTACTTTCAAACTCTGGGAAAGATGAGCTTCAAACGATAAACATTTGGTTTCATACGTGATAAATAATTATGACCCTGACACCACATCAAATGAAAAATTTTATTTTTGATAATTGGGGTAGTTATTGTCCATTAATCGTTATCGAGGTTAACTGGTCAATTTATCGTGATAATGATTTTAGGCCATATCGCCCAGCCCTACTTAAACTTTTAATATTATCTGTGCAAAATAGAAGAACTGCTTCAATTCCTCTTCAAAAAAAGGAGACATCTTGATTCCTCCTCCCATAACCTCTGCTCATTACAAATAGAAATTTTATTGTCCAGAGACACTTTGGGATAATTTAAAACCAAAGACAGGTTGGCCAGTCCTCTTACATGTTATGCTGCAAGTAATGACCTGGTTTGATGTCATCAAGTGTACGCCAATAGATGTTGCATTCAAAGTTGGCTGGGAAATGCTGAAGCCACAGGATTTAATGCAAGGTGTTCCAAATAAATAGGAATATCTCAAACTATACATCAGATTAGTTATATTTTGACATTTTGGGAGAGAGAAGTAGCCGAACAGTCTGATGTATAATATGTGCATGGTATGTAAAGGTTATGTGTGTCATTACTTTTTAATGCCAAAATCGGCCAATATTATCGGTGGACCGATATTATTAAACGTCCATAATTTTAAGTCTTAAAGGTTAAAGAAGTAACTTTTAGGTGTTTGTTGGATAAAGAGAACACCAATGTCATAACTTGACTAAAAGCTATTCCAAAAATAACGTTCAGGTTTTGGTGAATGATGGTCATGTTCTGATCTACCTCCAGGTAAAACGGCGTGGTGTTGAGGGCTTTTTGTTTGTTGTTTTCAGGGTTTGGACGTGGACTCTCTGGTCATTGAGCACATACAGGTCAACAAGGCCCCCAAGATGAGGAGACGTACGTACCGTGCCCACGGCCGTATCAACCCCTACATGAGCTCGCCGTGCCACATCGAGATGATCCTAACAGAAAAGGAGCAGATCGTCCCCAAACCAGAGGAGGAGGTGGCCCAGAAGAAGAAGGTGCAGTAAAGCAGAGATGAGGGACGAGACGAGCGTTGGTGTTTTTAGATCAGTGTTTTTCAACCGCTGTTCCGCGGCACATTAGTGTGCCGTGAGAGATCGTCAGGTGTGCCGCGGGAAATTATTCAAATTCACCTGTTGGTTTAAAAAATATTTTTTGAAAACTAATTAATTATTATCTGCTAATAATATTCCATTATCGCGCGTCTGTGCCAGCCATCACCAAATGGCAGACTCAGGTTCTGTTTGGAGTTAGACCGCGCAGCAAATCCAACACTTGGACCTGGTCCAGGCTGTGCGCTCTGGGGAGACGCGCGGCGCGCTGTGAGACGCCACGACCCGCTCGGCACCTGCACGCCTCCTCCCCCGAACTAGACCACATCAAGTCTGTGGTTCGGCGAGGAGGAGGGGGAGACGCGCGGCGCGCTGTGAGACGCTACTGCGGCCCGCTCGGCACCGGCACGCCTCCGCCTCCGACCTGAACCTGGTCTGTGGTTCGACTTGTTTCGGCGAGGAGGAGGGGAAGACGAGCGGTCGCGGACCCGCTGCCAGCGGTCAGGAGGAGAACCAGTCCTGGACTGGCTCTGTTTCCTGGTGGAGCAGCAGCAGTCCCGACATTTTTAAATTCATACTTTGATCTGCCTGGTAGGGCTGTCACGGTAACCGCACAAATGAAATATCGCGATATTAAGAAACCTACCGCGCTGCATGATGGGCCACTGCAATTACCGCACCTGACAATACTGATGATGATGATGAGGTAAAGTGCGCGCTGATCGAGGAGATCGTACACATGGAAGATGGAGGGAGCGGTGCCAGTGCGTCAGCTGCAGCCCAGCCAGAATCCTTGGCGGAGACAGTGCTGCCACCAGCGGCAAAAAAAACACTCTGAGACCTGCTGAAGTCACGGACCAGCACGTCTTCTGCATCTGTCCCAAAGAGAGTTAGAGCCGAGCTGGAGCTCAGTCGCTACCTGAAGGAGGAACCCATCGACCCTAATGAAAATCCCCTGCAGAGGTCGCGCTGGGCTTTTTAGTTTTCCGTCATTTGACTGACGGGGTTAAAAAATCCGGTCATCTATTTTTATCCGTCACTTATTAATTTTTAAAATGACAATAATTACATTTTCAGTAGCATTACTCTAACACTGGGCCCATTTAGCACATAAATCCATAGGATTAGACTCTAAACTAGTCGATCAGCCAGTCATCAAATAGACATTTCTAAAAACTCCGTTCGGAGTTCAGCCCAGCAGCAGGTGCAGCTCTGTGCGCTCCGCGGGACTCTGATTACCGTATAATATTAACGTTCATTATGAGATCATGAGAGAGAGAGAGAGATGAGGGGTTCACATATTTTTCATTGAGATACTCAGGGGAAAACCTGGTGCTGATGTTTAATGCGGACCTCCTCGCGTGAGGGAGTGTTTGAGGTCCAGTTCTATGTGTGCGCTCGGCTCGTGGAGCGGATTTTGCGTGTCAACAAGCCTCCACAGCTTATAAACGCTACTCTGAGAGCACATTACAACAGAAAGTGTAATTAATCCATATCTGATCGCGTGCTTAGCACCGGATTGCAAAGGGGCGTTTGAGCGGATCAGGTCTGACACCTGATGGAGGACCAGTGTTCTTCTGTTGCAGAGCGCAGGACGTCTGGATCACAGGTCTGCACACAGCAGCACAGAACCTCAGTCTGGGCTGCACGTTATTGGTGGAGATGCAGCACTATTTCTGCATCCTTGGTTCGAATAATTAGTGGGGACAATTCAGTGATTGCCTATGACGGTCTGATGACCGGCGCTCTTCAGATCTTTCCGTCAGAGTAAAAAAAAAAAACTGTTAAATTCCGGTTAACGCGACCCCTGATCCCCTGACACGGTGGCCTAACAACCAAGAGCGATTCCCTTTGCTCTCCAGAGTCGCACGCAAGTACATGTGTATTTGCGCAACGAGCGCACCTTCCGAGAGGGTTTTCAGTGTTGCTGGAAATGTTGTCACCCCCCTCAGATCCTGTCTGAAACCACATAAGGTTAACATGCTGGTTTTCCTTGTGCGTAACAAGGACACGACAGAGCTATAAATCACCGTTATTTGTGTGTGTGAAAGTGAAATGATAGTACCCACCCGCGCCAGGTTAATCTTATTTTATATACTTGATTTTAACAAAACAGGCGCTTTTTTATTTTTATTTTATTTTAGTAATTTACAAAGAAATGTGCTAAATAAATAAAGTGCTGCAATAAAATCGCACACCGCAATATTGAGCCGCCCTGACTCACCGCAGGGGGAATTCCTCAACCGCGACAGCCCTACTGCCCAGCCCATAAAACCAGATCACAGACACTGGGTTGGGTCGTCATCATGTTCCTGCGTGACGCACATTTGACAAAAAAGAAAAAAAAAAAAAAGTCGGAGTAAACCCCCTCAGCATCACTGGTTTTAACGGTCTGAGAGGCTCACTGGGTTTTTTCTCCAGTGTCTCCTCTCTTTGGCTGAAGGTCCCGTTATTCTGATCACCTGTCAGGCCGCTGAGGAGCAGCTGCTCGCGCATGTCGTCATAATGAGAGCGCGCGTCACAGCTGTGTTTCTCAGCATAACTGATGACTTAAAATTTAACAAATCAAACAATATCAACACTAAAAACACATTGATCTGTCAGTGACTTTATCAGGTTGTCCTTTATTACTAATGTTTAAATATACCCAAAAGTTTTACTAGCAAAAACATGATGACAGAGTCCTGCATGATGTAACATGGATAATGAAATAAGGCAGATTTAATCCATTACAGATAAACTGGATGCTACAATCACTTTTTGACGGGTGAAAAAAAAAATCAGTTTGAAATTATTTGATGTAGTAAAAAGACAGATGCTTTAATCAGGTGACCTGTAAACTAAATATAATCCTTTACTGTCAGGAGATGAGAAGGTTTCTACAGTAAAACTATTAAAACTGGGTGAGCCTTAGAAAACAGCTGCAGTCCTGACAGATTCATTTGTTTTAGTGCTAAAAATGTTTGATTGAACCAAATTCATCTGATAACTTTATACAGTACTGCTCCTTGAACAATGAGGATGGGTCAAATGCAGAGATGAATTTCCCCAAGGGGATCAATAAAGGATAAATTATTATTATTAAACCATCAATGAACTCAGACGGTTCTGACAGCGACCCCCCACCCCCACTCCCACCCCGTGGTGTTCCTTGAGAAGTTTTTCAATGAAAAAGTGTGCCTTGGCCCAAAAAAGGTTGAAAAACACTGGTTTAGATAGTCTGGCCCACTCTGAGTTGACTGATCAGGTCTGATCACACCAGCATTCTGTCTGATCCACTTTAGGTCTATTGGTTGCAGTGATGACTTCTTAGGACACCTTTGGATTCTTGATGAAAACAAAGCCAAAATTCTGAGCAACTGAAGGATAAACTGATCACTTTTCATGTCTGATGTTAGACTAATGGAGTTTCTCTGTCTGCAGGTTTCACAGAAGAAGCTGAAGAAGCAGAAGCTGATGGCGCGTGAATAAATTCTAATAAAATGACAACTTGTTCTTCTCAGATCAGACTCTGGTGTTTCTTTTTCCTGGTAAAGAGTGACACAGTCTTCACTGGAACACGTTAAAGGCATACTTTAAAACTTTTTCATATTTTTAAATCTTTTCCTTGAGCCAGTATGTGCTAATATGTCCCTTTTACATGGTTATTGAAAAGTCACTCAGCCCCATTTGGTGCTTAGATCCAGAATACCACGTTTGTAACTTTTTGAGTCTCTGGTCCGGTTCCCCGGAAGTCTCACAAAGCCACGTATCTCACGAGGGTTAGGCTAACCCAAAGTGGCTAGTTGCTTTGCTAGCGCTGGAGTGTTTTTTAGCTCATGATTCCTGATTTTTTTTCTATCTCTCCCTGCTTGAACCCAGCTGATTTCTTTGAAGGAGTAAATAACCGCTCACGTAGAAAGCTATGAAGGCTGAGGAGTCATTTCAACAATTAAGATTTAGGTGTTTCTGAGCAGAAACAATGGTGGTAACATTTTTACGGCAGTAATTTAAAACAGACACCAGGGGGAGCCAAAACAAAACTGCATAGTATCACTTTAAATGCAGGAGCGAGTTGGTCAGATAAAGTCTCACCTGTTGTAGGATGCACTTTGGAAAGCTTCAGTTTGGGACTGACTTAAACCATTTAGTCCTGACTTAATGTCAGGAAATTTTAATTATTTAATAACTGTTTACAATAACGTGGAATTATAATAATATTAAATAAATACAAAAAAGACTTGTATAAAGAAGGCTTACTGTCTGAATTTAGTTTAGAAGGTATAAAGACCCCTTGTTTGGGCTTTTCCTCGCCTCTCCTTCCTCCGCTTATCCGGGTCCCGGGGGCAGCATCCCCCCCCCCCCCCCCCCCCCCCCCCCCCCCCCCCCCCCCCCCCCCCCCCCCCCCTCGGCCAAGTCCACCAGCTTTTTGCTTGTTCTAATATCAAGAAAAGAAACATCAGTTTATTACAGTCCTTTAAATGAATAAACTACCCAGCAGCACTACTTGTATAGTTTAACACATTAATGTATCAGGTGTGTTTTGGGTCTGACTGAGAGGAGGTCAGAAATGGTCGTGAAGGCTGCAGACTAGTACCTGCTGTTACAAGCTATGACCACACGGCGGTGCCATTGTACCACTCCTTGTTGCTTCTTCAGGTCAGCGTTCTGATGTTCACAGATCTAAAGAGCAGTGTTCATGCATCATAGACTGAACTATTAGAGCTGCAGCTTTTTAGACCTCATCAGAAAACCTGTAGATTCTAATAAAGATAAATAAAATAAAACTGGTGTTTATTCTTTACTGATGGGACCCTCAGTTTGTTTAGATGTTTTTGGACACTGTTCTTAAAATTCAGTGAGGTCCTTGATCTCATTTACACACCAGACAATAATTTACCTTTATATGAATTAATTCACAGAATAATGACCAGATGAAGAGCTGCTACAGTAACCAGCTCCTCATGGAAGCTCCAACAACTGTTTTCAGAATGATCTGCTTCCTGATTGTTGTCATTTAATTCTCTGAGTCTTTGAAACCTTTACACCAGGGGTCACCAACCTTTGTGAAGCCGAGGGCTACTTCATGGGTATTGAGGCATGTAAAGGGCCACCAGGTTGATAAAATATTTACCGTTAAACTAGAATAGATTCAGAGTTAAACTAATTTAATGTATAATAAACATATTTTAAAGAAATTTGTAGTTTAGTTTTTAAATCTATATTAATGCTTTTGTGATTAGAAAAAGATGGCAGCAGCTTTTTATTTTCATTTATTATAGAATTGTGCCATTTAGAGAAAAGGCCTGTGGGCACCTTGTAAGGTTCCTGAGGGCACCATGGTGCACCAGGTTGGTGACCCCTGCTTTACACTGGTAGGGTTAGGGTCAGACACTGATCCTCTATTCTCTATCATTCTTCCACCTGACCATGCAGTCTTCAACATGCCTTTGGTCAAACTGTATGGTCCAGGTTTAATCTGAGTTTTCCTCAGCAGCAGCTTCTCACCAGTCCCCCATAAAGCTCTGACCAGAAGAACCTCGTCAACAGTTGATGTTTTCAGAGTCTCTCGTCTGCTGGTGGAGCTTGTAGCTCCTTCAGAGTCATCATGGTGTCCTGTGGACTCTCTCTCTCTCTAGTCTCCTCTCAGGTCACTCAGTCTGTGAGGATCTAGTCAGATTTAAACATGGATGATGGATTTAACTGAACTCCAGGAGATGTTCAGAGCTTTAGAAATGTTTTTGTATCATCACCTGACTGATACTTAATAACAACCTTTCCTCTGATTTGATGGAGGTTCTTCTGTCTTCATGTGATGGTAAACACTGATTAACCAGTGAATGGACCTTCAGACAGGTGTCTTTATAATCACTAGAGACACAATCACTGACCTCAGGTGACCTCCACTACATTAACTGAGAGACTACTAGCACCAACTGGTTGGACCTCTGTTGAATTAAGTCACTTAGTTAATGTATTTGATTATCCTGTTGTTATTATTATTGTAGTTATTATTTTGTAGAAATCAGTTTTCACTTTAACATTAAAGATTTTTTGTAAACTTTTTGGTCAAAAAAGCCAAATTGTGTTGCTCATGATTGACTTATAAAAACACCAAAAGGGTAAAACACCCATGAGGTGGATATGTTTTATACTGTATAGTTATTAAACACAAGATAAGATCAAACTTTTTGTGTAAAATAAAGTTCATCCTATAATTCAGCAGCTTGTAGAGAATACTTTATCCTCTAACTGTCAGCGGCTGCATCCATCAGTCTCTGACGTGGCTCTGGAGGAGCTCCATGCTTCTTTACATTATTTTTATTATTATTATTATTAAATGATTTAATTTATTTTTTTGCAATAAACTACAGATTGTTTAAAAATGATGTTTCTGTATATTTATGAGGTCATTTGATGTGTGAGGTGAGACATGAAGCTCTCAGGTTTAGGATCCACCACAGCCTCTCATCCAGGTTGAGGTCTGGACTTCGGACCCTGCAGCCCCGTCTCAGTCAGCTGGTCTGATTGCTGCTGGTTGGATCACTGCCTGAAGCTGACATTCTGCCTTTTCTTTTTTAGAGAGAGAGACCTTCTCCTGGTAACCGGTCTAACCTGCTGACTGAGGCCTAAGATGGACCTCTTAGGTTTTTACAGGAGCAGTGACCTCACTGGAAGCTGGAACATCAGCTTCCAGAAAGCTTATCAGCTGATTGTGTGTGACTATTCTTTCTGGCTTTACAGTGTTTGGTAATGACCTTTGACCTTTGACCCTTCCCAGACTGATGAGCACCCTGTAGATCCAGACCCTAATCTGACTTTATAGAGGAGCTGATCAGTTCATCAGACTGGACTTTATAATAACATCATCTGTTTACACTTAAAGTTTCTCCTCTTTTTGTGCAATTTGATTTTTAAATACCGTTTTCATACAGAGGGATATTAAATCTGATACAACACATAAATAAACATATTGATGAAAAGAGTTCAGTTATTATTATTATTACACAATCAGGTGACAAAATGTAATTCTTACAAATACTAGATTTATATATGTGTATTTATTACATAATGAGAAATAAATAAACTTTCTATTTGTATAAATATTTTAACACCATAGTAAGTATTATTTCAGGGTTAAATCACAGAGTATATTAAATAAAAGCAACCTGTTTCAGGAGGGAAGGTTTCTGTTTGATGTTTCATCAGATCTTTGTTGATTTTACATGAAATTAATCTGATTTGTTCTCTACTAAATGTCTAAACAGGCCTTTAGAAGTTTGAGTCTGTCTGCAGGATCAGGCCATCTTTCTGTTGATTCAAATGGAAAAAGTCTTCATCATGTTTCCATTTTAATGCTCTGAGAGGAAACATGAGCTTCTGCAGCTTTAATGACCCAAAGAATCTCTGAACATTAATGTAATTCAATCATTTGTGTGTTTAAAATCTAGATTTTGTGCTAAAAATATTTATATATCTGTTGTTGGCCCAAGGTGCAAAGAAACAATAAACTAGAAAAAACAATTTATTAAAGAAATGCTGTTAAACTGCTGAAGACTTGAGCTGAAGCTGAGCTGTCATTAGCTGAACTTTAATTAACAGCTATTTTATTTAGATAAATTAATAATTAAGCAGAAAAATGACAGAAAATGAAATGCAATTATAGATAAAGGGACAGAGAGCTGAAGGACAGAACAGGAAGGGAAAATGAGAATAAAATAAACCAATCAAAATGGTTCAATCTGAAGCAGAAAGATAAAGAAACAGAGTCAGAGGATGTGAAAACATGAGCTCTCAGCAGAGTGTGGCATTTGATCAACTTTTCTTAAAACTCAAACAGATTTTACAGTTTTAAGAAAATATTAGAAAATTCACCCCCCCTTCCCACGTCATCGCTCCACTCTGAGAGCTGAGAAGGTTTTTAAAATATTTGCCAACAAACTCCCACATTTGTAAGTCAGTCACTTTGAATGTTTTTTAAACTTCAAATCTTCTAAATGTTTCTGATCAAATTCAACGAGATTCAGTTTTCAGCAGTTTCATTCAGCTACAGATTTTCTGCAAGAAATGCAACTTTTTCTACTTTTTATTCAAAAACAGAATTCTTTATATCACAACTCTGTTTCTCTGTCTCTGGACAGGAGGCGTTCTGAGATCATCTGGACTCAACCTGATGCTTCAGATAAAATCAGGATTTTATTTACTCTGATCAACACCTGTCTTGTTTTTTTATTTTATACTAATCCCGAATTTTCTAAACTGTTTATAAATCGTGTAAATAAGAGATAAAATAATAAATCAACCCAATAACTAACTAGAACCAGAATCAGCTGATCAGGAGGTGATTTTGTGATAATTAGTGATTTAATTCTGATGAATCAGGTCAGACTGAAGGGTTTCAATAAGAATCCTCTCATCTTTTCATTCCGTCTCTCTTCTTTTCCTCCTTCACCTCCACTTCTCCGTGTCGGTTCATCAAGTCCCAGCAGAACCGAGGAGCCAATCAGGAGGCTCCCTGGAGCTGGACGGACTACGTCACGATCGGGTCCCCCAATCCAGACACAGACATGACCCACCCCTCACACACACGCGCGCGCGCACACACACGCGCACACACATCTCGTCTCCTCGTTTCATCTCCTGAAAGTTTGGACCAGCAGCTGAACCAGACCCGGAGCCGAGGATCAGACCTCAGGACTCCTCCAGACCTCCAGAACCGATCACAGAGCTGGACCTGACAGGGACCCGGACCCAGGATCCGGACCCGGACCCGGACTGTCTGCGGGGACGGAACTTTTCTCAGTTTTCGTGGACCGGTTGTGGATGTGGATCCGGACTGAGATGGGTTCTGACCGGAGGAGGCTGCTGCTCTAGTCGGACTCTCTCAGCGCTGCGGGGCCCGAACCGAACCCGGACCCGAAGCCAGTCCTCGCGGGTCCCTCAGAGAGGTGGGAATGTTAGCGGTCCAGATGGACGGGTCCCGACAGAGCGCCTTCCTTCTCAGCACTCCCCCTCTGGCGGCTCTGCACAGCATGACCGAGATGAAGACCCCGCTGTACCCGGCCTACCCGCTCTCCTCCTCCGCCTCCCCCACCACCACCTCCCCCAACCCGGGCGGCATGGCCGCGTCCTCCCCGGGACTCAAAAGCTCCACCGGGCTGTCGTCGGGGCTCGGTTCCCCTCAGCAGTGTTCCTCCGCCACTCCTCACGGGATTAACGACATCCTCAACCGGCCTTCCGCCGCCGCCGCCTCCGGCGGCACCGCGGCCGCCTCCTCCACCTCCCCGGCGGGTATTCTAACCGGGCTGCCCCGGTTCAGCAGCCTCAGCCCGCCGCCGCCCCCCGGACTCTACTTCAGCCCCGGCGGCGCGGCGGTGGCCGTGGCCCGGTACCCCAAACCGCTGGCGGACCTCCCGGGCAGGACGCCCATCTTCTGGCCCGGAGTCATGCAGAGCCCGCACTGGAGGGACGCACGGTTTGCGTGTTCACCCCGTGAGTTTGCGTGTGTGTGTGCGTGCGTGCGTGTGTGTGTCTAAAAACGAACCTAAATTTAAAAAAGATCAAAAATAAAACATGTTTTGATCATCGGTGTAAATTTGATTTGGTGGTTTTTATTTTCCAGGATTGTTTCCTGATACTTTGAGTGTGTTTTCAGACCAGAGCTCCGTCCTGCTGGATAAGGACGGGAAGAGGAAACACACCCGGCCCACCTTCTCCGGACAGCAGATCTTCGCCCTGGAAAAAACCTTCGAACAAACCAAGTACCTGGCGGGTCCGGAGAGAGCCAGACTGGCCTACTCTCTGGGTATGACGGAGAGCCAAGTGAAGGTACACACACACACACACACACACACACACACACACACACACACACACACACACACACACACACACACACACACACACACACACACACACACACACACAGTTGTGAAGTTTTTTTTATTATTTCGATCTAAATCCTAAAAGACTAATGAAAAAAACGTTTCCACATTTGTTTGTATTTTTAGTTTTAGTTTTTTATTTCGCTATTATTTTATTTATTTATTAATGAATCAGTGAGTTATTTTCCTGCCAACATCTAGAACCATCTGAAAAGACTGTGTGAACATTCTGAAACTCAGATTTATCTGTTATGAGTTACTGACCTCTCATTTCCTCCTGGATTTATTAAATATTTGTGGTTTTATTGATTGATTGATTTTAAAGCCTGGATGTTCTGTAAGTTCAGCTGGAGGCCCCTGGTCCTCTGACCCCCAGGTCTATCAGGTCTCCTAGTCCCCAGGTCTATCAGGTCTCCTAGTAACCAGGTCTATCAGGTCTCCTAGTCCCCAGGTCTATCAGGTCTCCTAGTAACCAGGTCTATCAGGTCTCCTAGTCCCCAGGTCTATCAGGTCTCCTAGTAACCAGGTTTATCAGGTCTCCTAGTTCCCAGGTCTATCAGGTCTCCTAGTAACCAGGTCTATCAGGTCTCCTAGTCCCCAGGTCTATCAGGTCTCCTAGTAACCAGGTCTATCAGGTCTCCTAGTTCCCAGGTCTATCAGGTCTCCTAGTAACCAGGTCTATCAGGTCTCCTAGTCCCCAGGTCTATCAGGTCTCCTAAGCTTGCATGAAACAGAAACCTGAAACCACATGATGAACTAAATGTTTGCGTGTGTGTGTGTGTGTGCGCGCGTGCCAGGTGTGGTTCCAGAACCGGAGGACCAAGTGGAGGAAGAAGCACGCGGCTGAGATGGCCTCCGCTAAGAAGAAGCAGGACTCAGAGACGGAGAGGCTGAAGGGCACCTCGGAAAACGAGGAGGAGGACGATGACTACAACAAGCCTCTGGACCCGAACTCTGACGACGAGAAGATCACACAGCTGCTGAAGAAACACACACCGGGCGCGCTGCTCGCGCAAGCCTCGGAGACCGACAGCTCCTAATCCCACCGGAGCTTCCGGTTCTGACCCGCGGAGGGTTCTGACCCCGGACCGAACTTTGATCCAATCTGCGGAGGACTTCCGGTCCAGACTGGTTCCGACACAGAAAGCCCTCTTTACCTGTAAATAGAGACGTGAGTTGTGTGATCCGATCCGAACCGGCGGTTCGGCTCGGTTCGGCTCGGTTCCGTAGCTTCTTTCTGTTCCTGCTGTTTGTTTGTACAGAATCAGATCAGTCTTGCTCCCTGAACGCATCCTGATCTGTCAGATTAGGAAGGACACACACACACACACACACACACACACACACACACACACACACACACACACACACACACACACACACACACACACACACACACACACACACACACACACACACACACACACACAGCTTGAAGCACTTTTATTTCCGGAGGACTCCGCTGTGATGCGTTTACTGACCGCAGGTAAACCGACCACTATGATGTCTATAGGCTGTATTTATTGTTGTTTTGACATCGGGCTCTTAGTTTTTCTCACATTTAAATGTTATTGAGCAGAAAAATGAAACAAATATTTCTGTAACTTAGTTTAAACCCCGTATTCTATGGTGACATTTTAATGTTTTATTTTCAGACTAAAGATCAAATTTTTGTTCGTTTATAGAACCGAGTCCGCCTTCTCGTTCAGACCGGAGCGCCGCTCCCAGACTCAGTCTGCGGGAAAACCCGGATCTGTGGAGGCGGTTCTGGTGGAGCCTCAGGCTGCCGGATCGAACCGAACCGGACCGGACCTGTTTATAATCCTCGGATAACAAATCTCCTTCTCTGTCCGGAAAACTCCCACAAACCCGCAGCTCCTAAAACACTATTATTATTATTATTATTATTATTATCATTATTATTATTATTATTATTATTTTAGTTGTTATTATTGTTGTTATTCATCCGCGGGTTCCAGTAAAGCGACATCATTCCTCCCAGTA
>SSNR01000135.1:611616-622412 GCA_006937965.1 Callopanchax toddi
GATTAAACTAAAACAGGTGTGTGTGTGTTAAACTAAAACAGGTGTGTGTGTTTCAGTGAAAACAGGTGTGTGTGGTTAAACTAAAATAGGTGTGTGTGTGTGGTTCAATGAAAACAGGTGTGTGTGTGTGTGTGTGTGTGTGTGTGTGGTTTAACTAAAACAGGTGTGTGTGGTTTAACTAAAACAGGTGTGTGTGGTTTAACTAAAACAGGTGTGTGTGGTTTAACTAAAACAGGTGTGTGTGGTTTAACTAAAACAGCTGTGTGTGTGATTAAACTAAAACAGGTGTGTGTGTGTTAACTAAAACATGTGTGTGTGTGGTTTAACTAAAACAGGTGTGTGTGTGTGGTTTAACTAAAACAGGTGTGTGTGTGTGTTAAACTAAAACAGGTGTGTGTGTGTGTGGTTAAACTAAAACAGGTGTGTGTTGTTCAATGAAAACAGGTGTGTGTGTGGTTAAACTAAAACAGGTGTGTGTGGTTCAATGAAAACAGATGTGTGTGTGGTTTAACTAAAACAGGTGTGTGTGGTTCAATGAAAACAGGTGTGTGTGTGTGTGGTTAAACTAAAACAGGTGTGTGTGGTTCAATGAAAACAGGTGTGTGTGTGGTTAAACTAAAACAGGTGTGTGCGGTTCAATGAAAACAGGTGTGTGTGTGGTTAAACTAAAACAGGTGTGTGTGTGGTTAAACTAAAACAGGTGTGTGTGTGTGGTTAAACTAAAACAGGTGTGTGTGTGGTTAAACTAAAACAGGTGTGTGTGTGTGGTTAAACTAAAACAGGTTTGTGTGTGGTTAACTAAAACAGGTGTGTGTGTGGTTCAATGAAAACAGGTGTGTGTGGTTAAACTAAAATAGGTGTGTGTGTGTGTGGTTCAATGAAAACAGGTGTGTGTGGTTAAATTAAAACAGGTGTGTGTGTGTGTGGTTCAATGAAAACAGGTGTGTGTGGTTAAACTAAAACAGGTGTGTGTGTGTGCGGTTAAACTAAAACAGGTGTGTGTGGTTCAGTGAAAACAGTTGTGTGTGGTTAAACTAAAATAGGTGTGTGTGTGTGTGGTTAAACTAAAACAGGTGTGTGTGTGTGCGGTTAAACTAAAACAGGTGTGTGTGGTTCAGTGAAAACAGTTGTGTGTGGTTAAACTAAAATAGGTGTGTGTGTGTGTGTGTGGTTAAACTAAAACAGGTGTGTGTGGTTCAATGAAAACAGGTGTGTGTGGTTAAACTAAAATAGGTGTGTGTGTGTGTGGTTCAATGAAAACAGGTGTGTGTGGTTAAATTAAAACAGGTGTGTGTGTGTGTGTGTGTGTGTGTGTGTGTGGTTCAATGAAAACAGGTGTGTGTGGTTAAACTAAAACAGGTGTGTGTGTGTGCGCGGTTAAACTAAAACAGGTGTGTGTGGTTCAGTGAAAACAGGTGTGTGTGGTTAAACTAAAACAGGTGTGTGTGTGTGCGGTTAAACTAAAACAGGTGTGTGTGGTTCAGTGAAAACAGTTGTGTGTGGTTAAACTAAAATAGGTGTGTGTGTGTGTGTGTGTGTGGTTAAACTAAAACAGGTGTGTGTGGTTCAATGAAAACAGGTGTGTGTGGTTAAACTAAAATAGGTGTGTGTGTGTGGTTCAATGAAAACAGGAGTGTGTGGTTAAACTAAAACAGGTGTGTGTGTGTGTGGTTAAACTAAAACAGGTGTGTGTGGTTCAGTGAAAACAGTTGTGTCTGTGTATGGTTCAATGAAAACAGGTGTGTGTGTGTGTGTGTGTGTGTGTTGTAGCGTTTTAAACTTATTAAGTTTGTTGCACACACTTCTGTAAGATCTAGCTTCGTTTTGTCGGTTTTACCTTCACGAGAGTTTTCTCGGATACCTTCACTTTCAAACAGATTACCAGAGAGGTAGCAAGGTTATTAGCTGTGTCAACACTATGTTAAGTGCTCTAAATTGATCTTAATATAAGTTTTAATGACTTGAGTCTGTGATGTTAAGACTAGGGTCATTTTAATTTATAGGGAGTTTGGTTAAAGGGAGTTACTTTGGTGTTAAGCTACGTGGAGTGTAGAGCTTATCAACAGAGGCCTTTAGCTTTACCAGAGAGGGTTTACTTAGCTGGCGCTCCCATGGATCGGTCCCGGATGGAAGTCGAGAACCGATACGGAGGTGGAAAGGTCCTCCCTCGATCCGGCTGGAGCCGTCGAGGGCAGTGGTAGCTGCCGGCAGGCACCCGGTTCCCGTCCCAGGATGCGGCAGTCAGAAAAACCATCTCTGTCTGTGATTAGCATCTTGAGCTAACATAGCAAAGGCTTCTTTTCCCATGTCGTGGAGAGAGGCAGACGTGGGGTGTCTATGCCTCGGGTAAAAGAGCTGTGATCATCGGCTCAAACGGGGCTCGTTACCCGTTCAGGGGAGATAAGACTACGAAAGACTACGAAAACTACCCATTGAGGATCAACTCGCCTAGGCCTGGGCAGGTGTTTTTTGATGTCTTCTGATATCTTAAACAGTAGACGAACTTTCTCTTCAGAGGTTAGACCTGTAGACGAAGAAACTTTACACACTGCAGGCTTCTGCACCACCAGCGGAGGTGGGCAGTCTGCAGTCACTTCGGGGGTGACTTCCTTTACTGCACTCGCTGCGGCAGGAGTCTGAGGACGAGACTGCTTGGGCGTGGCGGCCTGTTGCCTCTTCATCACCGTAAAATTCCACAGCGATGGCTCTACGCAGTTGGTCAAAATCACCCTTTATTTCTGGTTTCTGACGATCGATGAACATGTTCACTGTCTTCTAAACATCTAAACAATGGGAAAGAAAACCTTGTTATACAGAGCAATGATTGGTTGGAACACCTTGCCCAGAGACATTGTTGAAGCAAACAGTAAATATCAGTTTAAAATTTTGTTAAAAAAATATTTGTTGATAGATACAGAAAAAGTCCCCTGAATAGGATCACTAAAGATAGCTGGAACTATTATGAATCAATTGTATTGTATTACTGTGATATGTTACCTCGTACCTACGGTATGTACTGTAAATATTGACTGCCTGGGTCTTGTGAATATTAGTGTGTATGTATGTATGTGTGAGTGTGTGTGAGTAGGGGAGACGAGGGTGGGTTATTTTATTTGGTTTGTACTTTTTAAAAATTATTATTATTACTGTTTTTTTGTTGTTGTATCACTGTATATTTTTTGAGTTGTATCGACTCCAGGAAGAGTAGCTGTATAGATTGCAGCTAATGGAGTTCGAAATAAATGAGAAATGAGAAACATGTGTCAGGGTAGTCTTCCAAGTGCCTGTCAAATTTCCTGAAAAAAGCAGATAGCTTTTTAGGGTATTCGAATTTTGGTTACAAACATCTCCATTTCCTTTTTAAAGTTGTAAATTTCTTCTGAGGTAAGGCGTCTACCCTCTTTTATTTCTTTTTGGTCAGACATTGTTTATTCTGCTGAAGAAAATTTAGTTTAAATGAAAATATCTCTCAATAATGGTTAAAACTTTTATTTTTAGAAACAGCTCCTGAAAAATGCACTTTTACGCCAGAGAGGGCGCTCGAGGTGGCATTTAAGGCTGAATTGGGGGACCGGATAAGGAAGTGACGTCACGTTGTAGTTTTACTGGACGTTTTAATGGCGTCGATCTGTAGTTTTTAATAACGCGACTTTTTACTATTAAATGGCACAATTTCCACGGTCAAATTAGAGATATTTGGTTAACCCGATCTCTTACAAACGGTCTACAATGGCCTGTGTGTTTACGATGCGCTTTATGAGCTTTTTAACGGACGGAGCCTTGGTTGCTACGACTCGTTAGCTCAAGCTCAAGTGTGGTTTAACTAAAACAGGTGTGTGTTGTTCAGCGAAACAGGTGTGTGTGTGTGTGTGTGTGGTTTAACTAAAACAGGTGTGTGTGTTCGTGTGTGTGTGTGTGTGTGTGTGTGGTTTAACTAAAACAGGTGCATGTGTGTTTCCATCCAGCCCTGTTTTAAAGAGCTGGAAGCTGCAGCTCAGTTGAAAAACTCACATTGACACATTTCAGTGATTTCTGAGGATCAACACCCTGAGAATGGATGGAATTTATACGAGCTGGTTTTTCTTTTCTGATGTGTTTCTGCTTTGGTGTAAAAACCCTGGATTCAGGAGCAGAAACCATTGATGGAGACTGGACCAGATACTAGAGGTCTAGGAAGACCTGACCTGTGTCACCTGGATGGGAGCATTGTGAAGCTGCTTACACTCAGAAAACATCTGCTGGGGTTTTGAACCTGTGGTTTATGTAGTGCTGCCTCCTCTTCATCCTCATCATTGCTCTTCAGAGTCCTGAACATAACTGGACAGCGTTCCACCGGAGCCTGAAGACATGAAGCCGGTAAAATGAATAAATCTAAACAGACAGGTCTGATCCAATAGATAAACACATTTGGCAAATAAAAAATAATCATGCATATAAAGATACACAGAAATAGACTGGTTTCATATTCATTGAATAAAAATTCACACATTCACAAAGTGTTCTTGTTTATTTTTCACATTTTATAAGGGAGATAAAAAATATAGCTAATGTCTGATGGCAGGATAACGTATTGATCAGAAAATGTGAATTCTGGCTTATTATTTTCAACAACAGCAACAACAACACTACTGCTACTACTACTACTACTAATAATAATGATGATTTGATAACACCTATAACATGAGGCTGGACTGAAAACAGACAGAGTGATGTCAGAGGTCAGAGACTTCTGGCTGAGTTTCATCTGGTTGCTGCCTTTATTTTATGAACCTGTTCCTCCTGTTCTTGCTGTCACTAATTTTGTTCTCTGCAGAAACGACGACGGACTTCTGTGTTTGTCTCGTTCCTGTCTTCTCAGCCAGCCCAGGCATTAGGCTCCGCCCACTTTGAGCCTGGTTCTGTGGAGGTTTCTTCCTGTTCAAAGAGAGTTTTCCTTCCCACTGTTGCCTCCTACCGAGCTGCTCAGAATGAGTATGATTTGGTTGAAGTGACACTTCATTTCATATCTTGAATTGAATTAAATTGAACTGAATTGAATTGAGACTGGACTGGACCTGGCTCTTGCTTACTGAGGATTTCAGCATTAAAACATTAAAATCTGTCAGTTTACAGACACCATACAGAAAGAAGCTACGTATTTTGACCAAATCTCAGTTCAAGTTCATCAGGTTAAAAACTGCCCACTTAAGGTCAAAGTTCACAAAAAGTCCCTCATTTGAACAAAACACTGATCTCATTTATTTGTTCTGTTCTTTAGTCTCCAGTCTGTAAAACATTCTAACTGCTCAGTGGGACACTTGAATAAATGATTTGATTTATTGTCTAAATGTTGCTTTAGATCTGTGAGTGAATTGATGTTTCCTCCATGCAGTTTGACAGTCTCAGCAGGGTGAAGATTGTTGACTCCAGGTGGGGGGAACATTGTTTTAGTGTAATCCAGATGTAGTGAACATGTCCCTCAGAGACCCACGGCAGCATCTGTTCACTCTGTCAGCTGCTGGCTGCTGTTCTGACCCGCCGAGAGCTCTGGTCCAGAAGTGACAGGACAGATAAACGCTGACCGCTGAGCTGATCCAACAAAACATGGAAACACTGTCCATCTAAATATCATCCATATATCCATCAGGAGATTTGATTTGATTTATTTATGGATCCCCATTAGCTGCTGCTTCTTACAGCAACTACTCTTCCTGGGGTCCAACCCACATCAACATCCACAATATTTACAATAAAATACACTTACACTCTCTCACCATACACAAAAGAGAAAAACAATAACATTAGCTCAAATTATAAAAAGAAAAAACAGTTTTTGACAGTGACAAAACAACAACATCATTGAGACTTCCTCTGCTCTTACAAAGCATCAACTCTATTCCTGCTGCGTAAACAAATATACATTCAACTTCTTTTTAAAACTGGTCATACTTTCATCTGTTACTAGAAAATTTGGTAACACGTTCGAAGCCACCATTGCTCTGTAAGTCACTGTTTTCTGTTTTAAAGCAGTTCTACACCTGGGCAACCAGGAGATATATTTTTAAAATTTATAAATCAATTGTTCTGTTATTTTAGTTTAATTTCCTGTTAAACAGAACCACAAACCATCCCTGACTTTGACTAAAATCAGACTTGTGTGCTCCGTTCATAAAACCTGACTGAACTCAGCAGCGTGACTGAAGACAGAGTGACTCACATCCTGTACACACCTGTATCTGAGCTGATAGACGCCATCATTAGCTGGTTTTCACAGGAACAGCAGTCACCATAACAATGACATCATAAGTAGTTAGACATATTTGAATCATTAACTCCATTCAGCATGTTCAATAGCCCCTGTGCACGCATCAGTTCCGTGTTTGGCGTGAGGATGGTACGAGACGTCCGGTCTCTGTGCTAAAGATGGGAGGTGGGAATTTGATCTTGTTGATACTGTACAGAATGGCACACAGCAGTGGTGGTGGTTAGACCTGCTATCAGTATGTTGTTGAAACGCAAATTTTGTCAGTGTGCATGTCATGTTCAGGACATGAACACATAAAAGCTTGACATAGAAGGCCACGCACAAAAAAAGAAGAAAGATTTACAAGCTCCCGAAAGGAAACTAGCAAACACAGTATGTGCTTCCAGCGGCTACTGGAAGTTTACATCCATCCTGACCTTCTACCGGAAATTACGTCACGTAGCTGCGTGCACAGAGCCCATTACACAAACATGGACTGGAAGCTGCAGCTGCAACACACGCCTCAATGTTAAAAATAAAGACTTGATATCATCTTTGATGTATTTCTGTATCAAACAGCTGTTTTTACAGTTGCAACCTGTGAGTCATTGAACTTCAGTCCTGGTGTGTTACAGTGGTTGATGTTGAACGTGATTGATTTTTAGTGTGAAGATATTTTAAACTCATTTCCTGCAGCACTTGATGAGTTTCTAAGGCCCTAGATAGTGGATGTAAACAGGTTAAAACAGCCCTACAGAATGACTGACTCCCTGTAGAGTGAAGGAGTGGACGTTTGGAACATGGCCCAGGTGTTCTGCGTCACACAGGTGTAGTTCAGTCTAACTCAGGACTTGTGTGGGATCTGGATCAGAAGAGCAGACGGTCTATGGTGGTTTGAGCTCTGCTGGAGGTTTCAGCTGTTTGTAAATTGAGACAAACGAGCAGCACAAACAGAACCCAACCTGTTAGGCTCTATACCTGTTGACTCCCACTAATTCTTTCCTGTTTGCCAGCATGACTAATGTGTGAGTCGACCTTTATAAAGAGCTCATTGACAGGCTCCCAGTTGACCATGTACTACATAAGATTACACACAAGGACATGTGTCACGGGAGCCTGCAGCTCCCACAGACGCTCTTATCTCCTTCCAGCCCGCCTGCAGTCCTCTGATAAGGAGCACTTGGGGATTTTGAATTATGCTCTGCAGAAGCACTCTCTGCCACCTCCTCTAACAACACATTCATGGTTGAGTGAAAACATTGTGCGTTAGCAGCTCTCTTAGAGAATGTGAGTTGTGCCTGCATGCAGCACGCTGCTCACTGACTGCAACGATCAGCCGCCCAGCGGACGTGGAAATGTAGTCTGTGTTAATTGCTTTGTCTGCTTGAGCAACTTAATGATAAGTTGTGTGAGTCATTACCTGATTATGAATCTGTGGTAAAGCAGGTGGCACCCCCCACCCCCACCTGCTGGCTTAAGTAGAGGATAGACTAGTGTCTGTATCATCAGTGGGCTCTTCAGCTCTGACATCATATGTTCAGGTGCTTATGATCAGCCCATCATACATTTCTGCTGAAATATTGAGGTTGCAGCAGCAGAAATATGTAGAACTATGATTTAATTATTTACATGAAAATAAAGATTGTGTTTTCATGAACCTAATCAATTGTGGGGTTTTGTATAAATATTATTTATTTAAAATGATAAAATACTTATTTTTTCATCCCAATGATTTCTCTGCTTTTGACCCACCCTCATGACTGGGAGCAGTGAGCTGCTAATCTGGTGTAAGGGGAAGGACATGTTCAGTGTTCTGCTCAGAGATACTTCAACACGTGGACTGGGCTGGGATTTGAGCCCTAGTCTCCTGCTGTCCTCCACCTGGCCCACGGTCACCCCATTGAGACATAAAATAACATTTCTAAATAAATTCTGAATGCAGCAACAAGATCTCCCTCATTTGCTGCATGAACTTCTTCAATCCAGTTTATTATGAAAATTCAAGAAGAGTTGTGTCAGTGTACTGCACATGAAAACTACAGATCAACCCTAATTATGTGTAACTAATTAACACAGGGATCTAATTCAGATTGAATTAGATATAGAACGGTTCCAGCAAAATATAATCAGATTCAGAAAATTAGAAATATCTCTAAAAAGGAAGCACAGTGCATCCTAACTTAGTTTCAAACCCCAGTGGGCAGAAGTCAAGATTAAAGATACTTCTTTAGGAAAAAATTATTTTAGAAGAGCAGGTGAGGACGGGTGACTTTCTGTGTCAATGGGTGGTCTTCAACCTCAACAGGAGACCTTCAGGATAAACCTCAACAAGTGGACTTCAGCTTTGATAGGAGACCTTCCATCTAAATAGGAGGCCTTCAACCTCAACAGGAGGTCTTCAGCCTCAACAGGAGGCCTTCAACCTCAACAGGAGGCCTTCAGCCTCAACAGGAGGCCTTCAACCTCAACAGGAGGTCTTCAGCCTCAACAGGAGGCCTTCAACCTCAACAGGAGGCCTTCAACCTCAACAGGAGGTCTTCAGCCTCAACAGGAGGCCTTCAACCTCAACAGGAGGCCTTCAGCCTCAACAGAAGGCCTTCAGCCTCAACAGGAGGCCTTCAGCCTCAACAGGAGGCCTTCAACCTCAACAGGAGGTCTTCAGCCTCAACAGGAGGCCTTCAACCTCAACAGGAGGCCTTCAGCCTCAACAGGAGGTCTTCAGCCTCAACAGGAGGCCTTCAACCTCAACAGGAGGCCTTCAGCCTCAACAGGAGCACTTCAGCCTCAACAGGAGGCCTTCAACCTCAACAGGAGGCCTTCAACCTCAACAGGAGGTCTTCAGCCTCAACAGGAGGCCTTCAACCTCAACAGGAGGCCTTCAGCCTCAACAGGAGGCCTTCAACCTCAACAGGAGGCCTTCAACCTCAACAGGAGGCCATCAGCCTAAACAGGAGGCCTTCAGCCTCAACAGGAGGCCTTCAGCCTCAACAGGAGGCCTTCAACCTCAACAGGAGGCCTTCAGCCTCAACAGGAGGCCTTCAGCCTCAATTGGAGGCCTTTTTCCCAATGGGAGATGTTCTCCCTTGCCAGATGTCTTTCTGCCTGAACGGGTGACCTTCTTTCATGATGGGAGGCTTTCTATTTCAACGAGTGACTTTCTGCCTCTACAGGAGACTTTCTGCCATGACAAGCGGCCTTCTGCCTTGATGGGTAGCCTTCTGGCTTGACAAGAGGCTTTCTGCTGGGGAGGCGACCTTCTAGTACATTGACTGGCAGCTTTATAGGGCAATCTTCTGACTCAGTGAGTTGCATTTTATCTGGAAGGGCAATTATCTGCTTTGACCGGTAGTCTTCTGCCTCAACATGCGTGTTCCTGCCTTAACAAGTGATCTTCTTCCTTGATGGGCTGCTTCATAGGACAGGAAGGTGACACAGACACCTACAGAAGTTATACTGAGAGAAAACAGAAAATACAGATACTTAAAGAAAACTCTATTCACAAACCCTGTTTCTGTCAAACATGACTTTCTCTCCTTTATCCATTTAGAGTTACTCATTTTAATTCCTCACTTAAAACAACTTTGTTTAATTTGAAGTTCATGGGAAAAATTACTGCCACACACGAGCCAGTAAGTAGCAAATTTTGTAACTAAAATGTTACAAAATGTCACTGATGATATGAATGTTTCTGTGGGTGGATGATTTTTACCTGAAAACAGAGGAGACTTAAAACACAACTCGAGAGCCCACAACACTGATTTGAGTTATAATGAATTAAAACTGTAACAACTACCTTTGAACTGTAACCAGATCAGCCCTCTTCTCCAACCCTGACCAGTACGCATAAACATCTACATTGACTGGGAGGAGTTTAGTCAACTTTACCTCTCAGAATGAGAAAACCATTGTTTTTAATTATGACTCTGAAGCTGGTTTCAGACCTCTGGAAGGATGGATTAAGGTGAAATGATTCCTGGTCCAAGAATGAGGGAAGGAGGAGAAGCAGGGACTCAGATGAGCACCCTGTGTTGACTCTGGCCATGAAAATCCCTGACCTCATCACCTGAGTCTTTTGTTCTGATTTTATTGTAGCAGTAGCCATGCTAAAATAACCTGTTAACAAGTATCATAGTGCAGCAATAATAACCTCTTCAATCATATTTTAAAAGTCACGTCAAGGCGGCTAGCCGTAATTCATCTCTATGCAAATACTTTGATGTCAGCCCATTAGCGTGTCGCTACAGAGGTTTTATTAAAATGCATTCAGTCCCTCTCACTTCCTGCTCAGGACTAATAAAGCCAGAGCCCTGTTGCACAAGAATTATAGCAACTATTAGGGTAACATATGGAAAGTGTGCACCATGAAAATAAAAACTAACAGATAAAGTGGCAGGGTCAGGCTCAGGGAGCAAACACTCCCAGAATGGTGGTGGAGTAATGGATTGTTCCGGAGCTGGCTGACACACACCTGGAAATCACAGCCTGATTATTTATGCATTTAGAGGGGGAGGGAGGGGGAGGGGGAGAGAGAGAGAGGGGGGGGGGGGGTCTGCCTGAAATCACCCCCCCCCCC
>SSNR01000135.1:644585-680076 GCA_006937965.1 Callopanchax toddi
TTTAAAAAAAAAAAAAAAAAAAAAAAAAAAAAAAAAGCTAAGAAGTATTGTTACAGGAAAAAAAAATTAACCAAACTCAGTCACAAGCAGTATATTTAGTTCTAGGTGTCTTGAGTTCAGCTGTAGTAGCTGTCAGTATATACCTCTTCAACAGTCCAGTTCAAAAACTGTTAGTTGATAACCTTAAAGATGAATTTTCAGACCTTAGTTTTGATTCTAAGAAATGACAGAAGCAAAAATCACCATTCAGTTTCAAAGGTTACTATAATTTGTTGCATTGAATCCATGAGACTGAAGCCTGTACTGTTCACAGGAATTCTGCTGATGTTCAGAATGATTTGCTGCTCAGTGACTGTAGTTTCAGCAGCAACAGCAGGCTGATGTTAGGAGACAAACATTCTCTGGTTGAGAGCCAAGCTCTTCCTCTGAACCCTAGAAACACAATGGTGAAGACTGCTGATGTGTTAAGATTTTATTCATGTTTGACCTTCTTAAATTTGTGGAGTACAAATTTGTTTCTTTAGTCTTGTTCAGAAAACACTTGAAACTCCAGACACACCAGAAGTGGTAGAACAGGTGAAGAACAACAAAACAATAAAAATGCATGGCGTTAGACACACAAACATGGATAAAACCTTTAGCATGCTCGTAACGCATCAGTACGTCATCTTAAGGCTTGATATTACTGCAAACCAAAGAGCAGGAGCTATTTAAACGTGACCACTACAACACAAACACTCATTTAAACATAAATCAGTAATTCACAATAAAACATGTTAAACATCTTGTCCCAGATCTATGCTCATTAAGAAAACCTCAGTGTCTTCATTATGGATACAGTTTCCTTTTTTTTTTTACATAATGAAATAAAATACATCCCCACTATATAGATGGGATGAAAGCCTTGGGAAACAAATACTTACTGATTTGATTTTTATGTAAGCATTGAATAAAATGCTTTTGAGAATTAGGTTAATTAAGTAATCTTTAATCTTTATAAAGCGCCTTTCATACAGAAAAAACTGTAACTCAAGGTGCTTAACAAGTTAAAATGACCCCACATAAACCACATTCCCATCCCTCCCCCTTAAACACACACGCGCACACACACATGTACACATACACACAAAGGACATTGGGCTGAGTACAGATGAGCAGGTTCTAAGGAAACGCCATCAGAGGAGCCCTCTGCACCGGCAGCAGCAGGTCAACAGCAGCAGCCAACGCACCGACATGGGGCGACCAGAGGAGGCAGGGCTGAGACCCCACCTCCACCTGGAACCACCTGGAGAACCAGACTACAAGTAACAAGTACAACCAAAGTACAAGTAACTACAAAAGGTTATCAGACTACTTCTGATACAGAGCTGCGTGTGTGGCTGAGCGCGCTCTGGGTTAGGGTTAGGAAGCTGTCACATTTTTTTTGTGAAAGTCAAATCACTGAATCCTGTCAGTGAATGTCTGGTTGTCCACAATGACAGCACTGAACTACATCAGGACTTGTCATTCGTATTTGTTATGGACGATAGTCAAAAAGGCAAATTAGTTTCTTTATCAGAATCATCAAAAAGTACTTGATGTGTAAACTGAGTATAGTCAGCACCTCACATCACGTCTGACCAAGTTACTCTTTACTCAAATGATGTAACTTGACCTTTTATGAGGTAATAAAACACCCCCCCCCCCTCCTGAAAGGTGTGAACTTAAATTCTTCTCATTGGCATTAGGAATTAAACCATCAGAACAACAGACACACTGGCATACAGAGACATCAGGACTCACCATCCTGCTGCTGCACGGACTGACGAGCCTCCACCCTCCTGATTATCTGTCATTTAACAGTTTATCAAAGTCAGAGCATCCCGCCATGCTTGTGTGAACAGTGGATTTTTCTGTTTTATTGAGTCATTCGTTTCCCGTGGATCATTAGCTACATAGATCCTTGTTTTGACAAATGCAACTTGTGAATTATACACACAATGTGCTTCCTGCTCCTTGTCCCCCTGAATGCATTACATGATAAACAGAGAGCACCCCATCACATTACCCAAATGTGTTTGTGGGAGTGTCCATCACTCCATTACAGAGAGAAGTGCTCAGTCACTACAGCGAGTGGATGACACATGATGTGACCATCAATGAGCTTTTCACTGAGACTGTCGGAGCGTCAGAGGGAAACAACATTAATGTAACACACAAAGATGAAAAATGGAGTAAACCGTCCCCTTACAAGAAACGATGTTTGATCTCAGCAGCACATCATGTCGTTTTGCAGGAAAGAGGAAGAACTGCTTTATAAGAGGTTTTAATGGAAAAGCTGAAGATGTTCAGCTGGCACTGTTGAGATGAGTGTCAAACATCAGGAGGAGCCGGATCAATCACGACCACACATCCACTGAGTTCAGTTTGGGTCTCAGATTTAAAATATCTTCTCATTATTAAAGAGCTTCTCATAAAAGATTTTACTTTAAAAAATGCTCATAGGCTCTTCTGAAAGCAACTGGAAGTTTTTATCCTTTAGGGTGGGTGAAATGATGGTGTTAGACCATGAAGGGTAAGCATGTGTTCATGATCTGCCAAAGCAGAGATGATACCATCATATTCTATCTGTCAGAAAGACAGACAACAGAACATATTTAAAGACCATTTTCATTTGGACTGTATGCATCCATGGAGGAGAGTAATTAATACTAAAGATGTGTTAGCTTGATTATTATCTCTATCTTTGTGTAGGGGTGGAGGTTCAAATCACCCTTTAGCTGCACTGTGATGAATTTGTTTAAAAATGTCCTCACCTTGCTTTCTTCTGCTTGTCTGGTTCTGGGGCATGGGGGCAGCATTCCAAGTAGGGAATCACAAACTGCCCTCTCCCCAGCCAACTCCTCCATTGGGACCCCTAGGCGTTCATGGGCCAACCTGTAGATTTCTTTAGAGTGTCCCGGGTCTACCTGGAGGACTCCTTCCAACAGGACATGCCTGAAAAATCTCCCTAGGGAGACATCTACTCACTGTCCCTCCTGGATATTCGAGCTCCTTGTCCTATCTCTAAGGCTGAGCCCGGCCACCTTGCGAAGGAAGCTAGTTTCAACTGCTTGTATTTGCAGTCTTGTTCTTTCAGTCATTACCCAAAGCCCATGGCCATAGGGGAGGAAGAACCAAACCTTGTGGAACCCCGCAGGTTAGAGGAGGCTGTGTCTGAAGAGACGGTTTCTGTTTTCACAGAGAATGTTCTGTTGGAGAGGTTTATTTATATGTTAGATCTCATTGCTGTGTTTTCTACAATCAATAATAATATTTAGTTTAACACAATGGGATTAACCCTGCTGTAGATTATTGATGCAAATTTGCCTCAAACCTCTGGCCTTGAAGCAGCCAAGTGGAGCATTAGGATTAGTATTTCCTTCCAAAACCTGCAGTATCCAGTCCTACATATCATCTAGTTGAAGGATCTACAGGTAGAAGATGCTACTTTTAAAAATAATGTTGACTATGGTATGGTATATTGTTATATAATTGCATAATGTTTATGTTTATTTATTTGGCAGACGCTTTTATCCAATGCAACGTACAATTATTTACCTGAAGGGCATGTTGTGACCTGTGGGGGAAGCCCATGCATGCACGAGGAGAACATGCTAACATCTGCGCCACCATGCAGCCCATAATACATTAAGACAGATTAACACATAGTTGTTATATATACAGTGGCGTCTTTACTACATGAAGGGCCGGTGGATCCTGGCCCCACCAGATGGCGCTGTGGAGCTCTATGTTCACTTAAGAGAATCAGTGGGAAAGAATAGTTCGTTTTTAGACTTATACTGCATAAAAACCCATTCTGTTACCAAGAAGATTTTGTTATAAATATTTGTGTATTCATATCTAAGTCTTTGCCTTGATACTGACAAGCTCAGGAGGTTACATCCTCTTGAAATTCTGGTGACAGGGCAAGCCCTCACAGCCCTCACAATAAAAGATGAGCGTCTGAAAATCACTGTGCGCATGCGCAACACGCTCTCAATAGAAACACCCGGGGCACAAAGCTTAGGGCCCCAAACCCAGACCATCCAATTAAAACACTGGAATATCACAGGTGACGTTGTGTTTATGTTTTGTAGGACAGCAGAGCGTCACAATCTAGAGTTGTTTAACTAGTTAGCTACCAGGACAAAAAGACAATTTGAAGTAGATTTTTTTGATGATTTGCAACTTTTCTTTTAAAGAAATGAACAATGCTGGTGAGTGAACTGTTATTTGCAATTTCATGTATAAAATGGTTGTTTTCTTAAATTAGATTGAGATTAAATTGCATTTCTAATGTGAAAGTTTGTGCTACAGTATTTTATATGGATCAGTTATAGATCAAAGTCAGTTTGTATGCATCACAGAAGTATTACTTACTTTCACGTGTGTGTGTGAATATATACATACATATATACATTTTGAGTTGTTGTTCCCCTAACATATAATGCCAGAGACGCCACATATACTCCAGTTTTCATAGACTAGATATTTATTATATTTATCTGATATTCAAAGATTAAGGAAACAGTACTAAACTCTTCAAGTCTGATTTATCTGATAAATTCCAGTTTTTTCAGGTTAATCTTCCTTGTGTATCAGAGTTAGTAATGGAGTTCCTCAGGGTTCAGGGCTTGGTTTATAATTAACACCAAGTGAACTTCAGAACATATATGTTTCTACCTTTAGTTTCCAAAGGATGCTGGTAATAAAATGAAAATCCTCAATACCATCATTTCTTTTTGATACCAACATGTTTTTACTCTCATTAATTTGAGACATTTTAATTAGTTTAATTATCCTTTACATTTTTAATACAAAGTGTTCATGAAGCTGTGTGTAGACAGAGTTTAGATCACAGGTCCTGACTGTAACTCTAACAGATAACTCAGAGTGCGAGGAGGCCTATTGATATTTTAATTGAATAGTTCCTTGTGTGTGGACCTCTCATTCAGGTTTCCTCTTTGACCTTGTCTCTGCCGGACGCTTGCTCAGCCTGATCCAACCTGCTTGTTTGGTTTATTGACTGACAGCAGACATGCTGCTGCACCTTTAGTGGCCTAAATAGGTTTTCATTTTTTATT
The DNA here is from genome assembly GCA_006937965.1 of Callopanchax toddi. Classification (NCBI taxonomy): domain Eukaryota; kingdom Metazoa; phylum Chordata; class Actinopteri; order Cyprinodontiformes; family Nothobranchiidae; genus Callopanchax; species Callopanchax toddi. Next base: position 649,691 of record SSNR01000135.1, read on the forward strand.
GGCCACTAGCGCTGGCTGTCATGTTGAGGCTTTTTAAACTTTAACAGCTCAATTAAACAAAATGAACTAAAATCAAGAAGAGGCATGCTGATAAACAAATCAGGGACTGGAATAAAAGCAGTAGAAAATGTGTTGATGTTGACCTTACATCTTTTCTTTTTTTTTGTTTCTAACTGAATCTTCATTGACAAAACCTCAAAAACAAAACACACAACGACACACAACCAGTCTGATTAAAGTTAATTGAAAACATTTATCTACGTCTTGACTTGAATATAAACTAATCTGCCTTAATTGTATACTTGGCATGAGTTCATCATAGTGGATTCTCACAAACCCACTAACCCACAGGAGCCAAGTCAAAGCAGCCTTCATTGGATTGCTGTAAAATCTACAACATAATTTAAGATTTTTTCTATTGACCTTTAAAGCTCTCTGTGGCCAAGCTTCATCTTATCTTCAAGATTTTATTGTTCCTTATGTTATCAACAGAGAGGCAAGGGAAAAACATAGCAACACCAAAAACTGAACAAAAGAGTGAAATTTAATATATCCAAATGTTCGTGATAACCACACATTTGCACAGTAAAAGTAACCATGAAAAGTGTTTGTGTGTGTGTGTGTGTGTGTGTGTGTGGCCACATATACCAGGATGACTTCTGTTACAGACAACCAGCAACATAGAACAAGACCATAAGTACCTAATGTTATGTTTTTACTCAGTTTGTCACAAAATGTAGTTTAAGACTGTTGTACGTGAGAATATACACTTATAGGTGCACCTGTTCAAAAGCTTGTTAACACAAGTAGGTTATGAGCAAATCACATGGCAGCAAGTCGATGCATTTATTAATCTATACGTGGTCAAACTGAGCATCAGGATGGACTTTAAACATGTCGTGGTTGTTGGTACCAGACGGGGTGGTCTGAGTGTTCCAGAACCTACTGATCTACTGGGATTTCAACCCACAACCATCTCTAGTTTACAGAGAATAGTTTTGCAAAGGAAGTACCCAGTGAGCAGTAGATGAGCTGGTGAGGTCAGCGGAGAATGGGCTGGAGGTGATAGAAAGGAATGGTATCAGGCCCTTCTAGTGTATATTGTTTTAGTTCCTCTGCTCTTCATCAGACCCTTGTAGCGATGGGTGTTTCTTTTCCTCATATGAAAGAGTCTCCACAGATTCCAGCAATATGAGTCTCTTCTCCACGTGTAAAACTCAGTGAACAAGCAGTCAGAAACAAACGTAGCACAAGCAGACATTTTTAACAACCAGCTCTTACTTTTTCTGTTTTCTGATCTTTAATCCTTTTGACCACCCGCTCAGTGTGGACACTGAAACATGAACAAATGTCTTTCCCAGTGGATTCTGTTTTTATCAGTAAATAGCTTCTGAGCAGAGTGCTCAGAGGGCCTGTGTTCGCATGTCTGGAGGACTCTGACAACTCTTGTAACGGGTGTCTGTGCAGTCAGCTTTTGGATGTCAGCTGACATCTGATAGGCTGCCATAACTAAGTGACACAGAAGACCATATGAAATATGCCTGGGCTGGTTTTACATCGACTATATCCAAAAGCAAACTGCACATTTTGTGTAAAAAGTATTGATTCAAACATCGACCAGTGGGTATTTTATTTATAACAATATTTATTTTAATATATCGATATATACATTGATATATCGATACAAGAGTACTGATCCACCCTTCTCTAGACCCATGTAGCTTCTCTACTTTGTTCAGTCTCACTTTTATTTTTATGCCCAGTCTACTGCTGTAATTCACTCCTGTAAATAAGGAGAGCCCATCTTTGTTTAACACCGAGTATAAAATAGTAGTGTGACACAAACAAGACGGTGAATAAAATGTAAAAGTGTCTAGAAGACCAACCTTCCTAGTGGTGTTATCTTTGTCTGTGCACAGGTCTAAATATAACCTGGATGTAAATGTGGTTGGTGTATTAGCACAGTGAAAAGGGCAGTAAAAGAACTTTACGTCTGGGTTAGGTCACAGCAGAACCAGAGCCCTGAGGAGCAGTGATCAGACAGTGACCTCAGCAGGAAAACGATGCTGCCTTTCCACCTGAACTGCACTATTTCCTCCCTCTGACAGACACCCTGACAATAAATAACTCTATGAAAAATGAGGAGAGAGGGAGAGCTCTGTAACCTGCTGAACTTGAGAACCTTTTCTCATTGATTATGGAAATCTTTCTGCCACTGACCTGGGCTATTATGTGTCTTAAGCATTGATTAAATACGCACCGGAAAATACTTTAGCAGTTAAATCAGCTGCCGATTCAATTAGATTCCCTTTGCTGCCGTTTAAAATCTACAGCTGTTTAAAAGAATTTCATTTTTATGTATAGAGTTGTGTTGTCTGAAAATTGAGTTTACTCTAGTGAACGGTTAATGTGGGACGACTCTGGGTAGGTGGATGACCTCTGACCTTTAACCCTGAGGAGCATCTGGTCTAAAGAAAGTGGCAGGAAGGCACAGACCCCCACACACTTAGGCTCCTCGTTTCGTCCTGATTTGACGTGGATGCATCAAATCATCCAGCACTCAGATCAATAGCTCCTCTGAAGTTGACTTCATAAGTAGGTCATAAGAAGCACTGTGGATATTAGCGCTGGGTGAAATGAGTCTGGCTTGGGTTCATGCCCCTGCCTTGGTCTTAAAGAGCAAGTCTGCACTAACACATTATCTGGACACTTTTATCAATACAAGTGGATATTGATAACCTTCTCCAAACCTGTGATGTTAATAGCAGCGTTGCTTTCCCACAGAGCTGCAGCGGCTTCTTTTAATGGATGTAAGTGATTAGTTCACCCTTCTGATGGTGATGAATGTGACACTTAACAAATCACAAACCTGTTGTGCTGTTTGCAGGCTTTGTGTGCAACATGTAGAGTTTAAAGGTGAGTACTAGTTTCTGAGGACCTATTAATGCTGTTCTCACGTACGTAAATCTGTACATCACTCAAGTCTGAGTCTTGGACTAGAGCTGCAAAACACAAACTGCCATCTCTGTCCTCCTCTTTTTTCTTTCTTTTGTTGTTCACACCTACCAAGACTTATGCATGAACTGCTTCATTTGCAGCATTTATGTACGCTTGCATCCACAAGTTCTCTGAAAATGGACTGAAGTATGCCCAGAATGAACGCAGAAGACTGACAAAAGGCTCAATCTGTCTGCATGTTTAAAGTTGAGCATAACTGGGCTCTTACTGTTCACACTTTGAGAAAAGATTGTATGAAGTATAAAACACAAAGTGATTAACTGTATGGGAAGAGGAAGATACATGAATCACCCCAAAATAAAAAATAACAACACATGATTGTAAATATAATAGTTCTTAAATAACGATGGGTCCTCTCAGACCCCAGTGGGCTGAGGCATTAGGCTCCGCCCATTCTGATGGTTCTGTTGGAGGTTTCTTCCTGTTTAAAGGGGGTTTTCCTTCCTGCTGTCGCCCTCCTATGAGCTGTTTAAGATGGAGGATTACACTGAAGTAATGCTTTGATCCAATCAGCTGGTTCCTTCAGAACGGGACAATGAGACTAATTGTCATTTTATAATGAATCTGATTTTATTACAGCTGAATCACATTTACTGTCATCAGTTTGTCTGAATCTGGACCTGAGGTGATCTGGATCTGATGCTTTGTTCACTGCTTTGAGATGACCTGTGTTGTTAATTGGAGCTTTAAAAATAAAACTGAATTAAATTGAAGTAAAAATAGATCTGCTCTCACTGCAGGAAAACAACCTGTGGAAGTGCTGGTTGGAAACATGTCAGAAGTATCCTGTTAAAATGTGTTTCTAAATTATATTAGGTCAGATGCTGCTGTAGCACAGACTAACTGAGATCAGTGACTTCTGATTCAGCTCCAGTCTGCTGATTCACAGTGGAAGTCTTCTGGATATCATTTACTGTGGTGAACTCTGAGAGCTTCTGCATGATTAGAGCATTTGCTCTGTGTGTTTTCCATAAGGACAACTTGATGGCTCAGACTGTTTAATGGTTTTATAACAGTTCCAGTATTTCAGTTGAAGGGAATCCTTTTTGTAAGTGACTGCAGCACAGCAGGGCTGATCAGATACAGAGCAGATTCCTCTCACTGATGAGACATGGAGGGCCGCTCAACAACAGAACCCGTGTCAACATGGTGTGTCCACTGGTAGCAAGGTGCAACCAAAGTCATGACCCTGCCAATTTGATTAATGAGCTAAGACACAGGAAGAAGCCCCTTATGGAGCTGAGTCTGCCTGGGAAAGTTGGTATATATGAGAGAAAGTTGTCAGCTCCATGCAGACAGTGGCTGAGTGAGCTGTTCCACACAAAGCTCAGATTGTGCCTTGTTTACTCACTCAATTCACCCTAGGACTATAATGCTGCTTCCTCCTGCTGGCCGAGGCCTCCTGTTTGTTCAGTCATGTTGTATGCTAGTGTTAATGCCTCTTTAGTTATGTCACCCTGAGCTGCTGAAGAGGCACCTCCCATCAAACTTCTGACATTTACAGATGCTTTTTATGTCTATCTCAGGTCATTGCTCCTAAATAGCCCAGAAAATGACAATGAAAATTGGACTTTGCTCAAACATGTTTAATAATTTTGTTCAAAAAACAAGTTGGGTTTTATGTAGTCTGTCTGACATAATCCAAATGAGCCCAAACACAGACACTGAAAGCTCAGGAAGAGTCAACAAAATGTCCCAAAGGTCAACATGAGGACTGGGACTGTTGGACCAACAAGTTCAACACAATTCTGCCAAATATACATTTCATAGAAAGTTATAAATCCTTTGGTCATTAGCTGCTAGGTGTCACTCCCTGCTGTGAGACCACCTCTTTTCTCACTTCCTGTTTTATTCTGAAGTCTCCCTCCTGTTTCAGTTCTGTTTCCTGTTTCTCATTACTCTGATTCCTTACAACTGTTTGTGTTTGTATTTAAACCAGTCTCTCCTCTCTTTCAGTTGCCAGTTCGTTAGTTTCCTGACTCTCGTCCCAGCCTCAGTTTAGATCTTTGTGCCTTGACCTCTTGGATTCATAGTTAGTTTAGAACTTTGTGCTTTGACCCTTTTTCTGGATTTTGGATTACCCTTTTGCCTCACGACTTGGATTATTCTGCCTGACTTTTTAATAAAGGGATTTTTGTGATCACTTTAACCTGCATTTGAGTTCACCTTCGTACCTGCTTAACACTAGGAGCAGCGGATCAAATAAACATGTATCCATTCATGCTGAGAATTTAAATGCCACAGCACTTGCCATCAAAATAAAAGCAGTGCAAAAGCCAATTTCAAAATAAGAGATTATTTGAATTCACTTGCAGATCTAAATGTGGAGGAGCAGCATTTCTACTCTGGGGATGTCTGAGCTCCTCACCCTATCCCTAAGGATGAGTCTGATCTCTGTCTTTTGGTCATTACCCAAAGCTCATGACCAGGTGAGGACTGGGACGTAGATTGACCGCTAAATAGAGAGCCTTGCTCTGGCTCAGCCCTAACGGTTTGTCTGCAGACACTGACCCAAAGCTCTTGTCTCCCACTCCCTCCTTACCTGACTTGTGAACAAGACCATGATAATGTATACTGTGACTCTGTGTGTGTGTGTGTGTGTGTATAGAAGTTAACTCTATTGTATTTATAGCTCCTCTCATGGAAAATCTTTAAGTATTTAATTCCTTAATGGTTTCCTATAAGAACGTTCTTCCTGTTGCTTTCTGAGCCATTATCATTAGAATTTGTTTATCATTAAATTATATGTTCTTCATCTGTTCCTCCGATGATGCTGTAATCTGATTACTGCGGTTGTGCCTTGATGTATCTACCTTTATTCTGTGTGACTCTTGTCTGCTGCAGCAGTTAAACTGTCAGTCTACATTTAAAATGCACAAACAGACATTTGGTTCAACACAACGCATGAGTGCTTCTGAGAGCAGTGCAGTGATTACATGTTTGTGTCAGATCAGCTGATTAGTACGACTCCTTGCTTTGATGTAAGACGTTAAACATGAAGCAGGTGTGACTGTGAATTCCGTCTGATGTCTTTTGGAAAGATGATCGAGGGAAATTCTAACACTTAATATGACAGAGCCCATTTGTTTGTGTGACACTAACATAACAGTTTAAACTGAACAGTTTAGATCGTATCTTGTTTTTACCCTCTCGTTTAGTGTTACCCTCTTTGACAGATCTAAGGGTTGCATCACCCAATAAGTCCTGAAGGTAAAATCTCAATTTATCTAGTAAAGGTGACTTCATCCACTGGTGACCTCACTCAAAGCAGACAAAGTCTCTAGAAACAGGAAGTAGTTCTCTGACTGGAGCGAAGTCTTACGGCTAGGCAACTCAGAAGAGACGCAAATCTGCTGTAGATCAGTGATAAATTAGCAGCTAATTTCTGGAATATAAAATAACTTTTGCCCCAAAAGCCATACTTTACTATTAGAACTGAATTGTCAAATTATCATGTTAATTGTGATTAACTATTATAGCAATATTTAGCGTGTTATTTTTTTTATTGGGGGCTGCATGGTGGCGCAGCTGGTTAGCACTGTTGCCTCGCAGCAAGGAGGTCGTGGGTTCGCATCCCGGCTCTGCGGCCTCTCTGCGTGGAGTTTGCATGTTCTCCCCGTGCATGCGTGGGTTTCCTCCGGGTTCTCCGGTTTCCTCCCACAGTCCAAAAAACATGACTGTCAGGCTAATTGGGCTGGTAAATTGTCCTTAGGTGTGAGTGGGTGTGTGGTTGTTTGTCTCGTTCGTCTCTGTGTGGCCCTGCGATGGACTGGCGACCCATCCAGGGTGTCCCCCGCCTCTCGCCCCTTGACCGCTGGAGATAGGCACCAGCTGCCCCGCGACCCTCTGTGGAGGAATAAGCGGCTACAGAAAATGGATGGATGGATGGATGGATTTTTTTATTGGCGTTAATCTCATTTTTAATATCTTTACTGTTTCTGCATGCAGGCTTCCATTACAGTGGTGTGTGTGCTGGTCTGGTCTGCTGGTAGTGTTTGTGTGTGTCACTGAGCAGCTCTGTGAGGCTCCTTAGAGTGCTGATCTGTCAGGAAGTATTCATTTGCTCCACGCACTGCCTGTGCCTGTGTTATGACACCAGTGTCACTGAGCATCCATGATCTTTAAAACGCTCTTTAGCTGAGCACCAAAACAGGAAGTACAAATTAAAATGTGCAGTTCTATTCACGGGCTGCGTGACCGGTTCGGTCCACAGTTACCACAGTCCAGCGGTGCCATGGCCAGTCCATGCCTAATGGAAGACATGGACGTGATTTGGGGGGACATGTCCCCTGCACTTTTATAATGGCCCTGTAGTTTTTACTGTTTTAAACAAAGTTCCACTATATTAAATGGATACTGGCTGCTGTTTTTATTTGTAAGTTGACATCATGACACTGTTTAAACAGTTCAAGCCCCTCTTCTCCACCTCCAGACCCCCACCCCTGTACTCAAGACAGTTGTGTCCCCCCCACCCTTGAAATCAAAATGTCCTCCTTGGTGGATGATGAGGGGTTACCAGAGCTGTTACAAACTGAGTCCACTGATCACCGTAAAGGTTGTAGGCAGTACTGGGACTGCATCTGTTCAAGTCTGTTAAACACAATAAATCAATAACATAGATTTGCTCAGATCGGGGATGGTCCAGACCAGCCCAAAGTTACCATAGGCCCACCGAGCGCCCGATGGCCAGTCCAGCCTGGTCTACATCCAGACCCAGGGCAGGTGCTGTCGGAGCGGGTGGCTCGGCAAGGGGCTCACATCGGTCGATCCAGACACGCCTCCTTCCCCTGGACACATCAGGTACATCCACAGCACCTCGGTCCACTGGGATGCACATACTGTATTATTAGTTTGGATGCAGCACTATTTCTGCATCCTTGGATCTAATTATTGGTGGGGACACGTTACCTCCATGCCAAATCTATGCCCATGCAATAAATGACTTCATAAAGACAGTTTTTGTTGTTATAAATCAATCTATTGGTCTGACACAATCATTTAATGAATTTAAATGGAAATATCTCAAGACGAGGGCTTTCCTCAGCTATTTTTAAGTTAGAATGAATTAATTGAATTGATTTTTATTAAAGTGTCATGCACGAAGTGCCCAGCCCGAACGGGCTTATATGACACTGAAAACAAAAAAAGGAAATGGCCATACAATACAAACACAAGAACAAAACCAGTAATTTACATAACAGGATATAATACACTTTGTCTACAGACCTACGCTTTCTCTATGAATTTAGCCAACATAAATACCGTACTTCTTTCTCAAAAAGCCAACCTAACTTTTCACCATCAGATAACCAAAACAAATCAGGGTTTTTACACTGGATTTTTTCAAACATGGACATTCTTAGATCATTATACAGTGGACAATAAAACAGAAAGTGAAACTCATCTTCAATAACATTTAGATCACACAAATCACACAGACGTTGCTCCTCTAATACCCCCTTGTAACGCCCCACCTCAAGAGCAAGAGGTAAAACCCCAAACAGCTTGCAGTTGTGCACAAAGAGATCGCTGCCTTCTTTTTAAATTACATTCTACATAAGGCTCTGTAACAAAATTATCTTTAAATTGAACGTAACTTCTTAGTTTTGGCTTTTGAGTTAGAATAACATTTGATTAATTAGATTAATTAATTAACGATCATAATTAATTAATAACACATTTTTAATCTCATGACACCACTAATTAGAACACTAATAATATACTATTGCTGTTTGTAAACCACCTGCTTTGAGTGATGTTGGTTTAGTTTATGCTGAATTACTTTATTAATAGTGTACATGTGTTGCTGCTGGTGTATCACTTCACCTGATCAGGTCTCAGATGTAAATTTTGGTTCCTATAAATCAGTGGTGTCCAATCCTGGTCCTCCAGGGCCAGCATGTTCTAGTTTCTCTGCTCCAACACACCTGATTCAATGGTTTAATCACCTGCTCTGCATGTCATTAAGCTCTGCAGATGGCCTTTAATCACTACCTGACTAACCAGGTGCGGTGAAGTAGAAACATCTCTAAGGACTTCACCTGCTCTGCTCTTTTCTAGGGACAAAAATGAATTGGCATTTGATTTATATGTTTGTTGATGGTCCAACATGATAGGACTTTAATCATGATTAAAAGAACAAGATCCTGGATGCAAGCAGATGGAATGAGCGCCCTCTGGTGGTGGGGGGAGCTCAGAGTAGAGTCGCTGCTCCTCTGCATTGACAGGAGTCAGTTGAGGTGGTTCAGGGACCTGACTAGAATATCTTCTGGATGATTTTAGGACACATCCCAAACTCTGGTTAGAAAACTCATTTTGTTCATTATATTTCTGATGTTTCTGCATCAAAACTTTTGATTCAAGATTCCATAATTCAATCCTGTGAATTCTTTGAACACAAAACTTTTCTGATAACTTCACATTCACAGGTCTAATTGTAAATGTAAAACATCGCCTTATTCAAGGAGGAATCTGGCTGTGAAATTTTCCAGTATTTTCAAGAGGCAGATAAAGCATACATGCACACAGAAAACCCCCTCTGGTTCCCACAAGGTGATTCTGATCAGCTTGAATAACCCGGTTTGGTCAAGACCACCGCTGATCTTCACACATTCCTGGCCCTTTGAGTCCCATTGCTCACTCCCGGGCACATTCTAATGGCTCTATAAAGTCTGGTGACCTCAGTCTTTCACATTTACAGCCAATGACTTTAAGTGTGTTCAATCCAATCTGCAGGTATTTATTGAGAGAGAAGTGCACAGCCTCCCACTAAGTAAATTGAAATCACTGCCCTCCCACAGGACATCTGAGCTTGTGGGTAGAGGGGTGGGGACCACAGTCAGTCAGGCACATCAGCATACAGTATGTCTGCATCCCTTGTGATGTTGTCACTATTTGTCCTATTTAAAAAGAAGTTTTCAGCTTTGTCTTAAAAAAAACTAATTCAGGAAACACAGCAGGGTGATGAAGAGCTGCAGAGCACATTGGGGAACCTGAAGCTGATAGAACAGCAGCAGGTAGAGGAGACAGAGCAGGGCCGGTGCTAATTGGTTGACACATTTGGAGTTTGACTACAGGCCTCTCTGGAGTTAGCTGAGGGTGCTTACACACCTGCAGTGTTGTCAGTTTTAATCAAACCTTAGTTCAGTGTGTTGAACTCAGTAATGGTTCTAGAATGGGACTAAAGAACCGAACAGGTGTCAGTTTAGATATAATGTAAACGTGATCCATCCTATCCGACACAATGACCACATTGGCAAGTTTGAGCCAAACGCCCTCTAAGTTTGCATTGCATTCTGGGATGCAGGAGTGCAGACACACATAGCTACTGAGTAGCTCCTAGCTAGCGGTAAATGAAGCGAGGCTCACGTAAACAATGAACAAAGTCAGTTAGCACACTGTTAGCTCCCACTCATAAAAACAGTGAAGAGTTCAAACAGCGGATAAACAGCTCAGTGAGAGGAGGTTAGACCGGGATGTGGACCGGCTCAGGATCCAAATATATCACTTTCTGGTAGCCCCGCCCCCAGACAATCTGACCAATCTGCAGACTGAATGTTCTCACCTGTTTTTCAGTGACACTTTTTGTTTTGTTTGCAGCTTTCCCTGTGAAAAGAAACCGAGCAGAAGCTCACAGCACTCCAGCTCCAGCTGTGTAAATGTCTCATGTGTGAAATGTAAGCTATGCAGGTCAGTGCTGCCAGAGACATGCTAAGCAAATAAAAGCAGTGATGTAATACAACCCCCCCTCCCTCAGAGAGTCATTACCAGAGAGACACTTGAACCCAATGTAGCTTAGTGATAATGCATAAATCAAATAATGATAAATGCACCTGATTGGTCTTTGTTCTGAATGTTCTCTGGACTGTGTTCTAATGCAGAAAGATGGATTCTTATGTAAAAATCAATAGAGGATATTCTCCAGAAAGATGTCAGCATTTAGTGTTATGGATCTTTTTGACAGAGAAGCAGCTGCTGCTTTAAGCTGAAAATGTTATCGTTTTGTCAATCGATAAATGAGCCACTTCTTTCACCATCTTCACTCTTCAAGTAACATTCATCTTCTCAAGTACACTTAGATAGCTAATACCCAGTTCTAATATATTCTAATGACAATTCTAAATAATATTTCTCCTCTTATTGCTGATCAAGGAGGTCTGTGCAGTTCTATACATATACTTTTATGATGTTTTCTCCTTTTTAAAATCAGCCTATGTCCCAAAAAGGTTCAAGTTTATAAAATGACAGAAAAATCCAAAACTATAGTCAAAGTTTTAGGGATGTTTAGGGTTTCTGATGGAGGAATATGGCCCTCTCACATAGAAAATGCCTGACCTTTGAATTGTAGTCTCTGTGTTTAGATACGCCTCTATAGCAGGTGAATTAAAACTCTTTGGTTGCTCAGGGAGCAGACAGGTGATCCAGGTAATGACTGACATGAGCTCCACATACAACCTACAACCAGCTGAGTCTCAGACAAAATGCAGACGAGGCACATCTGATGTCCTGCATCAAAGCAGAACCATAGATACCTCGACCCATCTAAACAACTAGAGCTGAGCATGAGCTGCAGGTAGGACTGAGACCAAAGAGAGACAGAAAGAGAAGAAGAAACAGGCAAAGTCCTCAGGACCAGCATCATGCAGCCTTACATCAGGACCAGAGAAAGAAAAAGTTAGTCTGAAATATTAAATAAGAATCATTTAAATATATAGTTTAAAAACTGGACTATTGTGGCTAATATTAATATAACAACTATACAATGATCACTTTTATGTAATCTTATAACTGTAATAAATAAATAAAACTGGCCCTTTAGAGGGCAAAAGACAAGTATAGGACTGGATCTGGCAGGTTTTTGATAAAAGTACTATTCCTAATACTCCATCTGGTCACAGAAGTTTGATGACATTTGGTGAAACTAGACCAGGAGTTGAACCGTCAGAGAACCACGTATCATCCTGACCTCCCTGATCACCAACAGCTCAGCTGCGGGACAGTCGCCATCCTATCAGAGGGCTGATCATTTCGTATCTATCCACATAAAACAACTGGGTTTTACTAAAAGATTCTGTACAAAATAAGCATCAAAACTATCAGTTAAAATCAAACCCAAAAAGCAAAAATGACCCAAACTTTGACAACAGTTTAGTAAATATGAACTGGTTAAACAGCAGAAGACTGATGAACAAAAAAAACCAAACGTTATAAAAATTCACACAAACTATGTGTTGACTCTGAGTATTAAAGCATGACCTGCCGGCCTAAAACCTTCTTTAGAAATAGATCAATTCCTTACATTTATTTTTTTCACAAATTAATTTTATGCTACAAAACTTCAAAACACATGAGAAATGAAACAAGTCAGAATAGAAAAACACATTTATTAGAAAACTAAACAATTAAAATGATAATATTTATAGCATTTTTAATTAGTTTTTTATTCATAAATGTATATTTTGTATTTTTCATTTCGCAGGAATACAAACATTTCACTTTCAGTTATTTATGTTTTTAACTGATTTATTTCTTTTTGTGGAAATTTATCATAATAAACAGACTTTCTGCTGGAAAACAAACAAACCAGATCATTCTAACTAAAGTTAACCTGGAAATACTGGTGTAATTTATACGGTCACTCATCTACAGTATTTAAGTGATCGTTTGCTGTAACTTTTAGGTAAAACATTAAAGGTTCATCAGGCCTCCTTTTTATAATGTTTAGGATTCTTTTACTTTCAGACATGTAGAGGTCATTAGATATGTTTTACACACCTCTGATGAAAACTGTGGTCAAAACATGTCAAGTTAAAGGTAAATAAAAACTTACATGTCTGGATGTAGAAGAACCCTAAAAATGACACTAAATGTTTCGTCTGTTTCCAGACACACTAAGAGTTTCTTGTTCAGAGCGTATAGGAACCTGGTTGTCTGATTGGTCCCTCACAGCGTGATGACCTGCTGATGGCAGCTGTGCAGCCATCATTCCTCCCTGTCAGGCTCAGCGGTGGAGGAGAAGCAGAGGGAGGAGGGAAACCTGAGCACATGATGTTGATATTTCACAAACAAATTGATGTTTTCATATTGTGAGAGATGGCTGGTTCCACTCACTGCCTCCTCCGTATGCCTGAGTTGGGATATTAATGCGCTCCAGTAACTGTTAATTTCACTTTGGAGAAGTGATTTATGGGCAGACAGAGAGCTGAGGCATAATCTAATTGAGATCAGAATGGCTATTTCTCACACTGTGGTGCCTGCACCTTTCAGATGGGGCACCATGATTAATGCATAATGAGCAAATAATCCATGAAATTAATAAAAACCTATTCTTCAGCTTGTCACAATGAGAAGAATAAATACAAATAGGAATCAAAGTGTTTTTGTTTTTTGCTCTGTGTTTTTTCTCAGTGCATCTCTCTTTTCTGCACACTTGACAGAAGAACAGCAGGCAGCACAATCGATGAAGAGGAGGAGCACAATCAATCTGTGTCTGTCTGCTGGCTTCATAAAACAATAAGAAGCAGGGAGGAGGACGTTTTAGCACTATTATTGTCTTCATCGGAGTATCTAGATCCCTTAGATCTTTTTGTATCCAACGAATGTCAAACTGGAGCTGCAGCAGGAATCTTAACTGAAGAGAATCAACTTAAAATGGACCAGAGAGAGGAGCCCATGCATAAAGAACCTTGACTCTCTATGGATGCCTTTAAACCAGCTGACAAACACATAATCAAAGACACTAACTGTTCATTACCAGGTGTATAATCTTCCTAACTCAAGCCCTGATAGGATCCAATACACCGTCCTAGTGAAACACAGTATTCTGATAAAATACTTATGATATAATAAACTACAAACACTCTGGATTTTAATTACAGCCCTGCAGTTACAGCAGGTCAGTGTAATGTGGTTTTAGTTTACAGCCAATGAACCAAAAACTGCTTCCTGCCAGCGTTCAGAGGGACGTCCTGTTGACAGAGCTGCACTCAGAGATTCGACTTTTATATTTTCAAACTGCTTGTTTCATGAGGAATCTGTGGTGTTGTGAAGCTTCACAGAGTAGTAATACTTACTGCACATTCTTAAAAGCAAAACTAGCTTTCTGCAAGTTACATTAGTTAGTGCTGCATGTTTTTTCAAGATAAAACACTGTATAATGAATGATATAATGGATGGATTCGTTATCTAGATCAGCCCTCCTCTAACTGCTGCTACTGCCTCAGATTTTATTAGTCTGCATTTGGGTTCAGAAATAGTTCTGAAACATGACAGAAGGCAGAGAAAATGTAGAAAAATGTTGAACTAAATCACAGACATCAGCTTTAAAAAAACAAGTTCTTCCCACTGGTCTCCATCCCTCCTGTCAGTTAGCCTCTCTGAAGGGACTTTAGTCAGACTGTGGTTTCACTCAGAGGTCAAAGGTTACCCAGGATTTCCCCCATCAGGTCTCCCTTGAGTCATTACCATTTTAATGTCACACTTCATCCATCATTGCTGTGATGAACGTCGTGCAGCGAGTAAAAGCCTTCGTCCCATGGGCTCCATCAGTTTGACCGGGATGCTGCTGCCTTACTGTTAGCTATTGTTAGCTACACGTAGCTACTTTTAGCTATAGTTAACTACTGTTAGCTATAGTTAACTACAATTAGCTACAGGTAGCTACACTTAGGTAACTATTGTTCAGTTCCATTTAATTCAGTTTCTTTAAGAAGCTTGTTTCAGGGTAATTGTTTGTAAAATAACTCTTAAGCCCAGTTCACAAGGCAACATTTTAAAGTCAATTTTTGCCCCAATTCTTCCATTACGACAATCATAATGCTCAGACATGGTCTGGTGCATTTCAGCAAGAGAGAGTTTTTCAAATTCAATGTACCTTGGCCCCTCCCAAAACATTCACTCTCCCCCCTCCTGCTTCCTTTAGCCCCTCCTCATTTTTTGAAGATGTTTCACCTCCCATCCCGAAGGCTTCTTCAGTCTTCTACTGGATCTACGAGTTCCCTAAACTCTGAGGATGATTCTACAGGATGTGGACAGCAGCAGGAGGAGAAGGAGCCCTCTGTGCTTCACATACATAATTAATGACATCATTTCAACTACAATATTCACTAAACAAATGCATAAATCACACAGGTTCAAGTCAATAGACTGGGAAATGTTTAATTGTGTTCTAAGTAATGACTACTGTTCCCACAATGCCGTAATGAGTCAGAGCTGCTGATGTGGATTAATGTGCTGTCAGACGGACATCAGAGTGAGAGGAGACGTCCAGCAGCCATCAGACCGGCTGAGCTCTGGCTGAGTGACGACCAGAGAGAAAAAATGGCGCCATCTTTATGTGGAGTGACAGGTGAAGAGTGGCTGTCAAAAAATGCACTGGATATTTGCTGTTTTGTTTATCAGCTAGCTGGTGCTGAATCAAAGTGCAGGAACATGTATGGGCTGTCCTCCTGCCTTTTCATCTGCTCCCTAAATGGGTCTGGGGATTGGAGAGTGCAGTTTATCCCCTTCATTCTGCCTGACAGAGAAACCATTTAAAGCAGGCCGCTGAGGAGACAGAAGTCTGTCACCAGAGACATCGCTCAAATCAACTCTTCACACGCTGATGCTCACTTCAGATTCTGCCTCCATAACACGTTCAGCTCAGAGCTACTGGCTGTGAGCAACACCTCTTCACCGCACTGTACACAAAAACAGCTGCAAGACATACGAGTCTGAATAAACACAGACACAGTGTTTTCATCAAAGAGTTTATACAAACTTTAAAAGTGAAATTCTTTCAAATGAATTAATTCACACTAACTGTTTTTTAAGGTTATCTTTGTTTTCTCTTTGCCCTCCTGGGTTTTGTCCTAAATGAGACAGCATCACCAGCCTTAAGTGGAGATTTTCAGGTCAGCTGGCTTCAGTATTGCTGTCATGGTAAGGCCAGTTTGATGAGTTCATCTCCTCCTGACACCTCCCTGAAGCTCGAGGGAATCTCCTCTCCAAACAGTCCCACTCCTCTCCTCCTCCTCCCCCTCCTCAGCCTGCCATCCAGCTGGGTCGCAGGTTAATGACTTTGTGTTTACCGTCCAACAGGCTCTTTGATAACAATGCATCCTTCCTCTCCCTGCATGTTTCCAGTGTGAGAATGATGAAGGAGCGTGGTGTAGCAACAGGAAGAGAGGAATGTGACGCCAGACGTGGGTTTTGTGGGAGAACAAGCAGCCTGGCCTGCTTACTGAGAACCACTAATATTTATTCATGATAGAGAGAAAGTACTGGTTTGTTGGCACAAGCTACTTCATTTACATTCTGTTATAGACTGTTTGCTCCAGTGTGGGACCTGTGTCTCATCTCCCAATAGATGGACCTGTCTTGCTCACTCATTTTCTCTGTCATCCAGTCAAGAAAACTCTTCAGAGCGTCCACAGAAACTTATCTCTGTGTTCAATTGCAGGTTATCTGCCCCGGGTGACCACCACCTCTGGAAGTCACTATAGGTATCTAACTGTTTGAGGAGATCAGTGAAGTCCTGTTTTAGCATTTTCCCACCTAACTGGTTCCAGTGCTGAACTAAAGCCAGAGCTCGTTCAAGACCAGAACTGTAGTTTCCTTCACTAAAGGTTCTCTTTACCTCTCAGCCGTTAATGGAGGAGACTGAACTAATTTTTACTAAAAACTTACCCATTCCCCAGCTAATGACAGATTTATTTTTATTTTTAAACATTTAACCTCAGAGAATGGCAAGGCTTGCCAAGGATACACGTTTATTTTGGTAAAAAAGTTCATCCAGGAACCAGGGCCGAGTAATTTCTGTGTTCAGCTACAGAGTACCGCAGCAGCTCGCTGCTAACAGAGCTAAGTATCAGAAGCAGCAGGACAGAGAGGGTCATCAGAGCCTGGAACAGTGTGGGAACGTGATTTGTGAACTGTGAGTGATTAAACCCTACAGTTTGAGCAGCACAGTTTATGCCCAGCAACGTAATGCATCATGCACACGCACGCACGCAACCGCACACGCGTGTCGAGGTGTTTCGGGGAGGAGCCGTAGGACGTTAGATTCAAAAACTGCTCTCTTGATGAAATAATCCACAATGCGGCTTTAAACAAAACAGCAGAAGTATTTCAGACATGTGTATTTATGTCATGTTTTTGTAATGATTGATTAATCAGAGATGTCCAGACTCATTTAGTGAAGTTGTTATTCATGTTAATGCATTTATTGTTGTTTTCATTTTCTACAGCTCAGTTTAGAATGATTTGTTTATTTTGTTTGTAGCTGATGCTCAATCATGCATTAATTTAATATTAGATAAAATACAAATACAATTATTTTGAGGCAGTAACTTTAAATAGATGTCAGTATGTTTTCATCACAGCATGGATGACGGTGAGTTGAACATCTACCATGTGATTGATCAAGCTCATCATTGCATGTTTTTGATTTTGGGAAATAAAATAAATAAAATAAAGTCTTTAAAAGTCAGCGTGAGTTTCCAGGTCTATGCGCCTACATCTCCTACCACTGCTGCTGAACAAGCTGTCTTCAGTGCTGAAGCAGATTTTTGGTGGGAACCAGCTGTTTCTTGCAGAGCTGTTGATGATAAGAGTGTAATGATTGTCCTTTTAGTGGAAGGAGTCAAATACTTAATCACTAGCTGGTGTGAACAGGTTGCAGATAAAGCAGCTTAAAATCAACAAGAGTCTAAAGGGGAACACAAAGTTCTGTCAGCGTTGGCACCTGCAGATTTTCTCACCAGCTTTATCTCACTGATGTGGTGACATCAGTCATCCTGCTTCCTGACTAATGTCTAATTCTTTCATCACATTGTTGTTTATATTGTGTAATGTTTGCTGCATCTCTAACACAACATCTTTTAAGACTGTCTGTATCTTTATAAAGTAAAATACTGCTGACAATTTTTCAGGAATCATGACAAAGAAACCCTGTTGGTGTCCAGTGACAGAAATACCTACAACAGAACAACAGTGTGCTGATGAAATACCGACTCCCGATGTAGACAGATAGAGAAGTCATTGAAGGTCTAGTGATGCTTCTGGGAACTCACTTCAGGTCAATGTTTTAAACTAAGATCATCTTAAGCTGAGAAGGGATGGAGTTAGGGTCAAATCTTAAAATAACATTAAACACAATCACACAATATTACCAGCTCACCTCTCAGACAACTACACCACATTGAACCCAAGTGAAGAAGTATTCACTTACAGTCAAAACAGAAGTATTAGTGGTGGTCATGGTTGTCATTAGATGTCCTACAGTGATTATCTTCTGAGAGTTAATAAAGTTTGTCTAATGAAGCAATTCTCAAAGTTCACATCTGGACCAAATGACAAGTTAATAATAATATTGATGCTATTATTATTATTATTATTATTATTATGGGCTGTCTAGCACTTGAAAGTGAAACCTGTAGAGCTGTAAACACCAGTCAGTGCTGTCAGATGTCAGGGACACTCTGAAGCTACCTTCCTCTGTCCTTCAGCAACGTCTGCTGTCAGCGTTCCTCAGTGAGGTGAGGATTCATCTTTGGGGTCATTTGTGATTTTTGTACCATGCTGTAAATAATGCTGTGGGTTAGACATTGAGCTCCCAGTGGCTGACTACACACAGACATTGTCTATTGGCAACAATGTAGTAGAAATTAGAGTAGCATACATTTGAAATACTTTTTAATTTCCACAAACCAATGTGAGTCTTTTCTCAGCAATGGATGTTCTAAAAAGCTCATAATGGACTTTATTTAAATGCTATAGCAAATTTGGAAAAGAAATGAGCTTAAAACATTTTTTTCATGCCCCCTAACAACATTCTAACATAGTATATAGCTATAAATATATTGTGGTGATTAACAAAACACAAAAGAAATGAATAGTGGTTGTCTCACAGTTCTCTACAAACCTCAGCCAATCATACGTTTCAGGCAGAAAGCAATATTAGACAATCTGATTTCTGTCATGTCCTGGGTGCCTGCAGGCAGTCTGTGTTTTTCCCTCAGGGCGTGGCAGGCAGATCCTCTCCAGCTGCAGCTCCCAGCTGCAGCTCATCAGCGTCATCAGAGGAGGACCCTTCTTAAGGAGCAGATCCACAGAGGGACGACGCCAGTCTTTTCCACCTCACCAGTGGTAAACACAGGTCTACTATCTAAAACCTTGTCTTTGACCTTTGTAATCTTATATCCTTGTTCCTCCAGTCCATCTACCCGGCGCCGTCCACCTCAAGATCCTCCGGAGTCCTCCTCAATCTCATGTCCGCCTGGTCTGCCTGTCCCCCTGCCAGCCAGCTGCCTCCACTCCCTTCCTCACCACCGCTCCAACCATCCTCACCCAGGACAGACAAAACCTCCCCAAGACCCCATCTTCATCCTACTAGTAAGACCTCCACTCAAAACTCATCTCAGCACGTATTATCCTCATCTCCAGTTACTCACTCTCCTCTCTCCTCTCAGAGAAGTCTCCTGTACCAGGATCCCACGGATCCTCCCGGATCCGCCTCCACACCACCAAAACCGTACAATAAAAACATTATTTTACTTACCTCTTGTTTCCCTCAGACTGTTGTGTTGCTCCAGGATCCTCACAAAAACCTCAGATTATGACAGAAAAGACTGGCCACTTGGATCCTGCGACACAACTCCATAACGCTGTCGCCCAACAGGGCGCGGCTCTCGGCCGCCATGAAACCCTGATCCAACAGCTGGCTCAACAGCTCCAGATCCAATTTCAAACAGTGACCCAACAGCTCCAGACCCAGGCTCAAAACTTCGATTCCCTCCAACAACTCATTAAGGAAGCTGTGAGTAAAGACGCTGTTAATCCCTCTGTTTCCTCCTCCCCAGCCGGTCCCATACCGGACGAGCCGCGACAGGCTCCTGATGACGCGGCGGCTTCCTCATCGCCTCAGTCTGACGTCGGTCTCCCCTCTCCGGCTCCTTTCTCTGGGGATGTTAATAGAGCTCGTGGGTTTCTCCTCCAGTGCTCGCTAACCTTCCGTCAATCACCCCGGAGGTTCAGCTCCGACGAAAGTAAGATATCATTCATAATCGGTCTCCTCCGAGACAGCGCCCTCCAGTGGGTGGAGTCTGTCATTACAATAGACAACATACAGTCATTCCCTTTCAATCTGTTTCTGAGTCTATTCAAACAGACCTTCACTGGAGACACAGACCCTGATGCCGCTGCCAGGCGCCTCTGGACCCTAAACCAAGGTAACCGTCCTATGTCAACCTTTATCGTTGAGTTTCGGACTGTTGCAGCGGAGTCTGGCTGGGACCCGGTGGCATTGAAGGGGGCTTTCTGGCACGCCATTAACAACCGAATAAAGGATGAGATTGCCTACCGGGACCCACCTAAGACCCTGGAGGAACTCATCAGCCTGGCTAGTCGCATCGACGCCAGGATGCGTGAAAGGGCCACCGAACGAGGTCGTGGCCCTGTCGTTTCACCCAAACCACCTCTCCTGGCTCTCATGCCGGCTCCCGACTCTTTGCTTGCTGTTCGCCCCAAACATAACCAGCCTGAACCTGAACAGGATCACTCTGAACCCATGCAGTTGGGCCAGACCCATCTCACCCCTGAGGAGAAGGCTCGCAGACGAACCTCAGGTTGCTGTATGTATTGTGGCTCCCCCTCACATCACCTCTCTTCTTGTCCCATACGCCCAAACGGGGTCGCCCGCCAATAGAACCGAGGTTATTGGTGGGTGGATGCTCCAACTCTGACAAGCCTCGATTCACCCTCAACATAACTCTCCAGCACAACCAACATCAACTCCCTGTTCAAGCCCTAGTTGATTCTGGTGCTGAACAGAACCTCATACATCCCACACTTGTTAACCAGCTACAAGTCCCTGTTCGACCACTGGAACCTCCTCTGTCTGTGAGTGCACTAGATGGACACCCCCTAGTCACTATTACACACCGCACGTTTCCCCTTTTCTTCACTGCCTCCGGTAACCATCAGGAGGAGCTCGAGTTCCTAGTGTTTCCTACCAACTCCTGCCCTGTGGTCCTAGGCTATCCCTGGTTGAGATTACACAACCCTCAGATAAACTGGGCTGAGTCCCGTATCGAAGCCTGGAGTCCCTATTGTTCTTCCACCTGTCTTCGCTCTGCTGTTCTCCGTATTGGGAGTCCCGAGTCCCACAGCAGCCCTCCTCTTGACCTAGAGCTCGTTCCGCCCGAGTACCATGGTCTAGCCCAAGTCTTCAGTAAAGAGCAAGCTGCTTCTCTCCCTCCACACAGGCCCTACGACTGTGCTATTGACCTGCTCCCCGGGGCTCCACTCCCCTCAGGTCGCCTCTACAACCTGTCCAGGCCTGAACGAACCGCTATGGAGACATACATAAATGAATCCCTGCAGGCGGGTCTCATTCGTCCATCTTCATCGCCTGTTGGGGCTGGTTTCTTCTTCGTCTCCAAAAAAGATGGCGGTCTCAGACCCTGCATTGACTACCGGGGACTCAACCAAATCACGGTAAAAAACAAGTACTCTCTGCCTTTACTCACCTCTGCTTTTGAACCCGTCCTAGGATCCTCCATCTTCACCAAATTGGATCTCCGTAACGCCTACCACTTGGTGCGTGTACGTGAGGGAGATGAATGGAAGACCGCCTTCAAGACCCCCATAGGACACTTTGAGTACTTGGTCATGCCGTTCGGACTCACTAATGCCCCAGCTGTCTTCCAGAACTTCATAAATGACATCCTCAGGGACTATCTCAATGTCTTTGTGTTTGCCTATCTGGATGACATCCTAATATTCTCCTCTAACCCCCAGGAACACACTCGCCATGTCTCTCTGGTCCTGCAACGCTTACTGGAGAACCGTCTGTTCGTGAAAGCCGAGAAATGTGAATTCCACAAAC
This sequence comes from Callopanchax toddi, assembly GCA_006937965.1. Lineage (NCBI taxonomy): Eukaryota > Metazoa > Chordata > Actinopteri > Cyprinodontiformes > Nothobranchiidae > Callopanchax > Callopanchax toddi. Next base: position 671,574 of record SSNR01000135.1, read on the forward strand.
ACACCATCACCTTTCTCGGACATATCTTCAGTGGGGGGCAGGTACAGACCACACCAGACAAGGTAAAAGCAGTCAAGGAATGGCCGAGACCTGAGACCCGGAAGCAGCTCCAACGCTTCCTTGGTTTTGCAAACTTCTACCGTCGATTTATACGTAACTACAGTCAAATTGCTTCTCCCTTGACCGCTCTCACCTCCACCAAGCAGATTTTCTCCTGGAACCCGGATGCAGAGAAGGCTTTCAACCTCCTCAAAGACCGTTTCTCGTCAGTCCCCATTCTCACCTACCCAGAACCTACCTCCCAGTTTGTCCTGGAGGTGGATGCATCCGACAGTGGAGCTGGAGCCGTCCTCTCTCAACGTAACACCTCTGACGGTAAACTCCATCCCTGTGCTTTTTTCTCCAAACGTTTCTCCCCTGCAGAACGTAATTATGACGTCGGAGACAGGGAGTTGTTGGCCATCAAACTGGCACTGGAGGAGTGGAGGCACTGGCTTGAAGGCACTGAACACCCCGTCATCGTATGGACAGATCACAAGAACCTACAGTACCTCAGAACCGCCAAACGCCTAAACTCCAGACAGTCCCGCTGGTCTCTCTTTTTCTCGAGGTTCAACTTCACCATCACCTATCGCCCAGGTACCAGAAATATTAAACCTGATGCTCTCTCCCGTCAGTTTTCCCCTGACAGCTCTCCTGAAGGTCCTGAACTCATCCTGCCTCAGACTTGCACCATTGGTGCACTGACCTGGGACCTGGAAAACCGGGTCCGAGCCGCACTCCTGCAGGACCCCGATCCCGGAGGTGGACCCCCTGGTCGTCTTTTTGTTCCTGTCACGGTCCGCCCTTCAGTCCTCCAATGGGGACACTCCTCCCGCTTCTCGTGTCACCCGGGGGCCAGCCGTACCATTGGGCTTCTACGCCGGTACTTCTGGTGGCCATCCCTCAATAAGGATGTCACGGACTACGTGCTGGCATGTGCTACGTGTGCAAAAAACAAGACCTCTCATCGGCCCCCTTCGGGTCTCCTTCAGCCACTCGCCATTCCCACACGTCCTTGGTCCCACATCGCTCTCGACTTTGTTACTGGCTTGCCGACCTCCAACAACAGGTCAGTCATCCTTACCATTATTGACCGTTTTTCCAAGGCATGCCATCTTGTTGCTCTATCCAGACTCCCATCTGCTGCGGTTACTGCTCGTCTCCTCGTTCAGCATGTCTTTCGTCTTCATGGTATCCCCACGGAGATCCTATCGGACAGGGGACCCCAGTTCACCTCCCAGGTCTGGAAAGGATTCTGCTCCCTGTTGGGCGCCAAACCCCAACTGACGTCCGGCTACCACCCGCAGACTAACGGTCAGTGTGAACGCCTCAATCAAGAGGTCGAAAACATGCTTCGTTGTCTCTGTTCTGCTAATCCCACAACCTGGAGCCAGCACCTGGTCTGGATTGAATATGCTCACAACTCTCACATCTCCGCAGCCTCTGGCATCTCTCCTTTCGAAGCCTCCCTGGGCTTCCAGCCTTCCCTCCTTCCATCTACCTTCCCTGATTCTGCCCTGCCTTCTGTTCGTACTCACCTCAATAGGTGTCGTCGGGTTTGGGATCAGACCCGGGCCGCCCTTCAACGCACATCGGCCCAAAACAAGCGCATCGCTGACCGTCGACGCATTCCTGCTCCGATCTACACTGTTGGTCAGAAGGTCTGGTTGTCCTCTAAGGACTTTCCCCTCAGGTCCGGTTCCCGGAAGCTTTCCCAACGCTTCCTTGGCCCCTTCCCCATCGAGGCGGTCCTGAGCCCTTCTGCGGTGCATCTTGCCCTTCCGTCTCACCTCCGGGTCCATCCCACTTTCCACGTCTCTCGGATTAAACCTGTCCAGTCCTCTCCTATGGCCCCTCCGGCGGAGCCCCCTCCTCCTGCCCGAGTCATCGACGGCCATCCCGCCTACACGGTCCGCCGCATCCTCGCCTCTCGGCCCCGTGGTCGTGGTTTCCAGTTTCTGGTGGACTGGGAGGGCTACGGTCCCGAGGAACGGTCCTGGGTTCCTCGGTCCTTTATCCTGGACCCCACTCTCATTGCCGACTTCGAGCAGTCTGCTCCGTCGTCCTCCGCTCGTCCGCCAGGTGGCGTCCGTTGAGGGGGGGGTACTGTCATGTCCTGGGTGCCTGCAGGCAGTCTGTGTTTTTCCCTCAGGGCGTGGCAGGCAGATCCTCTCCAGCTGCAGCTCCCAGCTGCAGCTCATCAGCGTCATCAGAGGAGGACCCTTCTTAAGGAGCAGATCCACAGAGGGACGACGCCAGTCTTTTCCACCTCACCAGTGGTAAACACAGGTCTACTATCTAAAACCTTGTCTTTGACCTTTGTAATCTTATATCCTTGTTCCTCCAGTCCATCTACCCGGCGCCGTCCACCTCAAGATCCTCCGGAGTCCTCCTCAATCTCATGTCCGCCTGGTCTGCCTGTCCCCCTGCCAGCCAGCTGCCTCCACTCCCTTCCTCACCACCGCTCCAACCATCCTCACCCAGGACAGACAAAACCTCCCCAAGACCCCATCTTCATCCTACTAGTAAGACCTCCACTCAAAACTCATCTCAGCACGTATTATCCTCATCTCCAGTTACTCACTCTCCTCTCTCCTCTCAGAGAAGTCTCCTGTACCAGGATCCCACGGATCCTCCCGGATCCGCCTCCACACCACCAAAACCGTACAATAAAAACATTATTTTACTTACCTCTTGTTTCCCTCAGACTGTTGTGTTGCTCCAGGATCCTCACAAAAACCTCAGATTATGACAGATTTCTGTCTCTCTGAAGCGCCTCACTTCTGCACTTCCTTGGATCCTCCATTAATACATGCTGGTGCATTTTAGAACATGCCGGAAATGAGAGAAGGACTGAAACGACTGGCTGTTAGCGCTTCAATTTTAGGAAAAAATAACAGTCCCAAAAAGAAAAACAGCTAGCAGAAAACTAAAAACATTTGGACGTAGAAAGAGGAAAAACCAGGGTGAACATTAGCATAGCATTTCAATCATTGGTGTTTGGCTCTCTATTGTTACTGTTGCAATGTGTGGTCCCATGTCCGGGGGAGGCGCGGCATAAGGATTATACCAGACGGGAGGGGTGAGAGCTCTGGAACCGTGTTTGTGTCAAATAGCTAGCGATAGCTTGTTTGAAGATGAACTAGAGCAGCTTTAGGTTAGATCCACCACATTTCTTGTGCTGAGGTTCAGGCAGCTCATTGAAGCCTCTCAGGGTGTCTGAAACTTCTAACTCAATCATTTTGTTTTATCGGTGTCTTGTTTCATCTCAGGTTTAGTTTTATATTCATGTGTATTGAACCAAATCTGCATCTGAAGAGTATTATAGAAACCTTCTTGACTCAGTAACAGGTGACACCTTCAACATTTTATTTACAAAGTACTGAGGCACTCACCACATCTAGTGGGGCATTATTGATGTGACGTTGAGACAGTCAATGTACACGTTCACCAGCTGTTTTTCTTCCTGTTTGATGACTTTGATTAGTCATTTGATTCCAACATGATTTATGTGCATCAGTTAAACAATCTGACAAATGATGTTTTATAAACATATTAGCATGTTGTCAATAAACCAATGCACATCATCATGGTTACGATCAGTTAGGAAATGTGTGTGTGTGTGTGTGTGTGTGTGTCTGTCACTGGATGCTGGCTGTGGTCCAGCCAGATATAATAATGGATTTTAATGGCTACACATTAATGCACATTATAAAAGACAATCAATAACAATAACGTGCCGGACTGTGAGTGGCCAATGCACCTGCAGCTCGCCAGCACAAAGTCAACCAATTTTTATTTACACCTCAAACACATCATTTGCCTCCTCAGCTCTGTGCTGCTAAATCTCCTCCTTCCAGCTGAAATGTATTGCCATTTAAACATGACAAAGAGGCCATCGAGGTGGCCATTACAATAATCCATCATGTCCAGCAGTGGTTGGATCCAGCCTTGCGGTAAATCCAATCTAAGCAGGGTCAACAGTGTTTTTTTTCCTCCTGCTGTGTCTGGTAGGCTGTCATCAGTTAGCTTTTGTCAACACACAGACACCAGAGGCACATTAATGCGACAGAGCCAGTAACAGGCAGACACACAAATGTCATCATACAGCATAGTACCATCATCAAACACACAGCTTTAATTTATAATATGTATCATGTGATCCTCAAAGGAAGATCAATGATTATTCATATAAAACAAAATGTTTATATATTATATTCCTTATACTCTAGAGTTACTTCTTCTACATGTTGACATGAAACTGTTCACCAAGAATGAGAAAGACATCGACCCACTGATCCACCTGGCCAGGATATACAGCAAAGAACATCATTCTGACTGGAAACGTGATTGAATGAAATCCAAAGGAGGTGATTACAATCAATCAAATCAATCAGATTTTATTTATAAAGCACACCGAGGGGCAGCTCAAGGTCTATACAGATTTAAAACAGAAATAAAACAATAATTACCTAAAAAATTAAAACAGTACCTCCCCACCCCCACCCCCCCAAACACACACACATAATAGTAAAAGTCATTAAATAAGACTAGACTCTGAACTGAGCACAGAAGAACCAGGTCAGGAGATACGACTAAGAAGATGGGTCTTGAGCTGCTCTTAAAAACATCTACACTCTCCGCGGCCCTCGGGTGCTCCGGCAGACCGTTCCACAGACGGGGGCCATAATACTGAAAAGAGGCCGCTCCATAGGTCTGTGGTCGGACTCTGGGACTAATAGACCGGTGCCGGAGGACCCGAGGGTCTGCGAAGGTTCATAATTTAAAGGGGTGGTTTACTCAGAATCCATTTTTTTCAAGTCTTCATAGTTTCCAATACGTCCCCCTGAGCCTGTCATGTAGGCCAAACATGAAAACTCTCCGTTCCCTGGTTATTTAGAAAAAACAGAATAAGGAAGAGCATTTCTGGAATTTTTGACGTCACAAGTGTATTCGCTGAGATGGTAACGCCTTTCGGTCCGCCCAGCTGCTAGCTTTTGTTTTTGTTGAAAATTCAACATGGCGGAACGCACGCAGACAGTCAGTACGTTTACATGCAGTCTAGAAAACCAAATTATTGCCTTAAATCGACTTAAGTTGGTTTTTTCAACTGCATGTAAACACGTTAGTCCGGCTGAAGTCGAACTGGATCTAATCGAGCTAAAGCACCCAGATAATGCGGTTGTAGCTCGACTTCCTTCTCCATGTAAACAGCTTAGTCGAGCTAATGCTGTCTGGGCGCTCCTCCTCCAAGAGTGACGACACCGCGGAAGTGGGAATACAAACAAATCAGTAGCGGTAAAAGACAATAGCAGCAAAAACAAACGGACAGCTTGCCAGCGCTGAGTACACGAAGATGCCTGATCAAATTTGGCTACGTTCACACTGCAGGTCTTAATGCTCAAATCTGATTTTTTAATCAAATCCGATTTTTTTGTCTGGCTGTTCACACTTCAACTGAAATGCGACAGCAAACAGTCTCCAGTGTGAACGAATCACGGCCCCAAAGCGGCCCGCATGCGCAGACGATGACAAGACGTCACACATAACGTGCTCTGTTTACGGAAGTAAAATGGCTTTGGACTTGAACATGGCCCAATTACGGTAAGATATATTTAAGGCTGAAATACACCGGAGACATCAGCGCTGCGCCACGTCGCGCTCGCACCGTTATTTTGATTAAAAACCATTTTAGTCCGTCAGATCACTCATCACACGGGACCGCCACAGCGCTTCCCAGAAACGCGAGTCCACGCCACGGCGCTAAGTTCACTTGAACAGAATTGTCACGTAATATATTTCTAATCAAGTCCTAAACCTCACTTTCTGTCCACCGACTGCCTCCGCCTCCAGTATCAGCTCTACGTGTTGGAGCGTTTCCCTCCACCGGCGCTGATTAGTGGTCTGTCTCCTGTCGGTCACGTACGAGGCGGATTCAATGCGACATGTCCGTTCAGACTGGAGTCGCTTTCAAAAACATCAGATACGTATCCGATTCAGGACCACATATGAAAGTGACCTGGGTCGGATTTGAAAAAATCGGATCTGTGCCCTTCAGACTGTCTTAAAAAACTCAGATATGGGTCGCATGAGGGAAAAAAATCGGATTTGAAGCGCATTTGGCTGCAGTGTGAATGTAGCCTTTGTGACCGATAGAAACAATCGTTAATTAATTAAAACAAGAGTTTTTAAACGCTAAGAAAACAACCGGCAGAAGACCGACAGGAAAGGGCGCATGTCACCCCCTATCATAGCGGAGTGGAGCGAACTTCATTTAAGAGTTCGGTTTTCCAACAGACGTGTAAACTAGGATAAAGACTCCCAGTTTATTAACATAAGATCGACCTAGACCGATCTAGCTCGACTTAGATGTGCATGTAAACGCACTGAGTGTTCCCAACTCGGGGATATACCTGACTGGCTCAGGTCCCTCCCTGTTTTTCCCCTCCCTCTGTGTGTGTGTGTGTGTGTTTGTGTGTGTGTTTAAGCCGCGGTTGGTCAGCAGAGCACTGCGCGACCCCCCCCCCCCACCTTGTCGGAGGGGAGCACGGCTGACAGACAGCAAGAGGAGGAAAAGAGGAGGAAATGCTGAGGAAATTAGTTTTAGCAGGAAACAGGTTCCCTCAAAGCTAATCTTTAGTAAAGACTAGTAGCTACTGTTCGTTACCTGCGTTTTAACTTTTTCACTCTTTCTCTTTCCTAAGTATCTCGGGACATTTCGGGGGGCAGAGTATTGACGTTTCGGTCATCCAATCAGAAGCGAGTGCTGTGCATATCATGAATACTAATGAGAATCATGCTGTTTCAAATTCAGGTGTCAGATGGGAAACTTCTAAAGCTTATATTATAAGCATAAAATCTTCTTTCTTTATAAAAATTACACAGATAGCATTGAATTACACTAGAGAACAATGCAAAACTATAAAATAACCCAGAAAACCACTCCTTTAAAAGCAGCTCTTTAAGATAACAAGGCCCAGGACCATTAAGACATTTAAAAACCAGTAAAATAATTTTAAAATCAATCCTACAACACACTGGGAGCCAATGCAGTGATTTTAAAACAGGTGTAATATGCTCCCACTTCCTGAAACTGAAAATATCTGATGAAATATCTGACAATGACACTACAGATGATCAGGATAGTTAGGATCCTACAATCAAATGACAATCACAATGAGACCACAAGGAAGTCAGCCTCAACCAAGTACCTCCTATGAGAAAGGGATGTCCAGAGCCAGCTGAGCAGAGTTCAAGGCATCAACACATACGCCCTGATCATTAGACACCCTGCTGGTATGATAGCCTCGGCAAATGAAGAGAGAAGCCAATTATATCAAGAAAAGAAAGCTCCTCACAAAGAATGAAGGGCATTACCCCAAATCCAGCATCCAAATCCTTTATTGACCCTCAGTGTGGAAATTCAGGTTCGCCAGCAGCAAAGTTACAGGCAAATCAAAACATACAGATTCACACAAGAATAAAAATACCGGTAAATAAAAAAAGATTAACTACCTGACTGTAAAGTCATTTAAAGCATAAACAAAAATAACAGCATAATAAAATACAGCACAATCATTAAAATGCCATACTCAGATCTGACCCTGACTGACAGAAGTGTGAACCTGAACAGGATTCCTGAGTGAAACTAGACCAGCTGCACCCTGGGTCTTTTAGAGCCAGACTGACTCAGTATTATGGTGGTCTGATGTTGCTCTACTTGTTGCCTGTCATTTAACCACATAGTGTCTGTTAAACTGCTGACAGTTCTTTTCATTGACTTTTAGATGAATCTTTGAAGATATTTTTACATGTTGTTCTTATCTTTGAATTGTTCTGTTTTATTATTGTATTTACTGTCTGTATTTGTATTTGTGTTCAGCACTTTGGACTGCCTTGATTGGTGGTGGCGCTATATTAATCAATAAATGAATGAATAAATGATTATTGTTTTTAAAGGACTGAGTAGGAAAAAACCACATGTGCAAATATATTAAATGACAAAAATGGACCACTAAAATATATTTGTGCATAAAAAGAAACTGTGCAAATGATTCTGTGCAAGTGATTCTGATAATGCAGATTGTGAAAGCTGATAGTAAACTGTAAGGCTGCTGTACTTCTGACCTAGTGTCTCATAGAGGTCACTATAATACCCACTATATTAAATAGCTACAGATCTGCAGCACGTGAGGACATTGTATCTGAGTCAAAAATGTCCTGCCTGACCCACTGACCGCCAGTTTGGCAGGTGTGGCTCAAAAGTTTTCGCAAACACTGTATGGAGTCTACAACACCAGACATGTCCCATGATGCATGTTGTGTAAAGATGTCTTTGAGACAGTCCAGTAGGTGGTAAGATGCAGGCATACAAAGTGTACACAGACCAACATAATCAAGTGGCTGAAATAGTGTAAAAAAACATCTGAAGACCAGGGGCAGCCACAACCCCCCAACCCCA
>SSNR01000135.1:680086-691642 GCA_006937965.1 Callopanchax toddi
CCCCCCCCCCCCCCCCCCCCCCCCGCAGCCACTGTGCAAGAGCTGTAGATGAGCTGCAGTGACAGACCCAGAGGTCCCACCAGCAGCAGGCCACACCAGGGCAGATTCGACCCAGACCCAGAGACCTGAGACCCAAGGTCGCTCCAACCCAGCAGAGGCCCCACAGGGAGGGACCAGATCCTGCCAAACAGCCACCAGGAGGAAGCCGGCAGATGCCCAACCACACAGCCTCGGACACAGAGAACCACCGACACAACCGCAGGTGGAGGCAACACCCACTAACTTGAGGTGTAACGGGGGGAGGATAGGCCCCACATCAAATAGGGGCTTAAGTTGTGCCTGGAGGGGGGGCAATACTGACCTGACAGAAATACAGTCACACATAGGCACAATCACACATTCCCACACTCATGCACATACACAGCCCTACTCCAGCCCAGGGCAGTAAACAGATAATGGGGTGTGAAAAGACCCCAAATCTCCCTCCTCCAGCTCCAATGTGGTGTGGATTCATGTTGGAATAGAATGCAATTTAAACAGGTGAGGGGCAACATGTTGTTCCTGCCACAAGAACCCTCAATGTCTATAACTTGACTTTGGAAGAGAGCACCGGCACCAGAGGTGAGGCTTACTGGGCAAGACTTCTCCTGCCTCCCGCCGGGTGCCATTGAGTGTGCCCACCTCAATACCCTATATGTGTATTTGTGAGAATGTCATAAGAGGGAGTGATAAATTGTGGAATAAAATTGCACCACAGGCTACCACAGGACTGCAGAGATGGGATACCACACCCATGATGCACCTGCAGCCAAAGCCCTGTGTGTGTGAAAAAACGCTGGGTGGACAGAAATCCATCCCAGGGATCCAGCTCCCGTGCTGGCTGTAGGCACCCCCGTTCCCCAAAAACCACAGAGGGCCGGGAAACCCCAGCTCGTCTGCCCAGGGCCCCTGGCAGCAGCCTTGCAAAATAAAAAAGAAGTTTCTTGATTTTTTCCTTTTCTTACTTTTGGAAATATTGTTAATGACTTGCATGAACATTTATTTAAATTATTCCTGTAGGAAATAAAAGGCAAATTTTAATTGTGATATAAAGGTCTTTAAAAGTTTTCAATTAAACTGTAAAAGAGAAAATGTACAAGATCAACCAGGGATTAAGTAATTTTTCTCTCACTGCTTATGCAGGTCCTTTGTGGAGTTCAGGTCTGAAAAACATATAAAAACCAGCAGCACTGTAGGCTTTTGTTACACAACTAAATGAAGTCTTTACAAAAAGACCTCTTTTCCTCAGATGTTCCAGAGTTGTTAAATAGCACAAATGAGTGTGTGTTGACTCCCAACTGTTTAAACAGTAGCAGGAGTTACAATGACTCTTTGCTCAGCTGGAGAAAGGATCCCAGCTTAGAATTAATGTTCTGTCCACCGCGCGACATGCTGTATAGTGACCACATGTTGAAATAACTCTTTTCTCAGAGAGTGGCTGCTGCACTTCACTGTGGAAACTAAAAGTGTGCTTAATCTCTGCTGATCCTCACAGTTTCTGCATCTTTGTCTGTGCTCATTATTTCTGCTGGAGGATTTAGGCAAAGCCGTCTGACAGATAAGACGTGAAAGCTTTGTTAGAGGTTTCTAATTTAAAATATGCCTTCCTGCTTTTCTTCCAAGACATTAAACAAATATGCAGAGTGCCTAATCTACCCTGATTAATATTTTCTTCCTGGGAATAAGTTACACAGCCTTAACTTCTCATCTCTTTTAAATCTCTCCTCTTTCCAGATTTTGATGTTTCTTCCTGCTTCTGAGTGGAAACAGATATCTTTATAAATCTGTGTTTTGTTTGGCAATTGGCTGATGGAAAAAAAAATCACAAACAAACAAAAATTTAGTTACATCCTAACCTACGCTATCAATCCTTTGGAGGTTTTGTGAACATGTTCATATGTTGTAATATTTGTAGGAGGTTAGGTCACAGTCCTCAAGGATCAACTCGATAAGATCATCAACTCGCCTTCCTCCGCTTATCCAGGTTTGGGTCATGGGGTTCAGCATCCTAAGTAGGGAATCCCAGAACGTTCACTAGCTCCTCCGGGACCTCCAGGCATTCCCAGGCCAACCTGAAGATGTTAATGTTCTTAGCAGATGCTTTTATCCAAAACGACTTACAACATCAACAATCTTTCAGGCATCTTGTGATCTGTGGGGGAAACCAGACTATCCAGAGAAATCCCATGTGCATGGGGAGAACATGCTAACTCCATGCAGAAAGGCCACAGCCAGGATTCAAACCTGCAACCTCCTTTCAACAGTGCTAACAACTGTGCCACCATGTAGTATGCAGCAGAGATGTTCTTCCTCCAGCGTGTCCTGGGTCGACCTCCTGCTGGCAGGACAACACCTGCTCAAGAGGGGATGGCCGAACCACTGCAACTGCCTCCTTTAGATCTGGAGGTGTATCTATACTCCCAGTACTGCTGGAGCACCCCCCATAGGTTGCCTTCTCCTCTTAAGCCTTCTCCAAGTACACAAAACACGTGGATTGGTTGGGCATACTCCCATGACCCCTCCATCAGCCTAGCAAGGGTAAAGAGCTGGTCCACAGTTCCATGACAAGGACCAAAACCACATTGGTCCTCCTCAACTCGAGATTCAACCATCTACTGGACCCTCAGTAGACCTGTCCAGGGAGGCTGAGGAACAACCTCTGGTCCCCTTTTTGATAAGATCCAGGATGATTTTTTAAAAATGAAAATTTTTCATGTCATTGAGAAACTGAGAGAAGAGACAGTCATTCAGTGACTGTGACTCATTAGATGACATTAATCTTTATGGTAAATGCCCTGTATCTATAGAGATCTTTCTAGAGTTCTGTAACGAACCCAAATGCGTTACTACCTCTGACCTTTGACCTCAAGATCATCACAAATAATAACCATCTTTTTTTTCCCAATAACTTGGAATAAAATGACTGTTGTTATGTTTTAACCTGAATCAACATTCCTCCAGGGTCACGGTCGTATCGGAAGATTTCACCGGACTTTATATAATAATAATAATAAAGACTCTTGGTGTCTCTTCCTAAAATGACACTTTAATCTGTTACAGAAATGTCTTAAATGATTAATGCATTTTCTTCCAGCATGAATGAATGTTGATCTGCATCAGTATTATTTCACATACATACTGCTAAAAGGTTATGACAACCACGTCACTCATTACTACAACCAATAAGAGTTAGCAGTATGAGTCACGTGACATTAATAAAACCTCATTGGGCCACGTCCCTTTTAGATTCCCTTAACTTCCGACCCCGGAAGCTTCAGTTCAGTTCAGTTCAACGAGAGAACTAGAGAAGAGGAGAGCTGTTCTGGTCTGACGCTGACCAGACCTCCTCTCAGCTGTCAACCTCTACACAGCTGACGCTAGTTGCTGGCTCCCCCTGAGACGGTACCTCAGCCCGTCTGAGCCGATGGAACCAGCTTCCCTCTGAGGTCAGACACCTTCAGTCTGACGCTCTGTGATGGGAATGCCAGCCCTAGACGCTCCCTGCCAGAGATGAGTTATCTAACTTCGTATCCACGGACGACACCTGTGGCCTTCGGCGGTCCTCGACCCCCGCAGCCGTCTGATCCTGACCGAGGGGGAAACCTCACCTCCACCATCTCATCCGACCTCCAAACAGTGACGATCCAGGAACGCAGTTAAGTGACCACGACTCTGGTAAAGCTTAAAGGCCTCTTGATAAAAGCTAACAACATTAGCTTACTAAGACTAGTTACTAATTCCATCCATAACTAGTTCCCCTCCATCAGAATCCTTAATCTAAATTAAGTAAATCCCTAGTCTCCTAAAACCTCATGAGACTCAGATTGCTAAAACTTATTTAAGATTCAATTCAAAACACCTTACCATCGTGAATGACTTAATGCTGCTTAAACCTGCTAACTACCTCTTTCTTATCTGTGATATTTGTCGTATGTTTCTTAATAAAATAATGAAGTCTATTTCCATGACTCAGATTTCTATTCGTCAATATTAAATGCATAATCTACTCACTGTAACATCAGAATCGAACCTAGATATCCCTGTAAACACTAAAAAGGTGATAGTATCAGAGGGTTTCCTCTGTATAAAACTTACAAAACCTGGTAGTGAATTTACAGAAGTATGTGCCAATTATAAACCATAAAAATAGAGTTTATAACGCTACAGTTCTACACTCCCCAAAGCTCTTTACAACACATCCGTCATTCACACATTTACACACTGGTGGTAATCAACTACATTGTAGCCTCAGCTGTCCTGGAGCACACTGACAGGTGGAGATCTCATGCACCAACACCATCAGGTCCCTCTGACCACCACCAGGTATCTCTGACCACCACCAAGTCCCTCAGACCACCACCAAGTCCCTCAGACCACCACCAAGTCCCTTAGACCACCATCATGTCCCTCTGACCACCACCAAGTCCCTCTGACCACCACCAGTCCCTCTGACCACCACCAAGTCCCTCTGACCACCACCAGGTCCCTCTGACCACCACCAAGTCCCTCAGACCACCACCAGGTACCTCTGACCACCACAAGGTCCCTCTGACCACCACCAGGTACCTCTGACCACCACCAGGTACCTCTGACCACCACCAGATCCCTCAGACCACCATCAGGTACCTCTGACCACCACCAGATCCCTCTGACCACCACCAGATCCCTCAGACCACCACCAGGTACCTCTGACCACCACCAAGTCCCTCTGACCACCACCAATCCCTCTGACCACCACTAGGTCCCTCTGACCACCAGTAGACAAGGTGGGTGCAATATCTCCAAGGACACAACGACAAAGTCACCCAGCTGATGAGACCTTTAGGGTCTCTTAAAAAAAACCCTGAAAATTAAGAATTGTTTCTACTTTCAAAGCTTAAGCCTTTTGACCAGCTTTAACCTTAATTAGAACTACTAATTAGGCCCGAGCAGCGAAAGCGCTGCGAAGGCCTCTTGTACTTCTAATGTTTATTATTCTTCTTATTAGGCCCGAGCAGCGAAAGCGCTGCGAAGGCCTCTTGTACTTCTAATGTTTAATATTCTTATTATTCCTCCCCCAAATGAATTGGCTTTTTGGAGGCCTTAACATATTCAAAAACTCACCAAATTCTGGGGATTTGTCAAACCCAGTGTAAATTTACATATGTAATGGGTTTCGCCAAAGTTGCAGAAAAAATGGCTCAACAGCGCCACCTAGAATTTTCAAATCACCCTCCCCATTGACCTTATTTTACAGTAGAGGTATGAAATTTAGTACGCTTGGAGAACATGCCAAGACACACAAAAAAGTCTCTTGCCATTATGGTTTATATCAAACAGGAAGTCGGCCATTTTGGGTCAAACACGCATTTTGGGGTCAAATTGGCTGTTTGGAGGGTCCGCAGCTGGTCATACTGCACATAGAGATTTGGATTGATCGACTTGATTTTGGATGATTTTTGCTCATAAGGCATGGGGAAGCTTAAGTTTTTTGAAACGGACGAAAACCGTTAATGTTCAGGGGGCGGGGCCAGGACTCAAACTTCGGCGACTCGCCACAAAAATACAAGTTGCTATAAATTGGTCATTGAAAATCATGGAATGATGAAACTTGCTGTGGTGGGTCACCATACAACCCTTAACAATATGCAATAGTCAATTTGTGACGTCATCAAAGCCACGCCCCCTCATGACTGAAAAGGTCATGTTTTTGGGTGAACGGTCCCGATTTGAAACTTTTCACTTAATCAACACCAATCTGGACCAGGTGACAGAAGACAAGTGGGGGTTGCTTGGTTTTCAGTAATGAAGGTCTTCGAGAAAAGACGGGGTTGTGGCGGCATGGCGAAGTCAGACTTCACGCCATGGAATTTCGTTTGCCTATAAATTCCACAATTCTCGTGCGGTCCACACGAAACTTAATGGGAGTGACACATATCTGACCCCAAATAGATCTGTATGCAAAAATTCGGTGGGCGTGGCCTATTTGGGAAACAGCACCCCCTACCATCATTAAACAGTCAGCCCCAAACCATGCTTTGACTGAGGATTATGAAAATTGGTACACAAATGAAGACTCTCTAGACCTACAAAAAGGTCTCTTGAAGCCATGGTCCAAATTCTACAGGAAGTCGGCCATTTTGGTCTGATGACGCCATTTTGGCGTTTTTACACACGTTGCATTTGAACGAACTAGTCCTAGGGATTGTGGCGTACAGACTTCAAAGTGCTACAGTGTACTCATGACACATTGGGGATCAAAAGTTGTTCAAGTTTTTTATGCCAACCAAACGGTGTGGGCGTGGCTAAGCGTCAAAAATGGACATGCGCCAAATCATGCTATACTCTCAACGGTCCCTATTTAACCCCTTTGACCTAATCAATGTGAAACTTGGTCAAATAGCAGTAGACAAGTGGGGGTCACAGACCCACCAATACTGAGAGGTTTGAATGAAAGGTGGGGCTGTTGGGGCGTGGCAAAAATACACAGCACGCCATGAAAATACGTTTGCCTCTAATTTCCACAATTCTCATGTTGTTCACATGAAATTTAATGTGAGTGATACATGTCCAACCCTAAACAGATATTAATGCAAAAATCTGGTGGGCGTGGCCTATTTCTTGAAATAGCGCCCCCTACCACAATTAAAACAGTCAGCCCCAAGCCATGCTTTGACTGAGGATTATGAAATTTGGTACACAAATGAAGTCTCTCTAGACCTACAAAAAAGTCTCTTGAAGCCATGGTCCAAATTCTACAGGAAGTCGGCCATTTTGGTCTGATGACGCCATTTTGGCATTTTTACACACGTTGCATTTGAACGAACTAGTCCTAGGGATTTTGGCATACAGACTTCAAAGTCCTACAGTGTACTCATGAGGCATTGGGGATCAAAAGTTGTTCAAGTTTTTTATGCCAACTGAACGGTGTGGGCGTGGCTAAGCGTCAAAAATGGACATGCGCAAAAACAGGCTTAATGGTCCCTATTCAGTTCTTTTAACTTAATCAAAGTGAATTTGGGTCAAATAACAGAAGATCATTTAGACTCACAGGCCATCTAATGCTGGGAGGTCAGGAAGGAAGTTACGGGTGGCGACACTTGACGTCACGCCATGGAAATACGTTTCCCTATAGTTTCCACAATTTAAAGAGAATCTGCACGAAAATTAATGTGACTGATAATGATCCAATTCTAAACAGATAGCATTGCTGATTTTATTCATAGGTGCTCACTTTGACACCCTAGTGGTGACGTGCAGAGTGGATTGGCGGGCTCAGAGGAGATGCGGTGTTAGGATGAGGTGACGGTTCACGGTGACTGTGGTTGCGGGAGTTGAGCTGTGGTCGAGCTGGCTGCGGCGTGGCGGTGCGCTTGAGGCCGCGGTGGCGACGTGAGGCCGGAGCGGCGCTGAGCTGCGAGGGCCGTACGACGCTGCTTGCAGCTTTAATTTTTTGTTCTATTTTTTAAAAACTTGTGATATTTTGATGCCATTTTTGTCAAAGGAGTGAACACCTTTTTAATGCATCCCCCAAAAAACAAACAAACAAACAATCCTAAGTTGCAGTGTGGAGTTCTTTGGGTGAACTTATTAGCCGTCAGTGTTTTTAGATCGTGTGTGTTTATTAATTCTGTGTTCATTGCTCTGTTTGTAAAGCGTCTTTGAGTGTTTGAAAAAGCGCTTTATAAGTTTGAGGTATTATTATTATTAGATCTGTTTATATCAACAACACAGATTTTGCTTCCTTGATATTTTTAAAGTGATTTTTTGAGGCTTGGACCCAAACCTCTCAGTTGGGAATCCCTGTCGAAAATTCTAACCACATCGTCTTTGTTTTCTTTTCATACCGGTATTTAATCTTTTTAACAGTTCAACCCTAATAAGAACTATAAAGTGTTTACATTTTTAAAATTGTTTTATACACGTTTTCATTAACGCTGCATAGTAATTAAATGTTATTTCATGAAAACTGTTAAAAGATGTGATTTTCTAGCCATGGGCTCTGATTGAACAGGTAGCATCTCCTCATGCTGTGGTTAAAATAGGCTGAATGGGCAGTCCTGTGTGTGACATGACAGTAATGTAACTGTAATGATGGGATGAGAAGGGAAATTACTATTTATAACCTTTATCCAAACCAATAAAATATCTTTATTACAGTAACACAGTTAGCTAAGCTAAGCAGGTTCCAGTGTCCCTGACTGAAGTTAAACAATCAGAGAAAACATATAAAACAATATGAACAAAACACATAATTGTATCATGTCAGAAAGCTTCCTCATGTTTTTTCAATCAGAATTTAGTCTTTTTGAACAAAAAGAAAATATTTTAAACAATGGTGTAAAAAAAAAAATCATCATTTATAGCTGTGATCCTGAAAGAAGGAAGTAAATGAATCCTGTAGGGAATTCAGCTGGCCTGCAGCTCGTCACTAGATTTGTAGCAACAACACCAGCTGGGAGCTTGTGTTGTTTCTGCTCCTGTGTTAACTCCATTTAATGTGGCCTGCAGTATCTGAAATACATAAATATGTCAGGTGAAAGAGCCTTAATAGACCTGCGTAGTCTGGTCATTTAAACAGTATTGTTTCCTTCTGATTAGGACAAAATTGTTCCCACCGGACCACCCTCCCCCCACCCCTTCCATCAGATGCTTCATCTGCATTAGTTGCTTCTTCCCCTGTTTTAATCTGCACCATCCTCAGGTATTTAGAATAAATCAATGGAAATACATGATTGTTTAATGATTTTTGGAGGAGCTTTGTTCGACCACAGCTGCATGATTTAGAATGACTAATTCCACTTTTCAGCATTGATCTACCAGTGGTGGGAGGCCAGCGTCCTCCATGAAGAATGGCTGTGTTTAGAGACCGGACACTGGACACACCCTCGCTCTGCGACGAGGAAGAACCGCACTCAAGGTTACAGACAGGACAGTAAAAAGGTGAAGGAAGGAGATGTGTGTGTGTGTGCGTGCGTGCGTGTGTGTGTGTGTGTGTGTGGGAGGGTGCCATTCTGAAAAAGGAAAGTGTCAATTTAGCGACGATTCAATATCAGGCTCTCAGCTCCATGAATGTGATGCTGCCCAAAATAAAAACATAGAGTTAGAATTAAAGCTGCAAGCAGCGTCGTGCGGCCCTCGCAGCTCAGCGCCGCTCCGGCCTCACGTCGCCACGAGGGTCTGTGACCCCCACTTGTCTACTGCTATTTGACCAAGTTTCACATTGATTAGGTCAAAGGGGTTAAATAGGGACCGTTGAGAGTATAGCATGATTTGGCGCATGTCCATTTTTGACGCTTAGCCACGCCCACACCGTTTGATTGGCATAAAAAACTTGAACAACTTTTGATCCCCAATGTGTCATGAGTACACTGTAGCACTTTGAAGTCTGTACGCCACAATCCCTAGGACTAGTTCGTTCAAATGCAACGTGTGTAAAAACGCCAAAATGGCGTCATCAGACCAAAATGGCCGACTTCCTGTAGAATTTGGACCATGGCTTCAAGAGACCTTTTTGTAGGTCTAGAGAGTCTTCATTTGTGTACCAATTTTCATAATCCTCAGTCAAAGCATGGTTTGGGGCTGACTGTTTAATGATGGTAGGGGGTGCTATTTCCCAAATAGGCCACGCCCACCGAATTTTTGCATACAGATCTATTTGGGGTCAGATATGTGTCACTCCCATTAAGTTTCGTGTGGACCGCACGAGAATTGTGGAATTTATAGGCAAACGAAATTCCATGGCGTGAAGTCTGACTTCGCCACGCCGCCACAACCCCGTATTTTCTCGAAGACCTTCAGTACTGAAAACCAATCAACCCCCACTTGTCTTCTGTCACCTGGTCAAGATTGGTGTTGATTAAGTGAAAAGTTTCAAATCGGGACCGTTCACCCAAAAACATGACCTTTTCAGTCATGAGGGGGCGTGGCTTTGATGACGTCACAAATTGACTATTGCATATTGTTAAGGGTTGTATGGTGACCCACCACAGCAAGTTTCATCATTCCATGATTTTCAATGACCAATTTATAGCAGCTTGTATTTTTGTGGCGAGTCGCCGAAGTTTGAGTCCTGGCCCCGCCCCCTGAACATTAACGGTTTTCGTCCGTTTCAAAAAACTTAAGCTTCCCCATGCCTTATGAGCAAAAATCACCCAAAATCAAGTCGATCAATCCAAATCTCTATGTGCAGTATGACCAGCTGCGGACCCTCCAAACAGCCAATTTGACCCCAAAATGCGTGTTTGACCCAAAATGGCCGACTTCCTGTTTGATATAAACCATAATGGCAAGAGACTTTTTTGTGTGTCTTGGTATGTTCTCCAAGCGTACTAAATTTCATACCTCTACTGTAAAATAAGGTCAATGGGGAGGGTGATTTGAAAATTCTAGGTGGCGCTGTTGAGCCATTTTTTCTGCAACTTTGGCGAAACCCATTACATATGTAAATTTACACTGGGTTTGACAAATCCCCAGAATTTGGTGAGTTTTTGAATATGTTAAGGCCTCCAAAAAGCCAATTCATTTGGGGGAGGAATAATAAGAATATTAAACATTAGAAGTACAAGAGGCCTTCGCAGCGCTTTCGCTGCTCGGGCCTAATAAACATTAGAAGTACAAGAGGCCTTCGCAGCGCTTTCGCTGCTCGGGCCTAACTAAGAGAAGTAAAAGAACCCTCATGACTTGCTTTGAAGTGGCGTCTATCAGTTGGGAGCAGCAGCAGCTCAGTAGGTAGAGCTGTCCTCTGGTAACCAGAGGGTTATCAGTTCAATCCCAGCTCCTGCCAGATCACATTGTCATTGTGTCTTTGGGCAAGACACTTCACCCACCCTGCAGGTGGAGGGTTCAGTAGCGCCTGTGTTTTTCCACAGCGATGACATCACACAAAGTGAGTCTCTAGAAATAGAAAGTCATCCTCTGACCAGAGCAATACAGTAGTCATGAATAGTCTTTAGGACTGTTTATGACGTTTGTTTCAACTGAACTACATCCTAATTACTATGCTACTGTACGCGCTGCAGCAGAAGCGTAAAGCCTGGTTTATGCTTCTGCGTTGGCTACGCAAGTGAGAGACGCAGACTATTGATGTAGGCGTTTTGCCTTCAGACTTCTCCGTTTGCGGCGGGGTGTTGCAAAGCAATTCTCCGCCGAAACAACAGAGGGCGTAGCACTGGGAGCAGTACATTAACGTTGCTGATACTATTTCCTGGATATGTAGAGAGCGAATTTTGATTGAGCTGTAACGGATTAATGTCAAAGAACAAATGATGTTGTTAAAAATAATTAAACGGGAGTGAAGGAGACAGCGCGTCTGTTGAATGTCCGTTCAGTGAGGACGAGGCAGACGATGAGTGAATCTGCAGCTCTAGTTCAACCTGTGAGGGACACTGATGGATTATAGAAATGTTCGTATTTCATCTGCCAGATGTTTCTTGAGCTGATCCATATCTGCTTCCACGAGATTTTACTTCTACTACTCTGTTGATAACACCAGCGTCAAGCTGGAAATGATCACGGGTTGTTGGGCCGACCAATCAG
>SSNR01000135.1:701452-733951 GCA_006937965.1 Callopanchax toddi
AGACTTTTTGGTAGGTCTAGGGAGTCTTCATTTGTGTACCAAATTTCATAATCCTCAGTCACAGCATGGCTTGGGGCTGACTGTTTTATTGGTGTAGGGGGCGCTATTTCAAAAATAGGCCACGCCCACCGTATTTTTGCATACAGATCTATTCGGGGTCAGATATGTGTCACTCCCATGAAGTTTCGTGTGGACCGCACGAGAATTGTGGAATTTATAGGCAAACGAAATTCCATGGCGTGAAGTCTGACTTCGCCACGCCGCCACAACCCCGTCTTTTCTCGAAGACCTTCAGTACTGAAAACCAAGCAACCCCCACTTGTCTTCTGTCACCTGGTCCAGATTGGTGTTGATTAAGTGAAAAGTTTCAAATCGGGACCGTTCACCCAAAAACATGACCTTTTCAGTCATGAGGGGGCGTGGCTTTGATGACGTCACAAATTGACTATTGCATATTGTTAAGGGTTGTATGGTGACCCACCACAGCAAGTTTCATCATTCCATGATTTTCAATGACCAATTTATAGCAACTTGTATTTTTGTGGCGAGTCGCCGAAGTTTGAGTCCTGGCCCCGCCCCCTGAACATTAACGGTTTTTGTCCGTTTCAAAAAACTTAAGCTTCCCCATGCCTTATGAGCAAAAATCATCCAAAATCAAGTCGATCAATCCAAATCTCTATGTGCAGTATGACCAGCTGCGGACCCTCCAAACAGCCAATTTGACCCCAAAATGCGTGTTTGACCCAAAATGGCCGACTTCCTGTTTGATATAAACCATAATGGCAAGAGACTTTTTTGTGTGTCTTGGTATGTTCTCCAAGCGTACTAAATTTCATACCTCTACTGTAAAATAAGGTCAATGGGGAGGGTGATTTGAAAATTCTAGGTGGCGCTGTTGAGCCATTTTTTCTGCAACTTTGGCGAAACCCATTACATATGTAAATTTACACTGGGTTTGACAAATCCCCAGAATTTGGTGAGTTTTTGAATATGTTAAGGCCTCCAAAAAGCCAATTCATTTGGGGGAGGAATAATAAGAATATTAAACATTAGAAGTACAAGAGGCCTTCGCAGCGCTTTCGCTGCTCGGGCCTAATAAACATTAGAAGTACAAGAGGCCTTCGCAGCGCTTTCGCTGCTCGGGCCTAACTAAGAGAAGTAAAAGAACCCTCATGACTTGCTTTGAAGTGGCGTCTATCAGTTGGGAGCAGCAGCAGCTCAGTAGGTAGAGCTGTCCTCTGGTAACCAGAGGGTTATCAGTTCAATCCCAGCTCCTGCCAGATCACATTGTCATTGTGTCTTTGGGCAAGACACTTCACCCACCCTGCAGGTGGAGGGTTCAGTAGCGCCTGTGTTTTTCCACAGCGATGACATCACACAAAGTGAGTCTCTAGAAATAGAAAGTCATCCTCTGACCAGAGCAATACAGTAGTCATGAATAGTCTTTAGGACTGTTTATGACGTTTGTTTCAACTGAACTACATCCTAATTACTATGCTACTGTACGCGCTGCAGCAGAAGCGTAAAGCCTGGTTTATGCTTCTGCGTTGGCTACGCAAGTGAGAGACGCAGACTATTGATGTAGGCGTTTTGCCTTCAGACTTCTCCGTTTGCGGCGGGGTGTTGCAAAGCAATTCTCCGCCGAAACAACAGAGGGCGTAGCACTGGGAGCAGTACATTAACGTTGCTGATACTATTTCCTGGATATGTAGAGAGCGAATTTTGATTGAGCTGTAACGGATTAATGTCAAAGAACAAATGATGTTGTTAAAAATAATTAAACGGGAGTGAAGGAGACAGCGCGTCTGTTGAATGTCCGTTCAGTGAGGACGAGGCAGACGATGAGTGAATCTGCAGCTCTAGTTCAACCTGTGAGGGACACTGATGGATTATAGAAATGTTCGTATTTCATCTGCCAGATGTTTCTTGAGCTGATCCATATCTGCTTCCACGAGATTTTACTTCTACTACTCTGTTGATAACACCAGCGTCAAGCTGGAAATGATCACGGGTTGTTGGGCCGACCAATCAGAGGCATGCGCTCTCCGTCTGGTTTGACGGATGTTTAGAAAAGCGAGGTCTACTCCGTCCGTCCTTGCGGCCTCGTCGGAGACCCCACGCAACGACGCATAATGGCGTTGCGTACATCCGACCCGACGTAGACGCAGAAGTATAAATTAGGCTTAAGTCTCATGTTGAACTGTAGAGGTTTAGTAACAGATAAAATGGCATTCTGATGCATCGGTGGAACTTTTTAAAGCAAGACTTCTTTGAAATGTGATTCTAATCTGTCACCAATCTGCAGCAGTGTATCTCCTAATCTGACTATCCAGGATACAGGATTAAAGAGCTCAGAGTTTATAACGTGTGAACTGGATGAAGCTCAGACCTCAGTAACAGCTGCTCATCAGGAGACATGCTGTAAATCTTAACTTATTTCAGTGCAACCTCAGTTTAAGGTGTTTTCATGTGAAGGTTCAGGTTTTAAGGGTTGAAACTTCCCACATGATCCTGATGATCCATCAGATGAATGGTGCCTTCAGCCTCTAATGTGCTGTTTATTTGTTTCTAAGCAAGTTAAAGGTGAACTCATTATTTCTGAAGGTTGATTTCCTGCAGCTCCCATGGAGGGGGAGGGATGTGGGGGTGCAGGTTCCCTGCTTGTTGATGGACACCTTAATTACAGTAAATGCTGATTAATTATAGGACTACCAGTTTGCCACTTTTTCATGACCTGTTTCTGGCTGCAGGTCTGCAGCTGGATCAAAAACATGAACATCAGGTGAATGCCATCACTGGGGTAACCACGGTAACAGCTGGGATCCTCCAAAACAGGGGTAGGGTGGAGTCACCACTCAGTCAAAAAAAAAAAAAAAGAATAAAGGGGGTAATACTTAACAGCAGAGGGTGTTGTTTAATTATACAGTGGTGAAGCATCTTAAGGTGCTTTGAACTGAATGAAACACTTTGACCTTGAGCAACGGTAATAGCCCTTATTAAAGGAAAATTATTATAACCCATCCTGTAGAATATGAATAAGAATAAGAATCATAATAATAATAATAATATAATACAAATATTTATAAGAATATTTATAAGAATTAGAATATGAATAAGAATTTTAATAAGAAAAAGGACAAGAATAATAAATATAAGAAGCTTTGAAATGTGTTTTAGACAATTTATTTTAGTTTTTCTATTTCTAAAATCAAAATACTCTGGTTTTAATTTACTGTTCATAAAGGATGTAAATCATTTATATTAATCATATTTGATGACTGAAATAGATATAAAGTACTGATATTTATTGATGTATTTACCACAATATTTAAAGCAAAGTATTTCATGCAACAACATTATTGTATTTATAAACTGAAATCAAAGTAGGTTTGAAAAGTATATTATTATATATTATATTTAACACGTTTTTTGGTTATTTGATGTAGATTTAGAAACACGGTAATAACACGGTGTGTGTGTTATATTGACTAAAAAGTAATCATTATAATGGTTACCATATGAAAGACTGGTTGTTGATTTGTATTTAAACGTGAGATGAAAACGATACATTTAGAATGTAAATGAGTCTTCTGTGCCATCATCTTTTTGTTGTTTGTCTTTAATCGAAAGCTTCTCCAGTCACTTCGTCTTCCTTGTCTTTCCAAACATCGTCCCACAGAACACAGTGTGTTGTTGAGCAGAGCACCAAGGCGCCTGTTTACCCATAAAGCCTGTGGGACAGTGATGTCAGACTGTAGTAGAGGCTGAACTAAAGGCCACAGTGTGTTTAAGCTGCTCCACCTTCAGGCCAACTCACACTCGGCTGTTTCCTGCTGCCACACATCTCACTGTGAAAGCTGGATATTTAAACCATGTCACCCTGTGTGATGTAACCAGACTGCTTGATATGTCAAACATTTGATGGAAACATCAGTTTATAAGTGAAGAGCTGGTCTTGGTGTTAATCACTCATTAACAGCAGAATCAGAGGAGGATGGAGAACAGAGGCAGACTGAACATTTCTGACACAGTTTAAAGTCTGTTAAACAGTTTCTATGAAAATACTCATCCCCTTTTCAGGGGTGTCCAAATTTTTCAACATGAGGGCCAAAATCACCAAGTGTAAAGTCCTCGAGGGCCACAAAAGTTAGAATAGAAAAAACAAAAGATGGTTTAATTTACTTGTTCTGCTCACAAATTGATTATAAATGCAACATTTTAAGGAACAGTATCTTTGTCAGTACGACACGTTCAGAGATCTCGTACATTTGACTCAATAATAAAAAGCATCAAATTCACTGGATCTGATTGGTCGACTGTTTTTAGGTTTCTAGAAACTAAATTTCCCTCCATTCTCAGAAACAAGCCCATAATATATGGAAAGCATTCAGTCAATGACCTGGGTCTTTCTTCAGTCATGTTGCTGGATTTAGTCACGTTTTATAAACACGTCTGCTTTTTAGTAAAAGTCAATGAGGGTTTGTGGTTCTTTTTACCAGAAAATTAAATTATCCCAATATCTCTTAAATTGTCTCAATAAAAAATAGAATACTTTGATTGGATGGAAAATTTTGCATTTAAAAATATTTAAATTGATGTGTTTTTTGTTTGTTTTCTGAGTCTGATGTTAGTACTGTAAAAATCTAAAGATAAACATGTCAGAAAGCATCTCTCTGCATCAAAATCCTGCAGGACTAAATTATATCATTTAAAAAATGCAGCCGAGGGCCGCACAAATCACTCTGAGGGCCACATGTGGCCCCCGGGCCGCACTTTGGACATGCATGCCTTAGATGTTGTATTCTTTTCTTATTTTTATAAATCGATGATGAACAACACAAGTTGGCTTCTTTGACCAAATATTTGACAAAAATCTCTGTCAGTGAAATTTTTAAAAATAAATATTATTTAGATATTTAATTATTATATTATTCTCCCCAGCCACTTCTACCAGCTCCTCCGGCAGGATCCCAAGGCGCTCCAGGGCCAAACCAGAGATATATTTTCTCCAGCGTGTCCCGGGTTGACCCGGGGGCCGTCTGGAACTCCCTAATTGGGATGCTGCCCCCGCGCCCCCGGACCCGGATAAGCGGAAGAAGACGAGACGAGACGAGACGAGAATTATTATATTATTTCTTGAATGTCAAAGTGAAAACTGATTTTTACAAAATAATGACAAAAATATCTATATATAAGATAAAATAGGTGATTACATGAATAGTGCTCTCCTTTAAAGTGAATGAACTAATTCAACAGAGGTCCAGTTGGTGCTAGTAGGTCTGTGTCACTGAGGTCAGTGACTGTGTCTCTAGTGATTGTAAAGACACCTGTCTGAAGGTCCATTCACTGGTTAATCAGTGTTCCTGCTGCCATCACAGCATGAAGACAGAAGAACCTCCATCAAATCAGAGGAAATGTTTTTATTAAGTATCAGTCAGGTGATGGATCCAAAAACATTTCCTGGAGTTCAGTTAAAGCCATCATCAAGAAATGGAAGGAAAATGTCTCCATGTTTAAATCTGACTAGATCCTCACAGACTGAGTGACCTGAGAGAAGGAGACTAGAGAGAGAGTCCACAGGACACCATGATGACTCTGAAGGAGCAACAAGCTTCACCAGCTGAGACGAGAGACAGAGACCTGCATAGGACCCAACATTAAAAATAGACAGCCGGTCCCCAGATTGTTAGTAGGATGGAGAAAACAACTGAGGTTAACAGAGCTCTGCACTGGGACTGGGGTCCTGCAGATGATAACCACATACACACCATCCCCACTGTGAAGCATGGAGGCAGCATCATGATGGGGAGGCTTCTCAGCAGCAGGTCCTGGAAGGCTGTTGAAGCTAGAAGGTCAATAGAAATCCTGGAGGACAGTTTGATTCCATCTAGAGAACTACAGCTGGGACAAGATTTATTCTCCAGCAGGACAACGACCTGAATCATCCAGTTAAAGATACTCTGAAATGGTATGAAAACGAGGTGGAGGTTCTGGAGTGGACCAGTCAAAACCCTCTGATAGAAAATTTGTGTCATGGCTTGAAGAGGTCTGTTCAGACCCTGATGATCCACCAACCTGACAGAGCTTCTACAGCTGTACAAATGAATGGAGAAAACCTAAAGTCTCCATGTGCAGACTGATAGAGACCAGTCCACAGACTGACAGAGACCTGTCCACTCAGACTGATAGATACCAGTCCACAGACTGATAGAGACCATTCAACAGACTGATAGAGACCTGTCCACAAACTGACAGAGACCTGTCCACTCAGACTGATAGAGACCAGTCCACAGACTGATAGATACCAGTCCACAGACTGATAGAGACCATTCAACAAACTGATAGAGACCTGTCCACAGACTGATAGAGACTTGTCCACAGACTGATAGAGACCTGTCCACTCAGACTGATAGAGACCATTCAACAGACTGATAGATACCAGTCCACAGACTGATAGAGACCATTCAACAGACTGATAGAGGCCAATCCACAGACTGATAGAGACCTGTCCACAGACTGATAGAGACCTGTCCACTCAGACTGATAGAGACCAGTCCACAGACTGATTGAGACCTGTCCACAGACTGATAGAGACCAGTCCGCAGACTGATAGAGACCTGTCCACAGACTGATAGAGACCAGTCCGCAGACTGATAGAGACCTGTCCACAGACTGTTAGAGACCAGTCCACAGACTGATAGAGACCTGTCCACAGACTGATAGAGACCTGTCCACAGACTGATAGAGACCTGTCCACAAACGGATAGAGACCAGTCCACAGACTGATAGAGACCTGCCCACAGACCGATAGAGACCAGTCCACAGACTGATAGAGACCTGCCCACAGACTGATAGAGACCTTTCCACAGACTGATAGAGACCAGTCCACAGACTGATAGAGACCTGTCCACAGACAGATAGAGACCTGCCCAGAGTCTGATAGAGACCTGTCCACAGACTGATAGAGACCTGTCCACAGACTCATAGAGAACTGTCCACAGACTGATAGAGACCTGTCCACAGACTGATAGAGACCTGCCCACAAACGGATAGAGACCTGTCCACAGACTGATAGAGGCCAATCCACAGACTGATAGAGACCTGTCCACAGACTGATAGAGACCTGTCCACTCAGACTGATAGAGACCAGTCCACAGACTGATAGAGACCTTTCCACAGACTGATAGAGACCAGTCCGCAGACTGATAGAGACCAGTCCACTCAGACTGATAGAGACCTGCCCAGAGACTGATAGAGACCTGTCCACAGACTGATAGAGACCTGTCCACAGACTGATAGAGACCTGCCCACAGACTGATAGAGAACTGTCCATAGAGTGATAGAGACCAGTCCACACAGACTGATAGAGACATGTCCACAGACTGATAGAGACCTGTCCACAGACTGATAGAGACCTGTCCACAGACTGATAGAGACCAGTCCACAGACTGATAGAGACCTGCCCACAGACTGATAGAGACCAGTCCGCAGACTGATAGAGACCAGTCCACTCAGACTGATAGAGACCTGCACAGAGACAGATAGAGACCTGTCCACAGACTGATAGAGACCTGCCCACAGAGATAGAGAACTGTCCACAGACTGATAGAGACCAGTCCACTCAGACTGATAGAGACCAGTCAACAGACTGATAGATACCAGTCCACAGACTGATAGAGACCATTCAACAGACTGATAGAGACCTGTCCACAGACTGATAGAGACCAGTCCGCAGACTGATAGAGACCAGTCCACTCAGACTGATAGAGACCTGCCCAGAGACTGATAGAGACCTGTCCACAGACTGATAGAGACCTGTCCACAGACTGATAGAGACCTGCCCACAGACTGATAGAGAACTGTCCACAGACTGATAGAGACCAGTCCACTCAGACTGATAGAGACCTGTCCACAGACTGATAGAGACCTGCCCACAGACTGATAGAGACCTGTCCACAGACTGATAGAGACCTGCCCAGAGACTGATAGAGACCTGTCCACAGACTGATAGAGACCTGTCCACAGACTGATAGAGACCTGCCCACAGACTGATAGAGAACTGTCCACAGACTGATAGAGACCAGTCCACTCAGACTGATAGAGACCTGTCCACAGACTGATAGAGACCTGCCCACAGACTGATAGAGACCTGTCCACAGACTGATAGAGACCTGCCCAGAGACTGATGGAGACCTGTCCACAGACTGATAGAGACCTGTCCACAGACTGATAGAGACCTGCCCACAGACTGATAGAGAACTGTCCATAGAGTGATAGAGACCAGTCCACTCAGACTGATAGAGACAAGTCCACAGACTGATAGAGACCTTCCCACAGACTGATAGAGACCAGTCCACAGACTGATAGAGACCTGTCCACAGACTGATAGAGACCAGTCCACAGACTGATAGAGACCTGTCCACAGACTGATAGAGACCTGCCCACAGACTGATAGAGAACTGTCCACAGACTGATAGAGACCTGCCCACAGACTGATAGAGACAAGTCCACAGACTGATAGAGACCTGCCCACAGACTGATAGAGACCAGTCCACAGACTGATAGAGAACTGTCCACAGACTGATAGAGACCTGTCCACAGACTGATAGAGACCTGTCCACTCAGACTGATAGAGACCAGTCCACAGACTGATAGAGACCTTTCCACAGACTGATAGAGACCAGTCCGCAGACTGATAGAGACCTTTCCACAGACTGATAGAGACCAGTCCGCAGACTGATAGAGACCTGCCCACAGACTGATAGAGACCTGTCCACAGACTGATAGAGACCTGTCCACAGACTGATAGAGACCTGTCCTCAGACTGATAGAGACCAGTCCACAGACTGATAGAGACCAGTCCACAGACTGATAGAGACCTTTCCACAGACTGATAGAGACCAGTCCACAGACTGATAGAGACCTGCCCACAGACTGATAGAGACCAGTCCACAGACTGATAGAGACCTGCCCACAGACTGATAGAGACCTGCCCACTCAGACTGATAGAGACCTGCCCACTCAGACTGATAGAGACCTGCCCACTCAGACTGATAGAGACCTGTCCACTCAGACTGATAGAGACCTGCCCACTCAGACTGATAGAGACCTGTCCACAGACTGATAGAGACCAGTCCACAGACTGATAGAGACCAGTCCACAGACTGATAGAGACCAGTCCGCAGACTGATAGAGACCAGTCCACGCAGACTGATAGAGACCTGTCCACAGACTGATAGAGACCTGTCCACTCAGACTGATAGAGACCTGCCCACTCAGACTGATAGAAACCTGTCCACAGACTGATAGAGACCTGCCCACTCAGACTGATAGAGACCTGTCCACTCAGACTGATAGAGACCTGCCCACTCAGACTGATAGAAACCTGTCCACAGACTGATAGAGACCTGCCCACTCAGACTGATAGAGACCTGTCCACTCAGACTGATAGAGACCTGTCCACTCAGACTGATAGAGACCTGTCCACTCAGACTGATAGAGACCAGTCCACAGACTGATAGAGACCTGTCCACAGACTGATAGAGACCTGCCCACAGACTGATAGAGACCTGTCCACAGACTGATAGAGACCTGCCCACAGACTGATAGAGACCTGTCCACTCAGACTGATAGAGACCTGTCCACTCAGACTGATAGAGACCTGTCCACAGACTGATAGAGACCTGTCCACTCAGACTGATAGAGACCAGTCCACAGACTGATAGAGACCTTTCCACAGACTGATAGAGACCAGTCCGCAGACTGATAGAGACCAGTCCACTCAGACTGATAGAGACCTGCCCAGAGACTGATAGAGACCAGTCCACAGACTGATAGAGACCTGTCCACAGACTGATAGAGACCTGTCCACAGACTGATAGAGACCTGTCCACAGACTGATAGAGACCTGTCCACAGACTGATAGAGACCTGCCCACTCAGACTGATAGAGACCTGTCCACTCAGACTGATAGAGACCTGTCCACTCAGACTGATAGAGACCTGTCCACTCAGACTGATATAGACCTGTCCACACAGACGGATAGAGACCTGTCCACTCAGACTTGAAGGTCCTCATGGACCATATACAGTATATTAAAAAGAAAATATCTGTAAATGTCAGACGGTCTCCTACACCTGTCTAGTAAAGGAAAAGCATTACTTTCCTAGGATGTGATTGGTTTAAAATTTTCTGGGTTCTTGAAATTTTTTTCCCTTTATATCAGCAACAAGAGCTGAATGTGAGTCCTTTTTCAGTGATGCTGCTGGATTTAGTCAACCTTTGATTGGAGATTTCTATTTGCCAGGAAGCTAAATGAAAAACCTGTTTATATTAAACAAGTAGTTTGAAATGGATTTAACCTTCTACATATTACCAGGATTTTAATTGATCTGATTTCGTTGTTGTTCAGTCTCACAGTAGAAAAGATCTGAACCTAAAAGTGTTTCCTCTGCTTGATGTCCTGCTGGAGGACTAAACTCTACCATTCTCTAAATGCAGCTGATTGCTGAAAGTGGCCCCAGGCCTCACGCCTGTTGTTGATGGTGTTGATGACTGTTGGTGAGCTGCTGAATGATCAGACCTCTGACTCAAGCTCACAACTAAAGATTATTCCCGTGACTCCTGAACAACTAAATATTTAGTCCATAAAGGTCTATGTGGACGCGGCTGTAGGCCTCTGCCTCGCGTTTACATGCACATCTAAGTTGAGCTAGATCGGTCTAGGTCGATCTTATGTTAATAAACTTGGAGCCTTTATCCTAGTTTACATGTCTGTTAGAAAACCGAACTCTTAAATGAAGTTCGCTCCACTCCGCTACGATAGGGGGCAACATGCGCCCTTTCCTGTCGGTCTTCTGCCAGTTGTTTTCTTAGCGTTTAAAAACTCTTGTTTTAAACGCTTCTATCGGTCACAAATTTGATCGGGCATCTTCGTGTACTCAGCGCTGGCAAGCTGTCCGTTTGTTTTTGCTGCTATCGTCTTTTACCGCTACTGATTTGTTTGTATTCCCACTTCCGCGGTGTCGTCACTCTCGGAGGAGGAGCGCCCAGACAGCATTAGCTCGACTAAGCTGTTTACATGGAGAAGGAAGTCGAGCTACGACCGCATTATCTGGGTGCTTTAGCTCGATTAGATCCAGTTCGACTTCAGCCGGACTAACGTGTTTACATGCAGTTGAAAAAACGACTTAAGTTGATTTAAGGCAATAATTCGGTTTTCTAGACTGCATGTAAACGCACTACTGACTGTTTTTCTAGGCTTGTCTGTGACATTTACATATTTACCCTCTTAGTTTGTTACAGATGATAATTTTGTCTACGGGTGACAGGAACTGAGAGCGCAGGTCTTATCAGAATCCTGAAATCAGCATAAGAATTATTGGACTTTAATCAAAATTAGCCTGTAATTGGTGTCTGAGATGAAATTTGTTGGAATGAAATTGAGCCGTTCCTCCCTTTAAAAAGATTAGAGTGGATAGCAAACAGTGTTCAGCCTGAGTAGTGGATGCAAATGCAATCTAATAGATGGGGAAAAAAACATCTGATGGAAGAAAATAATGACTTGTTGGGAATGCAAATCGGCCCAACCAGGTTTTATGCTAATAAAGAAGAGCAAAACATTTCAATGTATTCTTGTCTTGTTACAGTCAGACTAAAAGCTTCTAAATCCCTGCCATTTACCAAATTAAACTAATTTCAAGTGCCTCCAAAAGGCACATCTGTAGGCTGACGTTTGTCCCTCGGCCTTTGAGATGTGGGCCGCACCAAAGCATTCAACATCCCATTGATCCTTGAATAGTCATGCCTGTCAGGCAGCCATATCAACCATTATCATTCTAATTTTACTGCCTTTCTTGGTCCCTAATCTAATTTGCAATGATGGTGGAGCGTTTTGCGAGGCCACTGCACTTTCTTCAGAATTTCAACAAGGGCATTAAAAGCTCCCCAATTTACATTAATGAAGTACACATTTAATTAAGGAGGGTCACAGCAGAACTGTGAAGGGAGACATGTTGGACACCCGGAGGAGAAGGAGAGGTGAGGAAACAACAAAGAATAAAATAAACCCCTCTGTTAGACAGATAAACTGCTCAGGCCTTATAATAACAAACATGGAGGTCGGCAGCATCTCATCCTGAACCCTCTCAAGGTCCAAGGACTGATCCACAAAAGGATTTTAATTCCATTTGGGATTAATAAAGTACTTTGAGTTGAATTAAGTGGATGTCTTATGTTTATTTAAATCCAGTTGAAGTGACTTGTTTCTCCTCGTCTCTCTTCCTGTCCTGCTTTCATCATCAGTGGATGAAAAAAAGGGAAAAAAAATCAAAGGATTTTATCACTGATGACTTATCCATAAAAAACCCCACCTTTTAATTAGAGCAGTTAAATTTATCACACTGTATTTAATATAAAGGTTTAGTTCACTTTATATATATATATATATATATATATATATATATATATATATATATATATATATACACACATTGTCTTGATAAGCGTTTCAACCATACAGAAACAAGAAGTAAAGGAGGAGGTTGAACAAAACAAACACCAGTTTTATTTCAGCCACTGAAAATGAACGAAGGAGCCAGAATAAGATGCTGCTGCAGGAACACGTCAGCGTCTCTAGTTACCTGATGCTGCTGATAAAGGGTGTAATGCAGAAAAGTGTGTTCCTAATAAAAAATGCCCCATTGTGAAAAGTATCTTAAAATTGTTAGAAAGGATTTTCAGATCAGAAAATTCAGCTGTTCAAGTCAAAGTAAAGATTTAATCAAAAAATATGGTTTATTAATAATAATAATAATAATAATAATAATAATAATAATAATAATAATACATTATTATCATTATTATTATTGAAATCAATAATTAGTTCAGAATTCCCTAATATAATTATGTATGTAAAAACAAACAAAAGGGAGCATTTTAGTTTATAAAAACTTCCTTAGATCCTCCAGTATCTCTAATAAAAAGTCCTCAGACATGAGCAACAATACAATTCAAAATCTATAAAACAATCACCTTAAATTACTATTAAAATGTTGATGTTATATTATAAATCAGACAATGTGATAGTAGATACCTAAAATAAAGCTTTTACTAGAAGACACTAAAACATTGTATTTGTCTGGACCCGAAGGACTAAATACACATGAATAGAGTTCGTAGCATCATGATCATTAGAAGAGTTATGTTTTAGAAAATTCTGACTGTGGGAAGTAAACTTCCCTTCAGACATGCTTGACTTTTTGATTCAGAAGAATGAAATTATGCATGTCTGGTTTAGTCAACAAACGTTAAAACATTCACCTAAATTTAAAATCAGTCACTAGAATCACAGAATCATTACTGTATACTGTACAGCATGTACATAACTTAAATGTATTTTTAAACAAATTGTTAGAAAATATAATTAACCCTCGTGCGTCAGTCCTGAGACATTTTTCCCTCCTCACCTGGCAGTCACTAGGGCGATATACATATTTACAGTATATTTGTTTTGTTGTTTTTCTTGGTAATTTTGAGCAGGGCTGATGTTTAACAGATCGATGCAAAACACAGAAACAAACAGAGAATCTAATCATTTGAATTTTTTTAAGCAGTCTTCTTGATAGTGAACATTTTTGTCCTTAATGACACAACAAACAAACGTAAACACACTGGTGTCTGGGGGTTAAATAACGAGGGGGGCCTCATGACTGTGTTTGGGCCCCAGAAAGACTCAGTCTGCCTCTGGATCAGGATATTATTTTGTTGCTAAACTCTATTAGATTTTTCTCAGCAGAGCATTGTTTTATATGCTGTCTAACAATCAAAGTAATTACTGTTGGTGCATTAACGAAATCAGTTAAACTGAGAAATGAGGATTTTTGTGGATCTGGTTGAATGTCTGGAGGCCCACAGACCATTTAAGACCCTTGACTGGAAAAATAAAATGATTTAATTCAGTCCCACCAGCATCAGGCTGTTGATGCAGAAATTTAATTTTTTTTACATTTTAATGATCAAATATTTATTAATGAGGCTGAGCAAATAATACTAAGAAATTATATTCCAAAGTATTCTACTCATAATAATCTTCTTAAAATTTAATTTCCTTTAGACTTTAATTTTTCAGACTTTTACTAAAAGCAGACTTTTATAAAACTCCACTACTTCCAGCAGCACGGATCCTGTTTTTGTTGATGATGAAAAATGTATTTTCAAAACACTACAAACTATTCATCCAGGGAATTTGATGCATTTCTTTTAAGACGACTCTTTTAATGTCTCATAGGCATTATGATTGAAAGATTATTTTCTACAAAAAAATATTATCCATATTTTCATTTAAATATGATGAATTTACTTTAGTGTTGAGCCGAAAAAAAAAGATAAAAACAAAATAAAAAGATTTTCATTTTGATTTTTGGCCTAAAGAACTTTAAACTTTTGATTTTGACTCACATTTTAAAATGTTTGGACACCCCTGCTGTTGATATTTTAACTTAGAACTAAAAATGATGTTTTTGTCTAAACTTACCAACACAGTTATTGAAACAGGAGGTGAATGCTACTGTGTGATGTCATTGTAATGTCATGCTAAAGGCTTGAATTTGTTTATGTGTGAGTTTCAGATGAGGTTGTCCTTTGATTGGTGAGTGAGCTTTGTGCTGAGGATGTATCACTCTGAACTAATTTATAACTGTTGATTGTGATATTTAATGGGTGAAGCCTAAACAGAAAGCGACTGTTTAATGTGTCATCAATTCCAGCTAGTCTTTTTATAGTAAATATGATGTTTTTGATTTTTTAAATCTGAGTATTTTAACTGTTTGCTGGTGGACGTCAAGCACTAATAAGCTAACTGTTAGAAATAAGGAGACGTTTCCTGACCCATTCTCACTGTCCAGTTTGGTACAGCAGCAGAACACCTTCATTTATCTCTTGGAAAAACCCAGCGTCTATATAAAGGAAAACCTCTAGGCATATAAATCTTTAGTGCATACAGCTTTGTCCTGCAGCCACATCCAGGCCATTGAATACCAGAATATTTTGGATGATTTTTGTGGACCAATGTGCTGCTGAGCCAGAGGCTAGGACATAAAACAGAGCTCTATGGACCCGTTATCAACAAGACAAACCACTAAATCTTAAATGACTCAGTTATTTTTTAATGGTTTTTATATAAATATTCTGTACTGTAAATAACACTCAATGTATATACTTTAAATCTTTATTATTTCTTCTTTTCTTGATTCTGAGTAGGGATTGTAGGGTAAAGGCTTCTGAATGCAGCATGCTAATTCTCAGTCTTATTGAGACTTGGAAAACTGAGCAAGGTGAGTCAAAGGCAGGTGGGCTTTTTAAGTGATTCCTCAAGATGTTTTGCTTCTTATCCAAGGAGCTTTCTTAATTCATCACAGAACCTAAGTCACTTTTTCTGGAACATTCAAACAAACTGTTCTGTTCAGTCAGAATCAAAATGTTTTCTGGACCTGGGTTGTTTGTCAGTGTGAGTTCTGTTGAGCTGAATAAGGATCAGATAGAAACAGACTCTTTACCAGGGTGGCAGTATGGGAGAGTGAGGAGGTGGGGGTGTCACACACTTTCTCCCGTGTTGCTTTTTGTGATGTTCTGACGAGGTGGGGGTGGGGTAGAATGAGTGGTGGGCTCTGGGGTGGGGACGACGGGGGGAGGAGCACAGAGAATGATTCATGCTCGTCTGCCGTGAAAAGTTATAAATTCATCTATTTGCTCTCTGCTGACCTCAGCTCAGAGCCAGCTTGCCCACAATGCATCAGCCTGTCACGCCGTCGAGGAAAACGTGAAGGAGGAAGAAAGACTACCAGATGCTTTATTGTCTCTGTAATTTCCACATAATTAGCCGGGAAGAAAAGTCCCCGCTCCGGTTTAATCAGACTGAATGAACTTGAAGATTACTATTCTGCCTGACAGCAGAACCACCAACTCTCCTCCCCCTCCTCACCCACCTCTCTGCCCCAAACGGTGCCTCTGCAGAGTTTGACTACAGACTGTGAAATTGGTTAACACACACACACTGGCTGATGACCTACCCCATGCTGACTGTTGATGTAGTTGAACAGATTAGGCGAATCAATCTGTTAACACCTCTTAACATTAAGTTGGGCAGCCTGATGTAATGAGGCCACTCAACCTGAGAGCAGAGCTGCCATTAGTTAAGACTCTGCATGTGGCCCCATCAAAGCCACATTAGTCTGTTGATGATACTTAATTTGCTTTTGATTAGCCACCTGAAACTTGTCCTGGGCTGATGAGTGTAATAGTCACTAATTACAAAGATATTACAGATGAGTTAAAAATACATTTACATCAATGAGTGAAAGGCCTAATTAGTAAAACAAAAATCTACAGATCACCTGCAGAAACAATACTCCCTTTAAAAGTATGTATGTCCCTTTAAATCATCATGTGACATCACAACATTAGCCTAAAGTCAGTCTGTAGGGACAGGAAGTCCATTCTCTGTAAATGTTATTTATTATGTAAAGCTTCATGCTCTCAGCATGACTGATGATAACTATGAATAAAAGAGTAAACAAATAACAAATCTCATCTCAGAAGATTCTCTGAAAAGAGAAAGTGAGTGAGTGAGTGAGTGAGTGAGTGAGTGAGTGAGTGAGTGAGTGAGTGAGTGAGTGAGCGAGTGAGAGTGGTGTGACATAAGTAAGCTAACTTTGCGATGGTGCCATTCTCTAAAAACCTGACAACATACAACAACCCAGCATACAATCTGCTCTCCTTTGGGCCAATTTTGCACCAATCTATTTTTATTCCACCTTAAAGGGACACTTGGGTCATTCTGAAGTGGCGTTAGAGGACTACTTCCTGTTTCTAGAGACTCCACCCACTTTGAGTGTCACCAGTAGGTGTTGTCCTTACCATAGATACCATATGTAATGGCTATGGATCATCTGGGGTTCGACAGCGTAGCTACACGGTGCCCATCTTACTTCAGACAGCTGATGTTCTGCTCTCTATGGCAGCAGATGGAAGGTGAGCTATCAACTTAACTAAAAACACTCATGACTCAATGAAAAATGAATGGATTTACAAACGGGTTACTTTCTTACAAACCTTATTATGTATAGACTTAAGATAGAATACTTTCACATTTTATAAGTTTCCCGACCATTATCGATATATTTCACAGCCACGTCTCTGACATCTATAAAAATGCAAACTATTTGAAAATCAGTTGAAAATTGAGCAAGTTAGAGGTATTTAATAGTACATGCTCCATTGACAGCAATATTATGAAAGGGGGCAGCTGTCTGTGGTAAGATGGTCGCCGCGTAGCTACGTCAGGGTCCATTGGCGAACATCGCAGACAGGTACACCTGTCCAACTGCTCGTTAACACAAACCCAAACACATGGTGGCAACTCAATGCATTTAGACAAGTAGACATGGTCAAGACGACTGGCTGCAGTTCAAACCGAGCTTCAGGATGGGGAAGAAAGGTGATTGAAGTGACTTTGAATGTGGCATGGTTTTTGGTGCCAGACGGGCTGGTCTGAGTATTTCAGAAACTGCTGGTCTTCTGGGATTGTCACACACAACCATCTCTAGGGTTTACAGAGGATGGTCTGAAAAAGGTAAAACATCCAGTGAGCGGCAGTTCTGTGGGCCAAAATGCCTTGTTGATGCCAGAGGTCAGAGGAGAATGGCCAGACTGGTTCCAGCTGATAGAAAGGCAACAGTAACTCAAATAACCACTGGTTACAACCAAGGTCTGCAGAAGAGCATCTCTGAACACACAACACGAGGAACCTTGAGGCAGATGGGCTACAGCAGCAGAAAACCACACTGAGTGCCACTCCTGTCAGCTAACAGGAAACTGGGCTACAATTCACAGGACCACTAAAACTAGACAACAGAAGATTGGAAAATGTTACCTGGTCTGATGAGTCTGGATTTCTGCTGCCACATTTGGATGGTAGGGTCAGAATTTGGCGTCAACAACATCAAAGCATGGATCCATCCTGCCTTGTGTCAACGGTTCAGGATGGTGGTGGTGTAATGGTGTGGGGGACACTTCATGTCAATATGAACCAAAATCTCTGAGGAATGTTTCCAGTACCTTGCTGAATCTCTGCCACGAAGGATTAAGGCAGTGCAGGCAAAAGGGGGTCCAACCCAGTACTAGCACGGTGTACCCAATAAAGTGACCAGTGAGTGTATGTGTGTGTGTAAATAAAATAAATAAATCATATTTATTTACATATTGTAAATTGTAAAAATTGTAGATGATTAGGGTCATAGGTTTTGAAGTATTCTCACACAATTAATACACATGTGTATTAGCTTTTATTAGTATAAAGCTTTTATTGGATGCTGTTCTGATATAAAGATAAGGCTCTTATTTTTGAGTGTGCTGTGTTTTTGTGATTCGTCCACTCTTGGGGGCTAAAGACTTGAAGTGCTCTGATTCTCCACTTGAGCAGGAAAAGAAGAGCAGCCCCTCATCTGCCTCATAATCTCATGTCACCACAAAGGAGGAGGAAGGAAACACGTGCAGAAAAGCACCTTGGGATAATCTGAAGAAGAGTCTGAGCCAGTGCAGCTGGACCAGCTCAGCTCTCCGTGCACAGGCAGGCGGAGCTGGGATATCCCCCCTCAGAGCGACGGTGAAAGGGAGCGCAGCATGAATGGGCCACTTTATGACGGCGTGCACTTGGCCCATCCTGCAGGCTTTATTCAGACTTCAGGGAGGCTTGTAAAACTGCTCTGCCCTGCAGGTTGAAGGCTGGTGGGAGGGGGACTGCATAACAAAAATCAGCCTCAAATTAAAACCTAACAGAAGACTGTGGGTGGGCTGCTTGTCCCCATCTCCCCCTGCCCACTTTGTCAGGGCTGATTCCCACCGTGACCCCAGCAAGGCCAAAGCTTCACGGCTGACAGCTTCATGGTTGGTGACGCGAACTCATCACTTAAATCCTCCATCATAAAAGAAGCCATATTTCCCTCATGCAGCGGCGTTAAGTGGCACTATCTGTCTAGTATACTGCTGCAAGAAACACGACAGGATGTCAGCAGAGATTCTGAGAACACAAAGCTCTACATGGGGGTGAATATGGCATGAAATCAGCCACAAAGAGGCCAACAGCAGGCAGCAGATCTCACACAGAAAAACAAGATGTCTGGGCCTGGAGTGAAAGGAGGTTAACCTAATCAGTTAGAGCCTGCAGAAAAACACACCCAGAAATTTAATTTAACACAAAAAACCACAGCAAGCTCTTCATGTCTGTGAGGTTTGAGACTGTTAAAATATAAGAGCCACAAAAAAGAAACTGTACTGTAATGACAGAATTAAAAAATGTATCTTATTAGGAAAAGACAGAAGTAAATCCCTTTAAAATGTGTTAAAATATTAAATTTATTTTTACGAGCATTTTTTCATTTATTTATGAATCCATTTGAAAATGTATTTTTCCCCCTTTCTTGTTTCCTGTTTGTCTTTTAGTTGTTGCTTTTATTGAGTTATAATATTTAATTAATATGAGTTGTGTACTTTTCACCTTCTGCCTCATAAAATCTGTCAACCCTGCATGGAGCTTCGTTCCATGTTACATAAGTAAAGATTTGGTTTTTGTCCTGCTTATGTCCTGGTTTAAATTTGTTCAGAAAAATTTGTAGACAATTAAAATGAAATCTAATTATGGATGAGTTAAGTAGCGTTCTGACAAAATGATTTCTAAAGAGAAAGGAACCAACGTACCCCCAAACCCAACTGGCTGTGATGGAAATCTGAGGAAGAACTAACAGAAGTTTGACTAAACTTTGTTTTCTTGTCTACCAGAGTTTATTAGGATGCTTGTTATTTAATCAGAAACATCACACAGGAAGTCTGCTCCTTTAAAACAGTACAGTAGTAGGCTATGTCTTGTCTCCTCTCATAAAGTGTTCTTTGGCTGAGCATGAGTAGATTGGGTACACTAAGTCCTCCTGAGTGACAGCTGGGTGCTGAGAGTTCTGACTGGACCAGAGAAAGGGGAGGATGATGTGTGTCGAGCTGAAAAGGGATGACTGTGGACGATCGGTCGGGTGTCTGGGGAGAAAAAGCCACGAAGGGGTGCGTGTGTGTGTGTGTGTGTGAGGCTGGGGGTGGGGATTGTGGACTGTGTAAAGCCAATGAATAAATCAGTGGTTAGTAACAGTATTTGAATAACAGCAGGAGGAGGAGGTGCTCTGCAGCTGCATTGCTTAACAAACAATAGTCCCTCAACAGATGGGAGCGTTTAGTTAAAGAAAGTCGGTGTTTTGGTTAAGAAAGGTACCGCCCACAGATTGTGTCGAGCTGCTCTGACAGGTGGTCTGATCTCAGCCTCCTGCCTCTCTTCCACAGAGTGCAGCACATCCTCTGTCCATTTCACAGAGGTGTGCCCACGTCGCCGCTTCATCGCACACTGAAGCCTTGATGTTCACCAGCTTTAACATCCCTCATACTGGTTTCCTGGTAATCCTGCCCTGGTTGTGAACAGAGGGATTCAGAGAAAAGTCCCATCTGTTACTATGAAGGTCTGCTTACACCAGTAGAGACAGGTCTTCTGTTAGTACCTTAAATACCAATGTATATGAATAGTACACAAAAGAGCCATAACATAATTAGAATAACTCGCTAAGAGGATCACTGTCAGGTATGTTTAGCATAGACCGAAGTGAGGTATGGTTCTCCACATATCATGTTACTGGACTAACATACAATTCACACTTTGCACTATAGTATGATTTAAACATAAATAAGAATAACAAGTCAACACCTCAAACCAACAAGATGGCTTCAAGAACAAAACAATCAGAACAGTAGAAGCAGGATCTGTGTGTATTTTGACATTTTGGTGAACATGGCTCCTCCGATAGCACCAGTCTACTGGATGATGTCTCTGTTCTGTGTCCCATACGATCCACATCTCAATACACTGCCAAGAAGACACAGTACAGATACGACTCCACCCTCAGTCAATTAAAAACTATTTCACCTGAATTTGGTTCATCACCATGTTGAGGTTTAAATCAAAACATCTCAAAGAGGAAAGATAAACTCAGCAAATCGTAGTACACTTGAAGTTCATTATATTAGGTCTGCTTGAGTATAACTATAGCAAGTATACTACGGAACATGTACTTGTAGTGTACTTTGGACTTGTACTTTCTAGTATACAACATGTATACTATTTTGTATACTGCAATTGTACTAGCTATACTTCTAGTCCACATTTTAGTTTACTGAAGTACAGTTTATACCTTTAAGATCTTAATTACTGCAACTGTAAATACGTTTTTTCCTTGTTTCCTATAATACTTGTTATATTACCCACATAGCAAAACAGGTCTGGCCTGGATCTGGCCCACTTACCCTCGGCCCAGATACCACAGAGAACGTCGGCTCTGTACTGACCCAGATGTCAGTATAGCAGGATATAACAGGATAGCAGCCTTCTATGTCAACTGCAATGTTGGGCCTGCTGTCTCTCATTTGTCTTTTGACAATCCCCAAAAATTCTTTCTGGGTTCGGACCAGACCAGATTGGAGGCCAATCAGAGCTCAGTAACACCATGGTCATTGAAGCAGCTTTTCATGCCTGCGGTAGAATAAATGCAGTTATCCACCAGGAAATTTTAGAGCACTTCTTGATTCTTGCTAACACTACTATAAAACTATGTTTTGTTAATTTGTTTTGTTAAGTTGTGAATCGCAGGTGTCGTGAACGCTGGCGTGACTGCTCGCCGCTGCCCGCCCGCAAACGTTTTGGTCGCTTTTAAGTACTTTTAACCAACTTTTTATGTTCTTTAAAGCTCGGAGTTACTAATCTCCTTATTTACTTCTGGAGCATTTTTCTACTGTTTTTATATTTTACTTGGATTACTTTGTATGGGCTTTTAACAGCGTGTGTCTGACGACTCGCTGTGATGGCGTGCTCCCTACATGCAATATGGACTCGCAGGGCTCTTACCTGAATCATACTAGCTTGGTGCTTTCTGGCTGCGATGATTCAACCCACTGATGGCCTCCACTACTATTCCGCGACTGATCTACTCCGACTTCGCCCGAGGATACCTGGATCTCCTGTTGACGCTCTGCTGTCCTTTCCGGACATCATCTTCCAGCCGCGACGGAGATATATACATCGAGGGTCCTGGCGAAACTTCCAACATGACTTCTCTACATCCATACACTCCTACTGGTCCACTTCTCGACGCCCATGGCGACAACCTGTCAGAGCTCCCACTCCAGGGTGTTAGCCAGCTTGGCTAAGGTGGCTAGCGCTCCGGCTAATCCCAGCGAAGACAACATTAACGTTGGGCACCT
Organism: Callopanchax toddi; assembly: GCA_006937965.1. NCBI lineage: Eukaryota > Metazoa > Chordata > Actinopteri > Cyprinodontiformes > Nothobranchiidae > Callopanchax > Callopanchax toddi. The sequence continues at coordinate 723,797 of SSNR01000135.1, forward strand.
CAACATCCGCTCTCTGACAGGAAAGAGTCATCTCATCCAGGATCTCCTCACGGATCGTAAGCTTGACATTTTATCTCTGAATGAAACATGGCAACAGCCTCAGGACTTCACGCTGCTTAATGAAGCAGTGTTTGTTTACATGGCTAAACCTCGTAGCTCAGGTCGCGGCGGAGGTCTCGCGATACTTTACCGTGAAACCCTACGAGTTGCCCCACTGTCTGTTTCTCACTCTGATTCATTTGAGTCTATTGTCTGTCAACTATCTGGCTCAACTCCAACCATTGTAGCATCTGTTTATCGTCCTCCTAAACCTAACAAAGATTTTATTAATGACTTCTCAGCTTTTCTAGCCCATCTGACATCCTTATCTTCAAATGTTATTCTGCTAGGTGATTTTAATATACATTGGGATAATAATATTTCTCTGGCTACCAGGGACTTTGTTTCCTGCCTTGACAATTTTTGTCATATCCTGAGCTCCAGCAGGCACGCCTCCTCCTCCCTAACCAGCTGGACAGCTCTCAACCACCCACAGCTGCAACCACTCAGCTCATCACAGCTGCCACCACTCGGCTCATCACCACATCACCCTCAGCACAAGATAAAAGGATCAGCGTCCCACCAGGAAGACGCCAGTTCATTGTGTCCACTTCCCCGTGGTAACTATGGCCTTTTAACCTAGATTTCCTCAGTAATTTAGTTTAACCTTGTTGTTCCTCCCTCCAGTGTGTCCTCTCGGTTCCCGTCATCCTGCTCTGGTCTGCTGCCATTACACCTGGATCTCCAGCCGGTCGCTCCTCCCTCGTCTCTGCTCCTCCTGGTCTCCCTGGCTGCCCTGCTATCATCATCTTCCTCCTCCTCTGGTCACCTGCCTGCCTGTCTGTCTCCCCGCCGGTCGCTGGCTCCAACACCCCCTCTTCACTCTACTCGCATGAGGTGGTGTACGGTTCCGTCCGGGACGCTAGGGCCTCCCAAGGTCCACACCTCCATCACCAGCACCACTGCCTGTCTCCCTGTCGGTCGCCAGCTCCAACACCCCAACCTCAACTCACAGTAAGACTTTTCCGTTTCATCTTCACCCGCTCATTCAGTGTTCCCCTGCCTGTGCTCACTCTCCTCTCCTCCCTGCAGTGAGGTGGCGTACGTTTCCACCGGTCCGGTTCCCCGTTCAGTAACCGTCGGGCCGGCCTCTGCTCCACCATCCTTCGGCGTAGCTCCGAGCCCCAGTCCTTCGGTTTTAGCAGCTGGTTCCTCAGCCCGCTCCTAGCCTCAGTACTCATCGGTTCTCGTTCGGCACTCGCTAACCCAGTCCCCGTGTAGCTATCACTAGCTCCCGGTTCCCGTTTTTTCCTCATTGTTCAGTCTTTATCATCCCGGTCCTTCCGCCGTAGCTTCCGGTCCTTAAGCCTTTGCCTGGTTTTCTGGTCTTAGTCCTTGGTGTCCTGTCTTAGCCCTGGTCCCTCAGGCTTGAGGTTCCCTGCCTCGTTCCTGCAGCCGCTAGCCTTTGTTCGTCACTTTTTTCCCTCAGCTCTTGGTCCCGGCTGCGTAGCGTCGGTCTCGTTTAGCGTTCACTAGCTTCTGGTCCCCGTTTTTAGCAGTCACCAGCACCCAGTCTCCAGTTCTGCACTCACTGGTTCGGCCCCCATTTTTCTTGATTCTTTAGTTCTTGGTCTCCTCGGTTCTTTAGCCCTCAGTCACTCGACCCTCCATCTCTCTACTAATTACCCCGACTCGTAGCTTTTCCCCGGCTCCTAGCGTCAGCACCGGCGCTTTAGCTCTCGGTCTCCCCAGCCTTGGCTGTCGTTCCATAGCCGTCACCCTCGGTCTTTTGGCTGTTTTGACCTCAGTTTTTTTCTTTGGTCTGTCTCTCGAGTCCGGTTCTAGCTCCCGGTCCTTGGTTCCTTTGCTTGGTCCCCGGTCCTCAGTTTGTTTTCCTGGTTCGGTTGTGGGTCCAGCCTTCAGGTTTTGGTCTGGCCTTCGGGCTCTGGTTTTGTTTTCTTCTACGCCTTTAGCATCCAATTTTTTCCATTCGTTTTCCTCCCAGCCGCCTCGGCCCGGGCTGGTCCCCGGCCGCCTCGGCCCGGGGCGGTTCACGGTCGTCTCGGTCCGGTTCCGGGTTTTTCTTTCCATCCCGGCCTCAGTCCTTTTCCTGCTGTCTCGGCCTCAGTCGCTTTTTTTCCCCATGTATTCTTGTCTTGTTTCCAACAGCCCTTGTCGTGTCCCCATCTTAGCTCAGCTCTTTGTTCCTGGTTTCTTAGTATTGTCCTCGTTTTGGTCCCTTTGCTTTCGTGGATTTCTTAGCTCAGTTTAGTCCTTTTCTGGGTCTCCAGACCCAGTCCTCTCATCCAGTCTTAGTCTCTGGTCCCTGGTCTTGGTTTTTAGCCCTGCAGTCGTGGTTTTTGGTTCTCGTCAGTCCGGGTCATGTCACATCAGGGTTCCTCTCACGGTCAACTAAGGATTACCTGACACCGTCCCTCCTTTCAGTTCAGACCTGGCTGCCGGTCCTCCTCTCAGTCCCTCCTTTCGGTCCAGACCTGGCTGCTGGTCCACCTTTCAGTCCCTAGTTCCTTTTCCAGAGTCCCAGTCAGTCTATGTCCCGTTCCTGCGTCTAGTCCTCCTCTTAGCCCCTCCTGAGTCCAGACCCGCTGCAGCCCCTGGAAACCCTCCTGTGCCGCTGCAGCCCCCTGGAAACCCTCCTGCGCTGCGGCAGCCCCTGGAAACCCTCCTGTGCCGCTGCAGCCCCTGGAAACCCTCCTGTGCCGCTGCAGCCCCCTGGAAACCCTCCTGCGCTGCGGCAGCCCCTGGAAACCCTCCTGCGCCGCTGCAGCCCCTGGAAACCCTCCTGTGCCGCTGCAGCCCCTGGAAACCCTCCTGCTCCGCTGCAGCCCCTGGAGACCCTCCTGTGCCGCTGCAGCCCCTGGAGACCCTCCTGTGCCGCTACGGCAGCCCTCGGCATCCCTTCTAAGTCCAGCTTCGCTGCACTAGCCCCTGGCAAACCTTCCAAGTCCAGCTTCGCTGCACTAGCCCCTGGCAAACCTTCCAAGTCCAGCTTCGCTGCATCAGCCCCTGGCAAACCTTCCAAGTCCAGCTTCGCTGCATCAGCCCCTGGCAAACCTTCCAAGTCCAGCTTCGCTGCATCAGCCCCTGGCATCTCCCCTCAAGTCCGGCTCCGGCGTCCCCAGAGCCTCCCCTCAAGGTCCTGAGCGCTTCACGGGCTCCAACGGCCCTCCTGAGCCCCTTCCGGCTCCTCCTCGTCCTCCAGAGCCCCTTCCGGCTCCTCCTCGTCCTCCAGAGTCCCCCGCAGCTCTTCCTCGTCCTCTCCGATGGTGTCGACCTTGTTCCCTGCCACCTTCTGTGGCTCTTGGTCGTCCCTCCTCCCTGGTTCTGGGCCGCTGTCCTGTTCCTGCGCGGTCTGCTCTGCCTGCTTCGGCTCGTCCGCCTGGAGGCGTCTGTTAGGGGGGAGGTACGTCCGGGACGCTAGGGCCTCCCAAGGTCCACACCTGCAGCACCAGCACCTATAATATATTAATAAAACATTTGTTTTCACTTACCTCCAGTTTCCACGATTGTCTGTGTTCGCTCCAGGGTCCATCCGCAAATCATAACAATTTTGGTCTGAAGCAATACATGGATACCCCTACACATACCAAAGTCATATACTGGACTTGATCTGCTGTTCTGGACTCATTCCTAGGAACTGGACTGCAGAAGAATTCTCTTCCTCTGATAATTTTTTCCTTACATTCAATGTCCCTCTCACCCTTTTCTTTACAAAGCCTGTTCGCTCCATCACCTTCCGGAATCTTAAAAATGTCAATATGGACAATTTTCTTTTATGTATTAATGGTTTTATGCAGGCATTTCAGTCTTTCCGTCCGCCTGACCTGGTTTCATTTTATAATGATGGTCTTATTGGGATTTTAAATAAAGTGGCACCTCTTAAAACTAGATCAGTCTCCTTCCTGCACACAGCCCCTTGGTTTACACCTGCACTCCGTATTATCAAAGCTAGAGGTCAGCAGCTTGAACGCCTCTATAAGAAGACTGGACTTTCTGCTCATAAGGAACTGTGCTCATGTCACATGCTTTTTTACAGGGATAGTATAAGACAGGCAAAAACCAGATATTTCACTGCCATAATTACCTCAAATCAGGGCAACACTAAAACATTATTTTCTCTGTTAAGGTCACTAACTAGTCCTCCTGATTCTCTTCCCTCCCTCTGCTACTCAAATGAATTTTGTAATTCTTTAATGTCATTCTTCATTGAGAAAATCCAAACCATTCATAAAAACCTGGGTTCCACCACTGATGCCTGTATTCCTGATGAGTCCTACCCCCTGGCTCATTCCTTCTCTATGTTTAAGCTCCCATCTAGTTCAGAAATCATGGATCTTATTAGTCACTCCAAGTCCTCCACCTGCCAACTAGATCCTATTCCTACTGCTCTGGTTAAAACCTGCCTTCCAGCCTTGGCTCCTCTTATCGTATCCATTATTCACTCTTCACTTTCCACTGGCATTGTTCATCAGTCAATGAAAACTGCAATAATTCATCCTATTCTGAAGAAACCTGGAGCTGACCCTAGTAACCTGAACAACTTCCGGCCAATTTCTAATCTTCCTTTCATTTCAAAAATTCTTGAGAAAACTGTAGCCACACAACTCCACCAGCACCTTACAACTATTAACTTCTATGAGAAATTCCAGTCAGGTTTCCGCCCCCACCACAGCACTGATTAAAATAACTGATCTTTTAATGGCAGCTGACTCTGGCCTAATCACCATTCTCATTCTCCTCGATCTCAGTGCTGCATTCGACACCATCTGCCATTCCACTCTTCTGACTAGATTATCACTACTAGGAATCTCCGGTACTCCACTTAGCTGGTTTAAATCATATCTCACAGACAGGACTCAATTCATTCAGTTAAAAACATTTACCTCCACACCCACTGCTGTTACCACTGGGGTTCCTCAAGGTTCTGTTCTTGGCCCCCTATTGTTCATTATCTATCTGCTTCCGCTAGGCTCCATCTTTCAGAAATTTAATATCAGCTTCCACTGTTATGCAGATGACACTCAGTTATAAGTCTCCACAAGTCCGTCTTCGTTGCTTCCACCAGTCTCCATTGTTAACTGTATATCAGAGATTAGGTCATGGTTTTCTTCGAACTTTCTCCAACTGAACTCCAATAAAACAGAAGTCCTGCTCATGGGGACCAAATCCTCTGTAGGGAAGGCTGGAACCTTCTCAGTGCCTATTGAGAGTACCACAGTCACCTGTCTGGATCAGATCAAAAGCCTTGGTGTCATTCTAGACAGTACCTTGTCCTAACACTCTCATATCAGTTCTGTTACCCGGTCAGCCTACTATCACTTAAGAAATATTAATCGCTTGCGCCCATCACTTTCTAATCACACCACTGCCGTCTTAGTAAATAGTCTGGTCACTTCTCGACTGGATTATTGCAATTCACTCCTCTTCGGTCTGCCACAGAAAACTCTGCATAAACTTCAACTGGTTCAAAATTCTGCAGCTAGAATCATCACCAAAACACCTTTCTCTTCTCACATCACCCCTGTTATTCAGCAGCTTCATTGGCTACCAGTAAGGTATCGGATCATCTACAAACTACTGTTTCTCACATTTAAGGCCATTCACAACCCCTCTTATCTCTCAGAACTCATACAAATATCTACTCCCTCCCGTACGCTCAGATCCTCAGCCTCTGTCAACGTACACATTCCCCCTGCTCGACTTGCCACCATGGGAAGTCGAGCGTTCAGCAGATCTGCACCGTCTCTCTGGAATTCCTTACCGGTCGACCTCAAAAACACCACCTCTCTCCAGCACTTCAAGGCTAAGCTCAAAACTCACCTGTTTAAAACTGTCCATTCATTGTAATCACTCTTAGCTTTTAGTTCTTGATTGATGTTTTTATTCTGTATTGATGTTTTTATGTGTTTGTTTTAATGCTTTGAAATTTCTTGTTTTTAATGTACGGTGACCTTGAGTTTTTAGAAAGGCGCCTTAAATAAATTATTATTATGTGGTTTGGTAGAGGTGGCCCTTATCTGGACAATCAGACAGGCTCATATGTAGAGATTCACAGATCAATGTACAAAGTACTTTCATTTGTAGGGTTGCAGAAACGAAAATTATTGAAGCTGTCTGACATGACATGACTAAATCTAAAATGTGTTCTTTTTGAAATCGATGATGTCGTGTAAACAACACTATCACCAAACACTTTGAAAGGGACCTGATCAATAAAGCCAAAGCAAATGTTTCTCTGTTATTAATATGTATCTAGTACATGAAGATAATGCAGTTGAGCACACGTAATATTTACTGTAAACATAAAACTTCACCACTAAATGACATTCGACACTCAAGTTTATAACAGGGATAAAACCCATAATCAAATATGTAGTGAAAACATTTTTATTCTGCTAAATTAAATGAGACAATGACTTGACCCTATTCTCTACTTGGATCAAGATATATTAAGTATTAGTAGTAGTATTGCTCTGAGATGTACTGGGGTTTAGGGAGCAAGTCATCCTTGATTGGTCATCCCCAAAGTATACTGCCTAGTATTAAGTAAGTATACTAGTAGTACACTTTAATAAACTACTTTTTGCCAAGGGTCATGTCAATAACTTTGACTACTAATTAAAAAAATAGAAGCTCATGTAAAATTAGACACAATTAATAAACTATATAAGCCCACTGGGCAGCAAATGTTAATCACTTTAAATAACTCAACAGTGAGCAGTAAAGTTTACATTATAAATACTAAAACATGAGTGAACCTTGTTTCTAGAGTATTACCGGTAGTTAAAATGATAAGGGCAGACAGTTTTTCTGTCTGATTGTACTGACGCTGCTGCAGTTTTCCTTTTGAACAGCAGGCATCCCAAATAAGAACTCAGAACCACTAAACAGTAGAAATGGCAGCAGAAGAAGAGTTGTATGCTGCAAAAAGTGACCCAAAGAGGACCCTTTAGCCTCCTTCATAAAATAATGCAGCCATATTGCTGCAAAGCTGAGCCAGCATCTGGAAGCCTTTGGTCGTTCATTAGTGGTCAGACAGTGCCGGTAATGTGGCGCAATCATGTGCTTTTCACAAAAGATTACAGTATAAAGAGGGAATGGGGAGATCTTTGCGCTGTTGATGTGCAGCTGGCTGCAACCACTTTGATGTTGTGGTCGTGGACATTGTGGAACTTTTAAAAAATTTTTTTAGTTTTGAGGTTACTTGTTCTTTATCTCTGTTGAAGCCACGCTCCTTACATTTTTGAGATAGACGCTCATTGAAAAACATCCAAATTTGAGAACCATGAAGAATGAGCTTTTATCAACATGAGGAGCTGGGAGTAGAGCCACTGCTCCTCCTCATCAAACAAAGTCAGCTAGGTGGTTCTGATGAGGATGCCTCCTGGTCTGGGAATGTCTTGGGATTCCTATCGAGAATCTGGATGGTATATGAAGAGGGTTTCCCTCCTGGTACTGCATGACCCATGACCCAAATTTGAACAAACATAAGAGAAAGAATAAATTAATTAGTTACTGTAAATTCCAAATTTAAAGTGTACCTAATGACAAGAGCTTGGCCTTTCTTAGTATGTTTTAAAGCATGTCCTGAAAACTGAGAAACAAAAGGGTAAGTGGAGAACAAATAAAGAGTCAGGCCACGTTAGCCAGGACGTAACAAAACAATCAGCATGTCCAGTTCCCCAGAAGAGGTGAAAACAGACCAGGGTTTTAAAGCAGCAGCCATCTGCCCCATCTGAACAAATCCCCAGCATATAGACCACTAGACCACTCATCAGCTCAGTGAAACCAGCAGATACAGGTGTGACCTGAAGGAACACGAGAACAGCGACTGTTTGATCCACATTTAAGAATGACAACTCCACAGTCCTCTTTTACATCAAATCATGCAGGAATACCATTAATCACCACACCTGTCTGTCTGATTTATCCTGTGTAAGTTAAACCTGTTGTTCTGGCAGAGAGACTTCATTTGACTTGTATTGTTTTCATGTGGGCAGCTCTCACACGGTGCTGTGTGGTGGTTTATCAGCCTCCTAAATACAATAAGGACTTTCTGGATGACTTTGCTCAGGACCCATCAGTCCCTTGTCCTGTTGTCCTTGACTGGTTTGGTTCTGTGATGTTGACCTTCTTACAGGAGGTTGTTGGTCATCTGAAGCTTGCAGGCTCTCCAGATGATGCTGTAGCTTCTCCACTTTTAAGAGGTTTTCTTCACAATAGGACCTGCTGTTCTTGAGCTTTTAAATATTAGTTTGTCATCAGGTGTGGTCCTAAACAGTTTTAAACAGGCAGTAGTAGTACAGGTGGATTTGTCCGCGTTCACCATCAGGTTTATTTATTTATTTTTATTATTTTTGCTAAATGGAGTTCCCAGCCTTAGTCAAATTTGATCAAAATAAACCATGTGTTATATCCTGTGTGTTGTGTGTGGCTAACCTCATCATCCTCAGGGTGCGACAGGCAGGGCAGGTGTGGATCCCAGCTGTTCCTCATTTGATCATCAAGAGAAGTTATAAGGAGGAGCCGGTTCCTGTGCTCGACGCCAGAGGATGAACGCTTTTCAGTGTGGTAATCAGGCTTCCTTGGTGTCCAGTATTTTTTCCTGGATTGACTTTAACCTTCTGCCTTTTTCTCGTCCAGCTTTTGCTCCTGGATCCCCTCCGGTAGACCGGCTAAGCCTTCCAGTCCGCCAGAACCGGAGCTCCCCTCCGCTCCTCCTAACTTCTCCAAGAAACCCGGAAACCCTGTGGTCTGCTCCTGTCTGTCCACCCTCCAGCATTCCGACTCTTGTCGCCACAACCGCTCCCCAGAATTACACGTACTCCTTCCCGAGACCCATCCTCTCCTGGAGACTGTAAGAACCCGTTCCCTTCTTGGTAATCAGCACTTTATCCATTCCTTTCACCAGCTCATCATTAACTCTGACCTTCCCTCCTAGTTTGGAACCTGGACCCGAACCCGAGCCTCCGCCTGGGTCTCTAAATAAACTTTGATCCTCTACCTCTTTATTCCCGAGTCTGTGCGTGTTATCTGCTTAGGAGTTTTTCGCTATGGATGTAACAGAATCCTCTGGCCAAGACGACTCCGCGAAGCACGTACAGACTAAACTCAGCGAGCAGGAAGCGCTCCTGGGTCGTCACGACACGGCTCTCCACACAGTTCTCGAACAGCAGAGCACCCTCCTCGACAGCTTTAATCAGCTCTGTCGTTCTTTTCAGGAGATGGAATCCAAGTTTCTGGATCTTGCTTCAGCTCAACACCGTAAAGCCCCGGCTGCGGCTCGAGCCTCCACTTCCTCATCCCGGCCCGCAGCTCCGACCCCCTCCTCCTCATCATCAGCTGTTCGCCCCGGCTCCTCCGCATTCCTCGGCCCCACGGGAAAGGAACCGCCCACACCCGGTCCCTTCTTAGGAGAACCTAGTAAGTGCAAAGGCTTTCTTCTCCAATGTAACCTGGTTTTCAGCCAAGCTCCATGTTCATACCCTACTGATTTCAGCAAGATAGCCTTTGTTATCGGCTTACTTAAGGACAAGGCACTTCACTGGGTGCAGACAACTATTGAGGTGGAGGATTTGCCCAGTTATTCTTATGATGAGTTTATCAAACTCTTTAAGCTGACCTTTTATCCCATGGTCAGTGAAGAGGAGACCACCAAGGCCCTCCTGAACATAAGACAGGGTAACCGTTCCGTAGCAGATTTAGCTATTGATTTTCGCATCTGTGCTAATGAGTCTGGTTGGAATGAAACCGCCCTTAAAGGCGCATTCAAACACGCCTTAAACGATAGGCTCAAGGATGAGTTAGCGGCCCGAGATGAGCCAGAGACTCTCGATGACCTGATCTCCCTAGCCACCGGGGTCGAAAACCGCATGAGAGAACGGTTCAGAGTCCGGTCCATGCCCAGTTCCCAAACACCTCGGGGTCATGCGAGGGCCGTCAGTCTGGGTCCTAGCCCCACCGGCCGCTCTCTCCCTCAACTCTTGCCCCCACCAGAACCCATGCAGGTAGACCAGGCCAAGCTTCCCCCAGAGGAACGACAATGCAGGATCTCCTCTGGTTCTTGCCTCTATTGTGGCTCCCCTAACCACTACT
>SSNR01000135.1:734534-745600 GCA_006937965.1 Callopanchax toddi
GGATGTAACACCATGCAGTTAGGTCAGGTTATAATGTTTCAGTTTTATAAAGTTAGTGGAATTCAAAATAAGATTCCTATTTGTTTTGTTGGCCTGAAATTATCGTTCAATCAAATGTGATTAAAAGTTATTAAATCAAAGAACCAACATGAATTACTGGCTCCTCTTCAGAGTACAACACTTCACCCAGTTTGTAAACTCACATTATTAAAGCGCTCTGAGCTGTGATCATCTTTCTTCTACACCTGCAGATGCATCAGCATGGCTTGACAGTGGAGGGTGATTCAGACCATCTTGATGTGCACGTGAACACATTGGCAGACGTACTTTGGTTGACAGAGTGCCAGTTTAAGACCCTGTGTCTGATCCATGATTGATTTTATGCTCTTATTTCTGTGTTTGTTTTTTCAGAAAAGCTGTGCAGGCAGTCCAAATGACCCTTGTAGAAGAGATGGATAGAAATTGAATTTTCTTTCTGTCCCAGTGTATAAACTAGTAATTGAATATAATATTTATTCTCCTATTTATAAAAAGTGAGCGTTGTTAGCATTAGCCATGCATTATCTGATTTTATTAGCTTTACATGGGATGACTGATACTCTAAAGCCTCTCCCGGCTGCCAAATCTGCATTTGTGAGTCTGGAGACACTGAGGACATTAGAGTTAATCACTCTGTGTTTGGCTGCCAATGCTCCCACCCCTCCCCTCCTCCTCCTGCAATATCCCTCCAATGGATAATCTGAATAATGATATTTCTGCCTCTTGCCTGTGAAGGTTGAATACCCAGCATGCTCGTAGGGAGGACAATCCTTCTCCTTGCTTCTCACTTGGTAATTGTCTTTAGGAATGAATTATTTTGAAGTGAATTAGCCAGGATGCATGGTGAGATGGTCTGATTTGGAGCTTTGTGGAATCTCATTAAAAGCAGCTATGGCACATTGTGTTGCAGCCTTCCAGTAATGACATGCAGAAGGTGCAGCCACAGGCCTGCTCATAATGGGCCTGATTCATGGATGTTTGATTGCTGTGTTGAATTGGATTAACGGATCACCTCAGCTCTTAAAACATGAATGGAAATAAACGGTTTACCTGTGTGAACAGTTGCCTCCTGCTTTGCATACATCAGCAGAAGACAAGGAGGGTGAAAGTCACCTGTACAATAATGGGATATTGGGTTCTATCAGTTACAGTAAGGACCATACCCACTGGTGACATCACTCAAAATGAGTGGAGCCTCTAAAACAGGAGGTAGTCCTCTGACTGGATCAATGCTCACAGCTAGTCAGATTAGGAGAGACACTGCTGCAGATTGGCGACCAGCTGATTTTTATTGACTTTTTCAAAAATTAATTCCTGTGTCAGGATGCTACAGTACATGTTGTAAACCTACAAGTTTGTATGAGACTGTTTATCCAGTTTTTGGTGTTTATGCTGCTGCAGCAGCATGTCCATCCATCCATCTATCCATCCATCCATCCATCCATCCATCCATCCATCCATCCATCCATCCATCCATCCATCCATCCATCCATCCATCCATCCATCCATCAATTCATTTTTTGAACCACCTTATCCTCCACTGGGAGTTGTGGGGAGCTGCTGCTTAACACCAGTCACGGAGCGAGAGACGAGGTACACCCTGGACAGGCACAAAGAAAACCAACCACATGCATGGGGAGAACTTGCTAACTCTACACATAGAGGCCACAGAGCTGGGATGTGAACCCACGACCTCTTTGCTGCAAGGCAGCAGTACCAACTGTGCCATCATTTTGCCACCTTCAGTCTAACAAAGTCAAACAGCTTTGCATATTTGGACAGGCTGCAGATTGGTGTCATCAAATTGTTGTGACATTTCAAAAACTTTAGTGCAGTCAACCAAACCCAGGTAGCTCACTAAAGAGTAGCTTTCTGAGACAACAGTCAGGGTGAGGAGCTTTAACTGAATACAGTCTTTCCTGTGTTCTGGCTCCATGACCATGAGGCTGAAGAATGATGATACCATGGGAAATTCATATCCAGTTGGACAAACAGGTGATGGTTAACCAACCAGACATTGTGGTGGTTGACAAACTGCAGAACAAGTGATGAAAGATCCCAAGAGACAGAAGAAGAATCAACATGACAAACTGGAGAAACTCCACAGGCCGAAGAAGGAAAAAAGAGAAGTTATGAAAAGTCAAGGCCTCAGTAGGGCCAGCCGTCATCAGAGTACTTAGAGCAATGACCCCCAAACTGAGAGATCGGCTCCAAAAGATCCCAGGAACAACTTCATGCTGAGAAAAATCCTCAAGCTCCCAGATCTCTGTTAGAGGACCTGAGCTCCCAGGTCTCTGGTAGAGGACCTGAGCTCCCAGGTCTCTGTTAGAGGACCTGAGCTCCCAGGTCTCTGGTAGAGGACCTGAGCTCCCAGGTCTCTGTTAGAGGACCTGAGCTCCCAGGTCTCTGGTAGAGGACCTGAGCTCCCAGGTCTCTGTTAGAGGACCTGAGCTCTCAGGCCTCTGGTAGAGGATCTCAGTTTGAAATGAAAGGTTTTACCATGTGGAAGAAAGGGTGAGTTGTAATAATTGATGACAAATTTAGATTTTAATGGTATAAATTCTGAGTAGGATGCAGATATGTGAGAACTTACTTTTTCATTTTTCTTTAAAGGGGTGGTTTTGTCAGAATCAATTTTTTTCAGGTTTTCACAGTTTCTAATAGGTCCCCCTGAGCCTGTCATGTAGGCCAAACATGAAAACTCTCTGTTCCCTGTTTATTTTTAAAAAAAAACTGAATCTGTAAGAAATGAAACTTAAAAATGTGGAACTGCATTTGTGCCTGGTTTGACGTCACAACGTGTATTGGCTGAGATGGTAATGCCTTTCGGTCCGCCCAGCTGCTAGCTTTTGTTTTTGTTGAAAATTCAACATGGCGGAACGCACGCAGATGCAGTGTTGCCAACTCGGGGATATACTTTACCTGGCTGGCTGCCGCAGGTCAATCTCTCTCTGTTTTTTTCCCCCTCCCTCTCGGTGTATGTGTGTGTGTTTGAGCCGTTAAGTGCCATGCTGCGTGACCCCCCTCCTTGTCGGAGGGGAGAGCGGGTGACACACAGCAAGAGGAGAAAAAGAGGGGAACGCTGAGGAAATGAGTTTTAGCAGGAAGCAGGCTCCCTCAAAGCTAATCTTTAGTAGAGACTAGTAGGTACCTGGGTGTTTAACTTTTTCACTCTTTCACTTTCCAAAGTATCTCGGGACATTTCAGGGGGCGGAGTATTGACGTTTCGGTCATCCAATCAGAAGCGAGTGCTGTGCATATCATGAACACTAATGAGAATCCTGCTGTTTCAAATTCAGGTGTCAGATGGGAAACTTCGAAAGCTTATATTATAATCATCAAAGCTTCTTTCTTTATAAAAATTACACAGATAGCATTAAATTACACTAGAGAACAATGCAAAACTATAAAATAACCCAGAAAACCACACCTTTAAATATTAAAAATACAGTTTACTCATTTGTAATTCCCATATTTATACTTCAATGGTCATTAAAAGGCTTTAAAATTTATTTAAATAAACTGTAAGTGGTACTCCTCCTTGAACCGTCTCCTTATCGTGGTGGAGGAGTTTGAGTGCCCTAACGATCCTAGGAGCTATGTTGTCTGGGGCACTTGTGCCCCTGGTAGGGTCACCCATGGCAAATTGGTCCTAGGGGAGGGGTGAGAAAAAGAACGTTTCAGGAGACCCTTTATGAAAAGTACATCAAAGAGTCCGAGTACCCGGCCCGGAGGGTTACCAGGGTCCCACCCTGGAGCCAGGCCTGAGGTTGGGGCCCGTGAGCGAGCGCCTGGTGGCCGGGCTTTCGCCCATGGGGCCCGGCCGGGCCCAGCCCGAACTGGATACATGGGCTCATCCACCTGTGGGCCCACCACCTGCAGGAGGAACATGAAGGGTCCGGTGCATTGTGGATCGGATGGCAGACCAAGGCGAGAGCATTGGTGGTCCGATCCCCGGACACAAAAACTGGCTAGTGGGACATGGAACGTCACCTCTCTGGCGGGGAAGGAGCTGGAGCTTGTGGAAGAGGCTGAGCGATACCGGCTAGATATAGTCGGGCTCACCTCGACACATAGCATTGGCTCTGGAACCCAAGTCCTGGAGAGGGGTTGGACTCTTTTCTTTGCTGGAGTTGATCCGGGTGAGAGGCTGGGGTGGGCTTTCTGTTAGCCCCAAGACTCTCTGCCTGTATGTTGGGGTTTACCCTGGGGGACGAAAGGGCAGCTTCCCTGCGCCTGCGGGTTGGGGAACGGGTCCTGTCTGTTGTTTGTGCTTATGCACCAAGTAGCAGTTCAGAGTACCCACCCTTTTTGGAGTCTCTGGGACGAGTGCTGGATAGCGCTCCGACAGGGGACTCCATTTTCCTGCTGAGGGACTTCAACGCTCACTTGGGCAATGACAGCGTGACCTGGAGGGGCGTGATTGGGAGGAACGGCCCGCCCAATCTGAATTTGAGTGGTGTTCTGTTATTGGACTTCTGTGCAAGTCGCAGTTTGGCCATAACGAACACCATGTTCGAACATAAGGATGCCCATCGGTACACCTGGTATCAGGGCAGCCTAGGTTACAGGTCGATGATTGACTTTATAGTTGTATCATCTGACCTGAGACCGTATGTTTTGGACACTCGGGTGAAGAGAGGAGTGGAGCTGTCAACTGATCACCACCTGGTGGTGAGCTGGATCAGATGGCAAGGGAAGATGCTACGCAGACCTGGTAGACCCAAGCGCATAGTGAGGGTCTGTTGGAAACGCCTGGCAGAAGAGCCTGTCAAGATGGTCTTCAACTCCCACCCCCGGCAGAGCTTTGACCACGTCCCGAGAGCAGTGGGGGACATTGAGTCCGAATGGGCCTTGTTCCGCTCTGCAATTGTTGAGGTGGCTGTTGCTAGCTGTGGTCGCAAGGTAGCCGGAGCCAGTCATGGCGGTAACCCCCGTACCCGCTGGTGGACACCAGAGGTTAGGGGAGCTGTCAGGCTGAAGAAGGAGGCCTACAGGGCGTGGCTGGTCTGTGGGTCTCCAGAGGCAGCAGACAGGTACCGGCGGGCCAAGCGGAGTGCAGCGGTGGCAGTTGCCGAGGCAAAATCTCGGGCGTGGGAGGAGTTTGGCGAGGCCATGGAAAAATTCTATCGATCGGCTCCAAAGAGGTTCTGGCAAACCATCCGGCGCCTCAGGGGAGGAAGGCAGCAACTCGCTCACACTGTTTACAGTGGGGACGGGGAGCTGCTGACGTCAACTGGGGCTATAGTCGGACGGTGGAAGGAATACTTTGAGGAGCTCCTCAATCCCACCGACGCGCATTCCGAGGAGTAACCAGAGCTGGGAGACCTGGGGACGGACTGTCCAATCTCTGGGGCAGAAGTCGCTGAGGTAGTCAAACAACTACGCAGCGGCGGAGCCCCAGGGGTGGATGAGATTCGACCTGGGTACCTCAAGGCGATGGATGTTGTAGGTCTGTCGTGGCTGACACGTCTCTGCAACATTTCGTGGTCATCGGGGCAGTTCCTGTGGAGTGGCAGACCGGGGTGGTGGTTCCCATTTTTAAGAAGGGGGACCAGAGGGTGTGTTCCAACTATAGGGGATCACACTCCTCAGCCTCCCTGGAAAGGTCTACTCCAGGGTACTGGAGAGGAGGTTCCGGTCGATGGTTGAATCTCGGATTGAAGAGGAGCAATGTGGTTTTCGTCCTGGTCGTGGAACTGTGGACCAGCTCTTTACCCTCGCTAGGGTGATGGAGGGGTCATGGGAGTTTGCCCAACCAATCCACATGTGTTTTGTGGATTTGGAGAAGGCTTATGACCGTGTCCCCAGGGGCACCCTGTGGGGGGGGCGCTCCAGGAGTATGGGGTTGATGGTCTTTTGTTAAGGGCCATTCAGTCCCTGTACCAGAGGAGTGTGAGTCTGGTCCGCATAGCCGGCTGTAAGTCGGACCTGTTCCCAGTGAGGGTTGGACTCCGCCAGGGCTGCCCTTTGTCACCGGTCCTGTTCATAACCTTTATGGACAGGATTTCTAGGCACAGCCGTGGTGTGGAGGGGGTTGAGTTTGGTGACAGGAGAATCGCGTCTCTGCTTTTTGCGGATGATGTGGTCCTCCTAGCTTCATCGAGCTCTGACCTTCAGCTCTTGCTGGGGAGGTTCGCAGCCGAGTGTGAAGCGGCTGGGATGAGGATCAGCACCTCCAAATCTGAGGCCATGGTTTTTGACTGGAAAAAGGTGGATTGCCAACTCCGGGTCGGGAGAGAGGTCCTGCCTCAAGTGGAGGAGTTCAAGTATCTCGGGGTCTTGTTCACGAGTGAGGGAAGGAGGGAGCGGGAGATCGATAATAATAATAATAATAATGCATCAGTTTTATATAGCGCTTTTCTAGGTCACTCAAAGACGCTTTACAGAGTTGCATTATTCATTCACACAGTCATTCTCACCGGTGGTGGTAAACTACGACAGACGTCTGTAGTCACAGCTGCCCTGGGGCAGACTGACAGAAGTGAGGCTGCCATTCTGCGCCATCGGCCCTTCTGACCACCACCAACATTCACACAGATCGACAGGCGTATTGGGGCAGCGTCTGCAGTGATGCGGACGCTGAACCAGTCTGTTGTGGTGAAGAGGGAGCTGAGCCAGAAAGCAAGGCTCTCGATTTACCGGTTGATCTACGTCCCAATCCTCACCTATGGTTATGAGCTTTGGGTAATGACCGAAAGAACGAGATTGCGGATACAAGCGGCTGAAATGAGTTTCCTCCGCAGGGTGGCCGGGCTCAGCCTTAGGGATAGGGTAAGAAGCTCGGACATCCGGGAGAGACTCGGAGTAGAGTCGCTGCTCCTCCATATCGAAAGGAGCAAGTTTAGGTGGTTCGGGCATCTGGTAAGGATGCCTCCTGGACGCCTCCCTCGGGAGGTGTTCTGGGCATGTCCTGCTGGCAGGAGGCCCCCGGGTCGACCCAGGACAAGCTGGAGGAAATACATCTTCAGTTTGGCCAGGGAACGCCTGGGCGTCCCAGCTGAGGAGCTAGTGGACTTGGCCGGGGAGAAGGTGGCCTGGGCTGCCCGACTTGGAATGCTGCCCCCGCGACCCGGACCCGGAAAAGCGGAAGAAGGCGAGGCGAGGCAAGGAAACTGTAAGTGAGTAAACTCATAATCGACCTGGGATCAAATATCATAACTCTCTCTGTTTTTGCAGGTCTCTTTTGGAGTTCAGGTCTGAAAACCACATAAAAACCTGGATCGTTGTTGCTTTTATTACATGACCAAATGAAGTCCTTTTTTATATAATGTTACTGTTTGATGGCTGTACTGCTACATACATAATTAATTGGAGTTTATGCATAACTTCTGTGTTTCTAATTGTGGTTCAAACAAAGAAAAAGCTTCAAACGAAGGGTCTCGATTATTGTGGAGTGCTCCTCTAAAGGGTTGTCAGGAGAACCAGCAGTGATTGGTCCAGATCATGTTACAGTGTGTTTTCCTTCAGTGTCAGAAATTTAACCAAATACAAGTGAATGGACCAACAGTGTGTGTTAAAGCTATAAAACAGCCCAACCGGAGTCAGGTTCTCTGATTTAAAAGTTCTTTGTTCAGTTTGACAATTAAAAAACTCAGAATATGAGAAAATAAGGAATAGTTTTGCATTGGACTCTGGGTAAAAATAAAGTTCATTCATAGACACAAACTGAAAACTAACTATGGTCCATGGTTAAAACTCCTGGTTAAAAAGTTTACAGTGAGGTTTGGCCTTTTGCAGCAGAGCCCCTCCCTACAACACCATCTCCCTTACTGAATGAATGACACATTACATGTGCTCAGAGATGTGTAACGCTCTCAGTGTAATGACTGTGGCAAGTCGGACCCAGAACGAGACCCAGACAACAGGATGTGAAAACAATAAGAGTCTTTATTAGAGTAAAAGGGAAAAGGGAGGTGGAATGCAGCTGTGAGTCCGGTGAGTTCGTCCAGAAGGGAAAACGAGGAGGAGTGGAATCCACAGGAAGTCAGTCCGGCTGGTGGGGGAGAAAACGGGGCAAGGAGGTGAGTGTAAACGATGGGAGAGTGAGTCTCACCACAATGGGTAGGGGAAGTCCGTGATCCAGTAGAGGGATGGTCAGAGGCGGTCCGGGTCGGAGATGAGCAGGCAGAATCCAAAGGGAGCAGGCAGAGACGGTAGTGAGTAACGAAAGGTAGGTCCAAAATCCAAAAGTATCCAAACAAGGTCCGACAAGGAGCAGGCTAGAGGCAGTAGTCAGGGGACGGAAAACTGTGGTCATGAACAGGAACAAGGAACAAGGAACAGAACTATGAAGGCTTGAAGGCTGTGAGGGTAAACTACAACAGACGATCTCGCACTGAGGAGCTGTAGAACTGTGGTTAATATAGTCAGAGGGACAGGTGGAAACAATGACAGGTAATTAGGGCTAGAGAAAGCAGGAGCAGGGCAAACAGGTGAGGGAGGGGCAGAGAGCAGGTGCCGGATCCATGACAGAACCCCCCCCACAAGGGGCGGATACCAGACGCCCCAACAGGAACCAGACAGGGAGGGAGGAGGGGGGCCAGGCAGGAGGGCCAACGGTAGCCCGGCCCAACAAGGCCCGGGTCTGGATCAGGCTCTGGGGACTCGGGACCTTGACCGGACTCGGGGATTTCGGGACCTTGACCGGGCTCGGGGACGTCGGGACCTTGACTAGGCTCGGGGACGTCGGGACCTTGACTAGGCTCGGGGACGTCGGGAACTTGACTAGACTCGGGGACGTCGGGAACTTGACTTGACTCGGGGACTTGACTTGACTCGGGGACTTGACTTGACTCGGGGACTTGACTTGACTCGGGGACTTGACTTGACTCGGGGACTTGACTTGACTCGGGGATTCCGGGACTTTGCCTTGGTTCTGGGCAAAAAGGCAACGACAGGCGGGCAGCCCCAGGAACGACCAAGACAGCCACGTGAAAGGAGCCCACAAACCTGGGGGCTAACTTACAGCATCCCAATCTGATGGGCAGGTCCGTAGATGAAGGCCAAAACCTCTGTACAGGGGGGCACCTGGGGTCGTGAGAGCGGTGGCGTGGAGCAGAACGGGCGTAGCCCGCAGAAGTTCTGTAGAGAGTAGGCCTGGTTCCTCGTCCAACTCTCAGACAACGACGGGCAACAGGAACAGAGGCGGTGATGGTCCGTCGTTCGGAAAGGGGCTGAACACTGGCTGGGCCAGACAGAGCAGTAGGAGCAGAATAGGACCCGTTGACTCTAGACTGGGCCTCAGGATTGGGGTCTGTGGAGCCTGAACAGCACGAGAGAGTGAAGTCAAATTTATCAAAGAACCGGGCCCACCTGGCTTGACGAGGGTTGAGCCTCTTAGTGTTCCTGAGGTGTTCCAAGTTCCAGTGGTTGGCTCTGACAACGAAAGGGTGTTCAGAATCCTCCAACCGGTCTCGCCACTCCTCCAAGGCCTTTTTGGTGGCGAGGAGCTCTCGGTCGCCGACCTCATAATTCTCCTCAGATGGTGTGAGTCTGTGGGAGAAGAAAGCACATGGATGGAGTTTATTGTCGGTGGCAGAATGTCGAGACAGAACTGCGCCGACCCCGGTCTCGGAGGTATCCACCTCTACCACAAAAGGCATATGTGTATCATGGGTACACAGAAAAGGAGCTGAGGAAAAGGTCAGATCCAAGGAATTGAATGCAGCCTGGACCTCTGGGGGCCACAAGAAACGTGACTGGGAAGAGGCCAGAGGTTGGTGGGTAGATGAAGGACTCGTTTCTTGGTCTTGACTGGAAGCGATTGCTATGGGAGGTGCAGCAAGACTAGGCAGACGAGGAAGGTGTGGCTGCTCAGGGGACTTGGAGACAGCGGGACTAGGGCCTAGTTGCTTAGGGGTCCTAGGGGAGACCCCCGCCTTCAGGAGACAGGAAGAAGAACATGAGGCACTCCAGCTGTGAACCTTCTCCTTGATCCAGTCCATGATGGGGTTGTGTCTCTTGAGCCAGGTGTTGCCAAGAATAATGGGTAGTTCAGGCGAGTCGATGAGTAAAAAGGATATCCTCTCCTGATGGTTACCCGCCAGGACCATGGTAACGGGGTTGGTTCTCTGTGTGCTGTTGTAGATCCTATGACCGTCGATGGCAATAATCTCCTTAGGTCGAGGAAGGGGTTTGGAACCCAGTCTCAGGGTCTCAGCCAGCCTGGCATCTATGAACTCTGTGTCAGCACCGGAGTCTATGAACACAGGAAACTCACAGGAAACAGGAGACTGAGGGAAAGTGGCTCTTAATCCAGACAGGGGACGGGTCTTGACCTCTGACATGGAGCTCAGTAAGGTTCCTCCCACCCTAACAGAGCCAGGGCTTTTAAACGGACAGAGAGCAACTCTGTGTTCCTTCCCACCGCAGTAAAAACAAAGATCCTGGCGTGCCCTTCTCTCCCTCTCCTCAGGGGACAGGCGGGTACGTCCAATCTGCATGGGTTCTTCAGGAGGATGGCTCTGAGTCTCTTGGGGTCTATCAGGAGTCTCAGGGGAATACTTATGAAACAGTCTGGCTTGGTGCATGGCAGAAGTGGGTGCAACATCAGGAGAGTAATAAGGAAACGGTCTGACCTGAGATCGTTGGTTCTTCTCCCGTCTCCTCTCACGAAGTCGTTGGTCAACACGAGAAGCCAGTTGTTCCAGTTCTTTGAGGGACCCGGGGGGGTCCCGGGTGGCAATCTCATCCTTGATGTCATCAGAGAGACCCTGGTGAAAAACATCAAAAAGGGCTTCGGAGTCCCACTTGCAGTTAGCCATGAGTGCATGAAAGTCAATGATATAATCAGCCACCGGTCTAGAACCCTGTCGGATGCTTAACATTCCCCTGGCAGCCTCCCTCCCAGGACGGACAGGATCAAAAACTCTTGTGAGTGCATTAGTGAAGGCTAAAAAGGAGCTGCAGGAGGCGGAGTTATTCTCCCATTCCGCGGTTCCCCACAGCTTGGCTTTACCTGAGAGAAGGGAGATGGCGTAAGCCACCCTGGAACGTTCGGAGGGGTAGGAGGATGGCTGCAGTTC
>SSNR01000135.1:745610-809507 GCA_006937965.1 Callopanchax toddi
CAGTAGTCAGGGGACGGAAAACTGTGGTCATGAACAGGAACAAGGAACAAGGAACAGAACTATGAAGGCTTGAAGGCTGTGAGGGTAAACTACAACAGACGATCTCGCACTGAGGAGCTGTAGAACTGTGGTTAATATAGTCAGAGGGACAGGTGGAAACAATGACAGGTAATTAGGGCTAGAGAAAGCAGGAGCAGGGCAAACAGGTGAGGGAGGGGCAGAGAGCAGGTACCGGATCCATGACACTCAGGTCTTTAAAAGAAATCCTCCTCAGAGGTCCCAGGAAACCACAGAGGGGTCATCAGATCTCTGCTGGCCTACCCAACACCTCTCAGCGTGTGAACGATAAATTCATCACTCATTGTTGCTGCACACTTGATTAAAGATCAGATGTCCGCGGTTGTCCTCATTACATCTCCCTCCTCGGCCCGGATGCAGTGCAATGGGAACCCCAGCCCAACCCCGTGCCACGGTGGTCATGTGACTTAGATTATTAATGGCCGCAGTCTCTCCGCCACTTGACATGTTGCTCCAGCTGTCAGTCTGCTGCTGCGGCCATATGAGTCTCCGGTTGGGTGAGTGCCAGCAGTGGGCTGACCTATCCATCACTGTCAGAGGCCCAGTGGTGATGAATGGTCTGAGGATGCGCAGAGAGGATGGAGGGGAGAGGTGTGAGCTGGGTGTGTGCTCAGTGTATGTTCAGTGTGTTCTAGAGAGAAAAGCTGATGATGAATGAAGCTGGAATATAGAATTTGGACATGAGAGACATCTAGGGTTAATGTGTGCACCACAGTAACATTCAGAGGTTCACCCACAAAAAGAGCTGCAGGGAGTCCTGTCCTCTGTGTCTGTCCGTCTCACATATACGCTCTCAACTGATCGGTTCATGAGTCTGACAGAAAGTCAGCTGAATAAAAAAATCATCTTCACTTAAATATGAATGTAGCTCATACCATTATTAACATTATTTTTAAAATGTTAAATATGAGTTATAGTTTTAAATTTGACTACCTCTGTTTTGGAGAAGCAGAACAGGATAGACAACATTTAGTTCTGGTAGGAAACCATTGGTGTCAAAAAAGAAACAAGATACAAACATGGAGACTATTGTAAGTAAGTAAGTAAGTAAGTAAAGTTCATTTATATAGCACCTTTCACAGAAAAAATCACAAAGTGCTTCACAGAAAACAGAATCAAACATGATAAAACAAATAAAATCAATTAAACAAACAAAGTATCATTACAAATCAAAATCATTAAACAACAACAAGAGAACATAAAAGAGTTATTTAAAAGCAGTTTTGAATAATTGGGTCTTCAACTGCTTTTTAAACCATGTGGACAGGACTCCCTGCAGCTCTTTTTGTGGGTGAACCTCTGAATGTTACTGTGGTGCACACATGTAGAACCATGATCAGGAACAAAATAAAACTGAAAATAGTTCTGCTTCAAGCTGTTTATTGTTTATTGAAAATATTCATAGTATTCATTCTTGGGATGAAACTATGCATGGTAATAAGGACGTAATAATATTTATCAATGATCCTCATAGTTGTAGAGTTTCTTTAGTTACGTATTTTACAGTTAAAGCTGCAGTCCAGAGTATTTATTTATGTATCAAAGTTTTATAAATGTTTCAAATGATAGTTTAGTTCTAAACTATAATATATGGGTAGAGTTCCACAACTTCTGTTATTCTTCTGAAGACCCCCTTTCCTCCCATTGACCCCTTTGAATTCACACAAACCGGCACATTTCTTTAGCCAATAAAATTCAAGTTTCCGTATTTTCAGCTGTCAATCAAAGTGCATGTGCATTGCACACAACAGACAGACTTCCTGTTTACAGTTGCCATCCCGGAAGAGAGCGGTCATGGATCTGCCCCAACGACCGAGACTATCAGCTTCAGGAAGAAAAACAAAGAAAAGTCAGGCAACTAAATGCATTTAGAGATGAGTGACGCACAGGAATAATTGTTGAGGTGGGTTAGAGGGAGTGGGGGGTGGGGGGTGGTTTGGTACATTGGATTCAAAAAGTTATCTTCTGCTGAAATGCTCCAGAAAGGGGCTTTAAGTTTAGAGCGTCAATAACACAAGACTAAAATAGACACAGACTGAAATGTAAATGGTAAATGTTCTGTATTTATCGAGCGCTTTCTAGTGTTCCACACTATCCCAAAGCCCTGCACAACACAACAGTCTTTCACCCATTCACACTCACACATTGGTTCTGGTTGATATTGGGGGTCAAACAGGATTAAAACTGACAGCGATGGTATAAAGCTGATTCATGATGTCTGCTGGGTGTTGGTTTTTATGGCTGGTGACTTTTGAACGTAGAGAGATGTGACTTACATTTTTGGAATTTTTTTTTTGCATAAGTATAATTTTTATTATTTCAGTTTAGTAAGTAAGTAAGTAAGTAAAGTTTATTTATATAGCGCCTTTCACAGATATACATCACAAAGCGCTTGACAATATAAACAAAAAAAACAAAACAGAGAAAACATTGAAAATAAAAAACAAAACAGAGATTTGGGGGTACCAGATACAATATTTGGGCAAGATTTGGGGTACCTTCAGGGGATCTACATTGTAAATTATGAGATATAGTGGGACATTGACTTGTGTAAGGAACTAAAGTCTTGGGCAGAAATATTGGGGCAACTTCAATACAATATTTGGACCAAAAATAAAGATGGGAGCCAGATAGGTCTTCTCTTGATAGTTTCAGATAGGTAGGTGTTTCCAGTCTGGTATGAGATAGAGCACAACAAGTCTCAGGCAGGACTTGACCCCCCCCCCCCCCCATAGGATGGTGTAGGTACCAGATGTGCTCGGGGTGCCAGACCAACTCGGGGGCCTGCGCCTGCTGATTACATCAGACTAGATGGCTGGCTGAGTGTACGACTAACAGAAGTTACATTACCACATTTGTCAAAGTTACTTTAGCATGTTAACGCTGAAGGTTCTGATTGGTCCGGACAAATTCGTGGACTACAGCGTCATTTTGAATGAATTTTTAGATTTATTTACATCAGAACTAACAAAATATACAGAATAATTTACATTTATGCAAATGGCCAGGCCTGGTGTTATTTGTGCCAAATAAGCACAACAGTTATGTGTGAATGTTTTAAATGTATTTCCTTAATTATTTGGCACAGTCTGATGTTGATTTGATGTAGTTTCACATTCTTTACAAAACAAAGACAATATCATGTTTTATTAACAAGTTACAGTTATAAAGAAAACATTTAGGTGGAAACAAACATGTATTTAATAACAAACCTGTTAAACTCTTTCTAAAACGTGTAGAAGAAAAGTATCAAAAGAGATGTACAGTGTATTTTGTAAAGTAAAGTTTATTTATATAGCACCTTTCACAGAAAAAATCACAAAGTGCTTCACAGAAAACAGAATCAAACATGATAAAACAAATAAAATTAATAAAACAAACAAAATATCATTACAAATCAAAATCATTAAGCAACAACAAGAGAACATAAAAGAGTTATTTAAAAGCAGTTTTGAATAATTGGGTCTTCAACTGCTTTTTAAAGGAGTCCAGACTGTCTATACAGCGTAAAACTAAAGGAAATTCATTCCAAAGTCGCGGTGCAACAGACTGGAAGGAGCGATCACCTCGACAGCTGAAGGCGGTTAAGAGCTTTTTGGTTCAAACATGTGAAAAGTGTGTTACAGTAATCTAGACGGGAGGAGATAAAAGCATGAAGAACCATTTCCAGTTCAGGTTTTGACACCAACTTTCTCAGTTTGGAAATATTTCTCAGATGATAAAAACAGTTTCTGACCAGCTGTTTTGAGTGACCTTCAAGAAACATTGATTGGTCGAAAATAACACCCAGATTCCTCAGGTTTGACTTTACAGCAGAACTTAAATGTCCAATATGTTGACTGATCAGAGGGACCATTCTATCAGGGGCAACAATCAGACATTCAGTCTTTTCAGGGTTTAACTGAAGGAAGTTATTTTCTAACCAGTTAGTAATAGCTGACAGACACTCCAGTAGTTCAGACAGTTTGTAGAACTCTGAGTCCTTGAAGGAGCAGTACAGCTGAATGTCATCTGCATAAAGGTGGTAGGAGACATTGTGACATCTACTAATGATCTGTCCAATAGGATGGATATATAGTAAAAACAGGAGTGGACCCAGAACAGAGCCTTGGGGTACCCCACAGAACAGATCTGTAGTATCTGACATGATGTTGTTTATATGGACACTGAAACTTCTGTTTGAGAGGTACGATCGGAACCAGTCTAAAACTGTTCCAGAGATCCCCACCAGGTCACGGAGTCTGTTCATTAAGGTGCTGTGATCAACAGTGTCAAAAGCTGCAGAAAGGTCCAACAGAACTAAGACTGTAAACTCCCCAGAGTCTGCTGCCATCATGATGTCACTGGATACTTTGAGTAAAGCTGTTTCTGTTGAATGTTTTTTACGGAAACCAGATTGGAATTTATCAAAAATGTTGTGTTGTTCCAGAAAAGAGACCAGCTGATCAGCCACAACTCTTTCTAAGAGTTTAGAGATATAGCTCAGTTTGGAAATGGGCCTGTAGTTATTTGGCTGAGAGGAGTCCAGACTGGGTTTCTTAAGGATGGGTTCAATAACAGCGTGTTTAAAGATGGAGGGGACAGAGCCGGTTTGGAGGGATAGATTAATAAAATCAACAATGCATGGGCCAACTAGGTCAAAAGCTTTAAGAAGCAAAGAGGTTGGGAGAATATCAACTGGGCTTGAAGATTGTTTCATGTTTTTAAGAATGAGACAGATGTTCTGAAAATGAACAGATGTGAAGAAGGACCAGGTATGGGAAGGAGGAGGGTGGATGGGAGAACAGGGAGCAGATGGGGGTGAGAAACCTGACCTGATGTTTCTAATTTTGTTCTCAAAGAATGAAAGGAAGTTGTTACAATCAGACCTTGAGAACACAGGGATTTGGGGCGTTTTAGGTGAAACTATCTGATTGATAGTGTCGAACAGAACTTTGGAGTTTTTATTTGAGAAAATTAGTTGAGAGAAGTAAACAGCTCTGGAGTTTTTAACCATTTAATTTAAAGATGTTATCAATTCCTTAAGGTACAGTCGGTGAATTTCCATTTTTGTTGATTTCCAAAGCCTCTCAGCTTTACGGCATGTCCTTCTGAGATTATAAATATGTTCATTCATCCAGGGACTGTTCCTTCTATGAGATACCTCTGTTTGTTTAACTGGAGCTACTTTATCTAAGATAGTAGAACACTGCTGATTAAATGACTGGATGAATGAGTTTGCATCTTCACCATGAACTAAGTTTCTATCAAACATTACAGAAAAACCATCAACTGCTGACTGATTAATGATGCGTCTTTCTGAACTCAGTTTGTGAGGGACAGGATCAACGTTAGACTGAATCTTAAAGAAAACACAGCTGTGGTCACTCACATGAACCTCTTCAATATGTAACTGGCTGATGTTTAGACCCAGAGAGAAGACTAAATCTAAAGTGTGACCCATATTATGGATTGGTCCTGATACATGCTGTACAAAGTTAAAAGAATCAGTGATGGATAAGAAATCAGCTGCTGTGTTACACTCAGGGTTATCAATGTGAAAGTTAAAGTCACCCAGAATTAAAACCTTTTCCAGCTTAATCATGGATGATAAGAAATCTGAAAATTCAGAGAGAAAAGAGCCAGCTGGTCCAGGAGGTCTGTAAATTAAAACACAGTAAAATACTTCTTGTAATCCTACTTTGATGATCTGACATTCAAAAGTAGTGAAACAGCCACTGTTGATCAGACTACAGGCATGTTTGTCCTTAAAGACCACAGCGAGACCTCCACCACGGCGTGAGGGGCTTTGTCCAAGTGGCTTTGCCATAGTGTGAAGTCGTCTTCAGGTGCAGGCCCCCGAGCCAATCTGGCAGCCCGAGCAGCTCCGGTACCTACACCAGAACAAACAAGCAGCTCCACCAGGGAGACATCTGAGATTGATTTAGTTTAATGTATAAATGTGACAAAAACCAAAAAAATATAACCATGTTAAAGATGTTAGTATAGCTCATTGGTAACCTGACCCCTTGTGCTTCCCAGAATCTGAAAGGACTCAGGCAGACAAACATTAGGCTCAAATGAACATTCACTGCAAGAAAACTAAAAATCATTTTGAAAATATTCCTGATCTGGAAGCAGCAGAAGGTCGTATGTTTGTACAGTGTTTTATGAAGGTTTGTCAAGATCAAAATACCCTCCATTTACAGTTTTGAAGAGAACATTCTGAGCTCAGATTTTCCTGTCAGGTTCTCTAATGAGATCAACTGAATACCCTGACAGTGAAACCATGATAGTTTTTGGGAAGTTAAGATTTTTCAAATGTTAATGCCGTAGTCATGTGAATTATGAGCCATTTAAATGTTGTTTGGTGTTTTTACTCTGAGGTCTTCCTGACGGCCTGTTGGTTCTTATCTATGTTTATTAAAAGTGTTTGCAGTTTTTTGTGAATTCTGTCTAAATCTCAGGATGTCATTACAGATTATATCAAGCTGTGCACGTCAGCAGGTTGACCCTAAAGACCTGGGTAGTTCACTTGTAACTAGAGTCGCTGTATTTCTACTGTCACACAACTGGATGCACGACCTTCAGAACCCTCTGGAGCTGCTTGTGGACGAAGGAAACACCAGATCACATCAAAACATTCACAACCTTTTATAATGGATTTATTTGTTTAATATATTCATAAAATATTTTAAAATTAAACAATAATTGGATTGAAGCAATGAAAAGAAATGGGATTTTAAAAAAATATGAGCAATATTAATTTTTCTCATTTCTGTTAAAAGCAACAAAAAAAGGAATTATAGATAATATTTTTTAAGCCCCAAAGGCAAGCAAAAAATTGTAAATTTTTGAAATTTTTCCTTAAATATTCTCTCTGAAAAGAAAGGGATATGGAAAAAAAAAGAAGCTGCGTGTTTGGTGGATAAAAACAGCAAAACTCATTATCCTCCACATTAAGAGAAAAGAAATCAAAATGTTTATCAGCTTCAAGTTATTTAAAATGCTTGAAATTTGATATTTTTAGGGTTTTGAAAGTAAACTGAAACTATCGTTTTAGTACTGTGGTATTTACTTTAATAAGGAATTTAAATACTATTTAAAGTATCTGTTTAAGTGTTTATGAGTGTAAATCATCACCAGTAGTCTATAAAGTGCTGGAAAATCTTAAAAACGCCCTTTGGAAAAGTAAAATGCTTGATTTTGATTTGGACACAGGTGAAGAATAATTTTAACAATAAATACATTGAATAATTACCCAACATTATAATTAAATCAAATACTACTTAACTTTTGAATGAAAAACTCTCAGATTTTCTACTTTTGTTTTGTATAAATCAGGTTCTGTGCTGTTAAGATGTAGGAACTAAAATAAGAAGTTGACCTGCCAGTTAAACGGTTAGAAAGCCTCCATTTATTTTAATCTGCTCATAAACCCTAAAAGCAGATGAAACATGAAATAGGACGACATTAATAACATTATTATTAAAATCATTATTATTACACACAGCTGGAATTCAGCCTTTCATTAATGTATTCTTTCTGTTACAAATCAAAGTGTTGGACTGAGAATTAGATGATATTCTACTACAAACATAATGGAACCAAAATGATGTTCTGTTTGAAATTGTTAAAATTTTTAGGCTAACGGATCAGTGATAGGACCTGCAGTCTGTCCTAAAACATACATGATCCACAGTATCATAGGTTTGGATCTGCTCTAAGTGACGTCATCATGTGACACAGTTCAGCCTCCTGAACGTAACAACTTCTCCATCATCCATCACATGTCAGCTGTTCTCCTCTCCTCCACCCTCTCCCCCTGAGTCTGCTGCACTCACAAACACAAAGGAGCCCCTGCTAATGTAATTGTAGCGCTAATTATGCATTTAATTCAGTTATAAGGAGCTAACAGCTCCCTCAGTGGCAGCTCTCACTGCTAAAAGGCAATTAATCCCTGAGATTTAGAAATCTAATTAAGAGGAAATTCTGAGCAGAGAAATCCTTCTGAAGATAATCCTGTTTACCAGCATTAACATCCCAGCTGCGGCTGCTGTTTGCCCATTAGGAGCGAGTGTGTGTCAGTGTGTTGATCATTTTCTTGTTGATTTAAAAATCATTTACAATCAACAACCTTCTCATCTGTATCCTAGAGGTGGTGAGAGCCTGCGGCGTTGAGCAGTTCACTCAGACATTTACTTCCAGCTCATGACTGAGAAACAAGAACAGTTACCCAAACTAAATGACTGCTCTATGTCTGCATGCAGAGGTAGAAATGTATTGGTGTGATGTGTGCACAGCGCTGCTGCTTCAGCTTTAATGCTTTTCCAAGAATGTTGACTCAAGCAACAATTCAAGAGAAGGAATTCAGTTCAAATATGATCAATAGATATTAAATAGATTTAGCTTCAGACCTGAACGGTGCTCTGGAACATCTGGAGCTACAGGAGACTACTTTATATTCATTTACTTTAAAAATCTCCTGATTATAAATATTTAAATTAATCTTTGTGATATTAAGAAGGCAGCATTCTTCTGTTGGGAAGGATAAAATCATCACTGTTGGGTTTGTCAAATAGAGACATTACTGACACTACAGGTTTTAGAATCCTTTATTTTTACTCTGTTGGCTTAATTTTTAGGAAAATCTGAAGTTTTGATGAGTTAAACTCAGACTCCAGCTGTTAAAAATGCTTTCATAGAAATGGAACATTTTAACATTTAGCTGTTCCTCTGCAGGAACACATGCTCAAAGAACCTCCTTCTATTTAATAATATCTGGCTGAAGCTGAGTGTATTATAGTGCAAAAGAAAATGTGAGGATTTTAAATATTAAAAATATTTTCCCCGTAAAACAACAAACCTTTCAGGAGGAGGAGCCACATCGTCCTGAAGAGAATTTTAGATTTTAACCAGGAAGATGAGCCTAGTGATTATTCCGTTGAGAACATGGCTGCTGATGAGTTTGTTGTGTGTGTGTAACGGTCACGGGGCTGATGTGTGAGTGTGATTGTCATTGTGTTGTGGTGACCCTTTTTCCAGCTGAGTTTCTGGGACCCCTGCTCCATCCTCTCCATCTCTGTCAGAGCAGAAAGCACAGCAGTCTTTGCTTCTTTTAATTTACTATGTGAATGATTACATAGCTCATTGGCTGGCCATTGTCTGCCTGATGGATTTAATTAAGTTGGGATTAATCACAACAGGTGATATTTAATGTTTTGGATGAGGGAGCAGGGGAGTGGCTGCTGATGGAGGAATCACACATCCACACGCTGTCCTTAGATTAATGTACCTTCCTGACAGAGGTTGAAAAATAAATTTCACCCATTTTGCCTCCTGGCCTCTCGTTTGTGCTCTTCATTTTTTCCACATCACGGCCTGTCGGCCCTCCCTCTCTGACTTCTCCGTGTGCTCGTGATGAGTTATTTCAGATGTTACAGCTGTAAAATGTTTCATCTCAGGTTTGTCAGCAGCGCTGGAGAGAAAGCTGTGGTCATGAAAGCATCCATAAATCAGTTTAAAGGCTTGTGGGAACGTCAGATCTGTCTGATAAGCATCATTTTTCAGTGCTTTCTTTAGATCAGCTGTAACAACATCAGCTCAAACATCACTGTTTATTACAAATTCAGGGATGTAAAATTAGAGCTAAAAGTGTGGCATGAAATATTACATGTGTCATTAGTCATAAATCTGCTCTAGACTGAAAGAGAACCAGGATCAGAATCTGTTCATTTCAAAGGTGAACTCAATCAGAAATAGATGTTTAGCTCAGCTGCTTCACCAGGAGAAGGTCTGGGGTGAACATCTCTCCACATTTACTTTGGGAGGCTAAATAATTCATAGTTAGATAATAGAAAAAAGTCTGGTTAATTTTAGGTTTTAATGTCCTTTTATTGTGTTGTGCATTGATGCGTCTGTTCAATAAAACAATAAATCGTTTGATTTATAAATGATGTCAAAACCTAAGAACAGAACAAAAGTTTCAGAATCCACAGACATGTCAGGTTACCTGTGAGGCTGAGTTTAAAGTGAAATGTGACACAAACAATGCTTTGGCCGTTTTCTTTGTCAAACATAAAACATGCTCTTAAATATTCCATCATGATTGAGGAATTGTGTTAATAATGTAAACGTTTGTGTTTATCAGCCAGTGCTGATCAGAGCTGCTGCTCCTCGCTGATCGTGTGCCGTGCACGATGCTGTGGTCCACCGAACGCTGCAGATCTTATCTGGTCTGTAGCACACTGATCAGTCCTCGGGGCCCTTCAGGCCCCGTGGTGACTCAATGATTGGGTTCAGACAGCAGCTCTGGTGTAGGTGTGGAGGGGCTGAGCCACATGAAAACGCTGCTCGTCAGGGAATCCATCAGGAACACGTGCGGTTTTGATTGTTATCTGCAGAAAAAGCTTTGAATATAATTATCTGACCCGGGGCTTGCTATCATTAACATTGTAATAGGGCATCTGTCAGTGTTATGACCTGCTGCTCGGGGCCCACAGGAGGCCCCGCGTCCTCCTTCTTGAGGTTGAATCACTTCATTAATTAACCTGAACCTCAGGTCGGCCGTGGCTCCCCTCCAACAATCACAGCTTTACCTACAGAACTCATTACCACGTCACAGAGCTGCAGCTCCATCACCTGCTGCAGCAGGTCTTTACACAGAGGAGGCTGACCCTCTTTACATGTAAACACCCCCCACCCCCACCAACACCTGTCAGGTGTTGCTTTCATTATCACCTATTTAATTGAAAGAGGTATGTCATAAAACAGCTTATAGGCAGCATAATAATTCCCATCATGCATATTGGCAGACGGGCTCCTCGCCTCCTCAGCAGCGGAGCGTCTCAGTGATGAGGCCTTCTGTTGACACAAGAGCCTCCCCACAAATGAAATACTGTGTGTCAGTAGTTTATATGCCCATATAAATAATGGCTGAATGAGAAATGATCATTGAATCATTGGTGACTCTTTGTTGTTGTCCAAATGAGCTGTTTAGCTCAGGCCATCTGTTGGTGCCACCGCCTGCGGGACTCAACTAAATGCTGTCTCCCGTCTCCTTGGCACAAGCTGCTCTCCCCAAACTCAGCTCAGAGTCAAGTGGAGCATCGTCGTGTGGAAATGTTTCTCAGGGAAACAAAGGATGAGCTAACAGGTGAGTCTGTGTCCCTCCCCCGCAGCTCACACGCATTAAATCTGGAGCCGATCTCTGGCGTCCCCAGAGGATAACGTGACCTCTGTAGTCCCATCAGGACAAATCATCTTTCTGACCAGTTTAACCATTAACAAACATGACCGGATTAACTCGGGAGGAGGCCTCTGTCACCCACCATCCTCACTCTGAGCTAATACTGAAATCACCTGTAATAAAAATAAACAATAACAATTATTACACAATAATTCATTCATTAATATTAACAGTGGTGGCTGGTGAAACTTTTTTTGGGTGGGGCGCATTTTTGCTAGTCAGTTTTCAGATGCGCAAAAAAAAAATCACATATCACCACTAGGGCAGAGAATGATAATATTTTCATTTGACTGAATATTTTTCTGGTAAAAATCCCTACCACCAGTTCTCTAGAAATGTGGAGCTGTTAGGTCTAATTCTACACATCAAACAGTAAAGAAATCATAAAGTCTTCATGAGGAGACCTTAGAATAATATCAATATAATCAGATACAAATAAAAAACAACCAAAATGTGGTCACAACAGAAGTTGTAAAAGTTTCAAGGAAAAAACAACCTGGCAAAGTCAAAAACATTACTTAATATTCACAATTAGCTTTCTACTGACACCACAAACAAATAAATCCATCTCTAACTAATACAGTCAGATAATTAATGTTACAATTCAGACAACAAACACTAACCAAGCAAGTCATGACAATCAGCTCAACTAATGAAGTGAATTAACAACAAAATAAAGTCAAATCCACTGATAAGTCCCATCAAACCCAGTCAGACCAAACTTCCTTAAAACGCGATAATAATTTAATGAAAAGTAGAGAAAACGCATGAAAAACGGGCTAAACTACATAAACCAACGTATTCAATCAGCAGTATCTGTATTTCTCTAACATTCGGCATACACCTCAACAAACACATATCGCTATTTAAGGTATAAATTCACTCATCAGGACTTAGCACTGCTAGCCGCGGCTAGCTCCGCCTATGGGGTTTTTGAATGGGAAAATCCGTGACAGACACATAGTCATTAAGAAAAAGAAACAAACGAAGTCACTCACCATTGAGTTGATGAAATCAGGACAAATGGAATCATTCGGCTTGTTTTCACAAGCAGGAAAGAAGGATTCTTTGAATAAATATCCATTTTCTACCCTCCATTAAAAAGAGAGCAAGAACTTCTGGTTTTGGTCTGAGCAACACTCCAGACTCCTGCCGTTGTGCGCATGTCACACAGACCTGCGTCCCGAGCGATCTCCTATTTTTTGCACTCAGTGCGCATGCGTCAGGAAAAATTTGCCAGTGCGCATGCGTCAGGGGCAAAAAACAATGCGCTATGTTGGGACGGCGTCCCGTCCAGACATGCGCAGTAGAACCCAAAGAAACACGACCTATCGGTCCAGTAAAAAATAGTAAGAAAACCTTTCTAAACTACACCTAAATGCAGATTATACACATCACTTATTGTATATATAATGGATGGCTCGTTTAGTTTTATTTTTATGTTAGTTTTTTATATTTTGTGATCCCTATTTCTCTTCTTCTTCCTCTTGGGACTGGTGGGGCGGCGCCCGAGCGCCCCCTATGGACGGGCCGCCACTGAATATTAAAGGCCTTGAAGTCTTCACACCTGGTGCATTTTGATGTTGATCTAATAAAGTTTAAGGTTGAAGACATTTTGTTTGCAGACTTTATGAAGAAGATGTTTTAATCAGAGAAAATCATAAGTCAGGGGAGACTGGATCCAAATATAAATATCATGGGAGACAGGTTTGAGATTCACGATTCACTCCGGAACAAAGTTGTCCTGCTCCCACAGTTTTTACAGCACATGTATGAATTACACATCTCTGATTAGGGATTTTTCTTAGCTTTCAGAAAATGTAACTCTTATGTCTGTGTGACTTATGGTTCTCTCACAAATTGACCTAGTTGGCACAAAATCCGGGTTCTGGCCCCTATCTTTTTCATTATATTTTTGACAATTTTTTTGTCTGACTTCTGAAATGTTCCTTGAGTTTACCTCACCATATCTCAGGAATGCTTAAAGATATCAACAAAAAAAATCTATCGTGAATAGTTGAGATACTTGAACTCCTCCACTTGAGGCAGGACCTCTCTCCCGACCCGGAGTTGGCAATCCACCTTTTTCCAGTCAAGAACCATGGCCTCAGATTTGGAGGTGCTGATCCTCATCCCAGCCACTTCACACTCGGCTGCGAACCTCCCCAGCAAAAGCTGAAGGTCAGAGCTCGATGAAGCTAGGAGGACCACATCATCCACACAAAAAGCAGAGACGTGATTCTCCTGTCACCAAACTCAACACCCTCCACACCACGGCTGCACCTAGAAATCCTGTCCATAAAGGTTATGAACAGGACCAGTGACAAAGGGCAGCCCTGGCGGAGCCCAACCCTCACTGGGAACAGGTCCGACTTACTGCCGGCTATGCGGACCAGACTCACACTCCTCTGGTACAGGGACTGAATGGCCCTTAACAAAAGACCATCAACCCCATACTCCTGGAGCGCCCCCCACAGGGTGCCCCTGGGGACACGGTCATAAGCCTTCTCCAAATCCACAAAACACATGTGGATTGGTTGGGCAAACTCCCATGACCCCTCCATCACCCTAGCGAGGGTAAAGAGCTGGGCCACAGTTCCACGACCAGGACGAAAACAACATTGCTCCTTTTCAATCCGAGATTCAACCATCGACCGGAACCTCCTCTCCAGTACCCTGGAGTAGACCTTTCCAGGGAGGCTGAGAAGTGTAATCCCCCTATAGTTGGAACACACTGTAGTGTGTATAAAAGCTAATGTTTTATTACTCACCTTCTGCTGAATTTATCCAGTTACCTGGGGTTTAGACGAGAGTCTGTGTGCTCTGGAGACCTGGGTTTAAACAACTGTTTGTGATAAAAGCAGGATTATCTAGATTCTTTTAGTTGCAGGGAGTCATTTATGTACCTGTTATTTGACGAATGGAAGCTGAGTCAGGAATAAATATATTCAATAAAAAGCTGACGAACATTTGTAAACAGATTAGCATTTGAGGTAGCAATTTGGTTAGCATTCACTAAGTGGTAGATGTTCTAAATTGATCTTCTGAGTTTAGAACCTGAGTCTCGTGGTGATATTAAGACTAGGGAGTTAGTTTAAGGGTTTAGTTATCAGGGATGAAGTGGAGAGGTTACTTTGATGAGCAGCCTAGTGGTAGAGGGTTAGCTTTATCAAAGTAGCCTAGCTTTACCAGGTCATGGATCGTTACTGAACCTCGCTCCTGGATCAAGTCCGGCTGGTGGAGTTCGACGAGGAAGCGGAGATTCCCCCTCGGTCGATCTGGGGCCCTGACAGGTAGATCGACCCGCCTGGCCAAGCAGAGAGCGTCCGTGGATGCGACCTCAGTGAGACCCATTGCTGGTGAGTTGATAGCTGGCCGTCTTCCCCATTCTGGTTGAGACAGAGAGGCAGGTGGATGTTTCCTGCTCTCAGGGGTAAGAAGCTTTCTTCGACCGCTACTGGGCTTGACCCGTTACGGGGGCAGTCGGCATCAATAACCCACTGTGTAGCAAGTTGACAGCGGGGTGATTTCTCCTCCGAGGCTGGTGGAGAACTGAACACTTCCCGTGTGGGGCAGACAGCTGAGAGCTGTCAGTAGACGTGGGCCAATCAGGAGACTCTAAACAAGACACGTGACTCAGGCTCTAAAGTCATACGTCACCCCATGTAAGGAGTGTGGAAAGTATACTTATTTATCCTTAGCAAAGTAGAAATAAGTAATAAGTAATAATACTGATTTAACCTTTTAGCAAAGTAACAATAATACTGAAGCTGGATCAAACATTCACAATGCTGTAAGAGAAAGTGCATTAATCATTTAAGACATTTCTGTAACAGATTAAAGTGTCATTTTAGGAAGAGACACCAAGAGTCTTTATTATTATTATTATTATTATTATTATTATATAAAGTCCGGTGGATTCTTCCGATACGACCGTGACCTTGGAGGAATGTTGATTCAGGTTAAAACATAATAAAAGAGTCATTATAATCCGAGTTATTGGGAAGAAGATGGATTATTATTTTTGATGATCACGTAGGTCAGAGGTCAGAGCGTATATTGATCACGCTACAACACCCTCTGGTCCCCCTTCTTAAAAATGGGAACCACCACCCCGGTCTGCCACTCAACAGGAACTGCCCCCGATGACCACGCAATGCTGCAGAGACGTGTCAGCCACGACAGACCTACAACATCCATAGCCTTGAGGTACCCAGGTCGGATCTCATCCACCCCTGGGGCTCCGCCGCTGCGTAGTTGTTTGACTACCTCAGCGACTTCTGCCCCAGAGATTGGACAGTCCGTCCCCAGGTCTCCCAGCTCTGGTTACTCCTCGGAATGCGCGTCGGTGGGATTGAGGAGCTCCTCAAAGTATTCCTTCCACCGTCTGACTATAGCCCCAGTTGACGTCAGCAGCTCCCCGTCCCCACTGTAAACAGTGTGAGCGAGTTGCTGCCTTCCTCCCCTGAGGCGCCGGATGGTTTGCCAGAACCTCTTTGGAGTCGATCGATAGTCTTTTTCCATGGCCTCGCCAAACTCCTCCCACGCCCGAGATTTTGCCTCGGCAACTGCCACTGCTGCGCTTCGCTTGGCCCGCCGGTACCTGTCTGCTGCCTCTGGAGACCCACAGACCAGCCACGCCCTGTAGGCCTCCTTCTTCAGCCTGACGGCTCCCCTAACCTCTGGTGTCCACCAGCGGGTATGGGGATTACCGCCACGACTTGCACCGGCTACCTTGCGACCACAGCTAGCAACAGCCGCCTCAACAATCGCAGAGCGGAACATGGTCCAATCGGACTCAATGTCCCCCACTGCTCTTGGGACGCGGTCGAAGCTCTGCCGGAGGTGGGAGTTGAAGACCATCTTGACAGGCTCTTCTGCCAGGCGTTCCCAACAGACCCTCACTATACGTTTGGGTCTACCAGGTCTGCGCGGCATCTTCCCCTGCCATCTGATCCAGCTCACCACCAGGTGGTGATCAGTTGACAGCTCCGCTCCTCTCTTCACCCGAGTGTCCAAAACATGCGGTCTCAGGTCAGATGATACAACTATAAAGTCAATCATCGACCTGTAACCTAGGCTGCCCTGATACCAGGTGTACCGATGGACATCCTTATGTTCGAACATGGTGTTCGTTATGGCCAAACTGCGACTTGCACAGAAGTCCAATAACAGAACACCACTCGGATTCAGATTGGGCGGGCCGTTCCTCCCAATCACGCCCCTCCAGGTCACGCTGTCATTGCCCACGTGAGCGTTGAAGTCCCCCAGCAGGACAATGGAGTCCCCTGTCGGAGCGCTATCCAGCACTCGTCCCAGAGACTCCAAAAAGGGTGGGTACTCTGAACTGCTACTTGGTGCATAAGCACAAACAACAGACAGGACCTGTTCCCCAACCCGCAGGCGCAGGGAAGCTGCCCTTTCGTCCCCCGACATACAGGCAGAGAGTCTTGGGGCTAACAGAAAGCCCACCCCAGCCCTCCGCCTCTCACCCGGATCAACTCCAGCAATGAAAAGTGTCCAACCCCTCTCCAGGACTTGGGTTCCAGAGCCAATGCTATGTGTCGAGGTGAGCCCGACTATATCTAGCCGGTATCGCTCAGCCTCTTCCACAAGCTCCAGCTCCTTCCCCGCCAGAGAGGTGACGTTCCATGTCCCGATAGCCAGTTTTCCCGTCCGGGGATCGGATCGCCAAAGCTCCCGCCTTGATCTGCCACCCGATCCACATTGCACCGGACCCTTCACGCTCCTCCTGCAGGTGGTGGGCCCACAGTTGGATGAGCCCATGTCTCCGGTTCGGGCTGGGCCTGGCCGGGCCCCATGGGTGAAAGCCCGGCCACCAGGCGCTCGTCCACGGGCCCCAACCCCAGGCCTGGCTCCAGGGTGAGACCCCGGTAACCCTCCGGGCCGGGTACTCGAACTCTTTGATGGTTTCTTCATGAAGGGTCTTCTGAACCGTTCTTTGTCTCACCTGTCCCCTAGGACCAATTTGCCACGGGTGACCCTACCAGGGGCACAAGTGCCCCAGACAACATAGCTCCTAGGATCGTTAGGGCACTCAAACTCCTCCACCACGATAAGGTGACGGTTCAAGGAGGAGTATCGGGTCTTGTTCACGAGTGAGGGAAGGAGGGAGCGGGAGATCGACAGGCGGATTGGGGCAGCGTCTGCAGTGATGCGGACGTTGAACCGGTCTGTTGTGGTGAAGAGGGAGCTGAGCCAGAAAGCAAGGCTCTCAATTTACCGGTCGGTCTACGTCCCAATCCTCACCTATGGTCATGAGCTTTGGGTAATGACCGAAAGAACGAGATCGCGGATTCAAGCGGCTGAAATGAGTTTCCTCCGCAGGGTGGCCGGGCTCAGCCTTAGGGATAGGGTAAGAAGCTCGGACATCCGGGACAGACTCGGAGTAGAGTCGCTGCTCCTCCATATCGAAAGGAGCCAGTTGAGGTGGTTTGGGCATCTGGTAAGGATGCCTCCTGGACGCCTCCCTCGGGAGGTGTTCTGGGCATGTCCTGCCGGCAGGAGGCCCCCGGGTTGAACCAGGACAAGCTGGAGAAAATACATCTTCAGTTTGGCCTGGGAACGCCTGGGCGTCCCAGCTGAGGAGCTGGTGGACTTGGCCGGGGAGAAGGTGGCCTGGGCTGCCCGACTTGGAATGCTGCCCCCGCGACCCGGACCCGGATAAGCGGACGAGGCAAGGCGAGGTGAATAGTTGAATGTCTTGTGAGTCTTTTAAAAGTTGAATGAAGTTTCTAGGTTGAAGTTTACCTATGGCAGTTTAATTTTGAAAAAGGGTAGAATTTTTTGAAAAATTTGAAGAATTTGAAGGATTTCAATGTATTCCAATGGGCTGAAAATTTCGACAAAAAGCTGAATATCTTAAAAAATATTAAAGATATCAAGAAGAAAAGTCATTCCACACCATTCCCGAACGAGTCTAACGTTTTGATATATGAATGGCTGAAATCGGCTGAAAAATGTGGAAGGAGAAGCGAGCCAAAAAACGGATGGAAAAATATAATAATATTAAAGAGAAACAGGAAAACAATAGTTTGAATGGTTACTCAGCATTCAAACCAATAAAACAAACCAACAAACTAACTAACTAACAACCTAGACATCACTTTAGAGGTGAAGAGTAATAGGTGTGCATTGCTTCGCATAGCACACCCTAATAAAAATAAATAAATGTTAAATATTTTTAAACTAATAACATCTACTCAGAGGTTACACCTGGACAGGTAACAAGTCCATCACAGAGAAACACACTCACCCCTAGAGCAAGTTTAGTTTCCATTCAACCTAACTTTCATGTTTTTGGACTGTGGGGAAACTAAAGGAAACCTATACATGCAGAAAGACCCCAGGCTGGAATTAAACCCACAATCTTCTTGTTGCAAGGCAATGATGTCAAACAACTCAACCGTTTTTTTTTTATTTTTTATTTCAGCTGTGGGTCAGAGTGATGTCAGATTCCAGCTGTAGTCTGATCTGTAGCATTCTTGTTTTGTAGAAATATTTAAGACTTCAGCATCTGATGAACACTTAAACAGAAGACGTGGATCATCAGCTGACATCAGACGAGATGATGGACTGACTCTGATGCTGAGAACAGGCACCACTGACATGACAAATAGAGAACCTGGTTAAAAGTATTTAAGCCCACAAGTCATTCTGTCCAGGCTTTACTAGTGGAACAACTAGAGAACCATGTAAATCAGGCCAAACGATGAAGTCTGGAAGCAGCTTTAAACTAACAAATGTGATGATGGAGCTGGAGCACATTCACATCAGCTGTCCTAGACCATTTGAGTTTAGCTTGTTCATAAAATAAAAATCCATCAGTCGTGCATTAATTTATGTTGAGCAGGAACCAGCGACAACAACAAC
Source organism: Callopanchax toddi (assembly GCA_006937965.1). NCBI lineage: Eukaryota > Metazoa > Chordata > Actinopteri > Cyprinodontiformes > Nothobranchiidae > Callopanchax > Callopanchax toddi. The sequence goes on from SSNR01000135.1 coordinate 764,809, forward strand.
AATGATTGTGTGTTTAAATGTTAGGTTTCTCTGTCAGGAGTGAGACTGCTGTCTAAGATTACTTCCAAAATAATTCCATTTTAAGGCAATCTGGGTTCAGCGGTAAGGATGGTCAACCACTGAGCAGAAGCTCAATCAGGTTCAATCCCCAGGTTCAGCAGAATGATGCGCGGGTTGTTTTTACCCCGCGGGTCGGGATAATGAATTTTTACCTTCAGTGTGGGGCAGTTTGGGGTGGGTTCAAATCAGGGGTTGCGTTGTCGGAAACATTTCTGTCTGTCCGTTGTCTTCCTTCGCTTATCCAAGGTCGGATCGGGAGGGCAACAGCCTCCCTCTCCCCATGCAGCCACCTTGGACAGCTCCTCCGGGAATCCTAAGGCACTCCCAGATAAGCTGAGAAATACACCCCTCCAGCCAAATTTTCCGTTATTGTGTGTGTGTGTGTGTGTGTGTGTGTGTGTGTGTGTGTGTGTGTGTGTGTGTGTGTGTGTGCGCGCACACACAGGCCCTCGCTGACAGGGAGCGTCTGCAGCAGCAGCTGTAATGACAGGCTGAGAGATGTCCGGCTCTCGCTCTGAGACCGCTGTGGCCTCATTTATAAAACTTATAAAATAAATATATATGTTTATAGTTTATTATATTTTATATGAAATTTATAAAACAAAAAAACGGGTTGGAAAGGGAGTCACTTTCTCTGCAAACTTTAGGATTTATAAAAGAAAACGTGACAGAAAAATTATGTACTCTGCAAACTTTGCATAAGCATGTTTTAGAGACGGTAAAAAAAACTTTTTTGGAGACGGTCAGACTAAATAGCGCTTTCAGTCAATATAACGTGTTTTTAATGAGGCCGGTCAGGTTCTAAAAATAGACGCAGCAATGCGGGTCGGGTCAGACGTTTTCAAATGTGTGCAGGACCCGCGGGTCGATAAAAACCCTGACCCGCGCATCACAGGGCAACATACTGAACCTCAAGCAGCCCCATGGCGTTGTCCAGAGTGGCAGCTCACTGCTCCTCAAAGAAAATCAATTAGTAAATAATGATAATAATATATCATGGGTTAATGCAAAGCAACAATTTCTATAAGGGATAGGGATTTTTTATTATTATAAAGTCCAAAAATAGAATCCAGTCTCATAAAAGTCTACAAGCCCCAGCAGATTTTATAATTTTAAAGTTATTTCACAGATTACAGTTCCAGTTACAATTTCTAGCAGATGAATTAAGAATTTAGAGAATGCATGTTTACCGTCTGTAGTTATGGAAAAAAAGCTAGTGATAATTAATCTTACCTACCCCTGGTGGGCGGGGCGATTTGTGAAACAGGCCTGTTCACCTTGAAGCTTGAGACACACAGAGAATAAATGATACATAAAAACCCTCACGATGAAACAGCAGCAGCAAAAACATTATGTTCAGTCATGTGACCAAAAGGGTCAATGTAAAGATGGACTTAATGTCTAGAGCTAAATGGTCATGTGACCTCAAAGCTGCTGTTTCTTTAAAACAATATCAGTGTGTGTGTGTGTGTGTCTGCGTGCGTGCGTGTGTGTGTGTGTGTGTGTGTGTGTGTGTTTCACAGCAGTCACAGTCTTCAGGTTTTATTCCTGAACTCTGGTGTTAGAGACGAGGACAAACAGAGGACATGTGTTCCCAGTGTGCTGTCTTCCAGGAGCACTGGGATTCCTGTGTGACAGGTCAGAGGGAGAAACCACTCCTCAGATGTCGGCGTGTTTCAGGGTATTAGCTGTGAAATGAGAGCGCTGTTGAGCTAAAGGTCAGGAGGGAAAAAAGTTACCATCAGCGCACAAAGAGGCAGCAGCTCTTGTCATGGATTAATCTCAGAATCATTATCATGCATCTGTGTGTGAATAATTCTGAGGTGCTGATACATTTCTGGATTAATTCAGCTCTCAGGGCATCTGCTGCTTTTCCACATGAGAGAGGCAGCGGGAAACGCGCCGACTACGCACCACCGGCAGGAAAGATTAGAATATATGTGTGCATTTATATTACCTCCTTTAGTGCCATCTAAATTATTCATGTCATCCAGATCAGTTCAGTCTCAATGTGTTTCCTGTTTCAGGTCATACATCTAACAGGGTTTTTCTCTGGATTCATTTCATTTTAATAAAGATCTTCATTCCTGCAGCTGTTTAACCTGCTGGGCTGACATTAATATGTTGCCTCTCACTGTTTGTCATTGTTTTGTAGAATCAGAAGGTGGTGTGCTGCTGAGTGGATAGAGAGATTTTCAATTACATGGACTAAACATGATGATGTCAGGTGTCAGAGCTGGATTTGTGTGATGTGTGGGAGCTGTTTATTGAGAAAATGTACAGTCAGTACAGACAAGGATAATCTGTTTTACTACTGTAAGGCTTTCATTCAGACTTAAGCAACTCTCAATGTCTGTCTTCAGTTGTATTGGTTGGTTATTTATTTACCCTGTTGTTTAAAATACATTTATTGTCTTTGGATTTGATCATCAACAGTTTCCTTTCCATTGATTTTGAGAGGTCTTTATTATCACTGCAAGCAGATGAGTCTAAAAGTGTCATATCCTGAGCCCCAGCGGGCACACCTCCTCCTCCCTAGCAGCAGGATCTCCTCCCTCATCACCCTCAGCTCCACTAATCACCTCCAGCTGCAGCCACTCAAGCAATCAACTCCTCAGCATAAAACCACCAGCCGTCCAGAAGATGAACGCCAGTTCATTTTGTCCACAACCCCTGTGGTAACTATGGCCTTTTAACATAATTCTCCCCAGTGTCTTAGTGTAACCCTGTTTGCTCCTCCCTCCAGCGCTTCGTCCTGGTTCCCGTCCTCCTGCTCCTGCTCCGGTCTGCTGCCATTATACCTGGATCCCCAGCCGGTCACTCCTCCCTCGTCTCCGCTCCTCCTGGTCTCCCTGGCTGCCCTTTCATCATCATCATCCTCTGATCCACCTGCCTGCCTGTCTGTCACCCTGCCGGTCGCTGGCTCCAACACTCCCTCCTCACTCAACTCGCATGAGGTGGCGTACGGTTCCGTCCGGGACGCTAGGGCCTCCCAAGGTCCACACCTCCATCACCAGCACCACTGCCTGTCTCCCTGTCGATCGCCAGCTCCAACCCCTCATCCACATCTCACAGTAAGACTTTTCTGTTTCATCATCCATTCATTCCGTGTCCCCTGCCTGTGCTCACTCTCCTCTCCTCCCTGCAGTGAGGTGGCGTACGGTTCCGCCCGGGACGCTAGGACCTCCTAAGGTCCACACCTCCAGCACCAGCATTCTATGTTATAATAAATTCACCTTTACACTTACCTTCCAGTTCCTCTGTTGTCTGTGTACGCTCTAGGGTCCATCCGTAAATCATAACAAAAAGGCCTCTTTGGCTAAACATCAAATCCTGTTTAAACTTAAACCTGCTAAATAAAGGCATGAAACATATTCTTTTGGTTTATTCTAACATTCAAACCTTTTTCAGCAAAGTCAAAATCCAATCTGGAAAGACAAGAAGAACATTTCCTTGGAGTAAAGGAAAAAACACATTCAAAAGGATGTTTTCTTATCTTGTTTTGGGAATAAAAAACACAATTTTCAAAGTAAAAATCGTAATAACAGTTTTTTTTTTTTTGCAGAAATTCTTAGTGATTTAGGCTGCCGCAAGAGTTTTACCAGACTACATTCATTAATCTGCATGGTAGAGCATTGGTAGAGCATTGGTAGAACTGTTGACTCACACGTAAAGGGTTGCAGGTTCAACTCCTGGCTGTAGCTTTTCTGAAGGTTCTTCCTGTGCAGGCTGGGTTCTTTCTGAAGGTTCTTCCTATGCATGCTGGGTTCTTTCTGAAGGTTCTTCCTATGCAGGCTGGGTTCTTTCTGAAGGTTCTTCCTGTGCAGGCTGGGTTCTTTCTGAAGGTTCTTCCTGTGCAGGCTGGGTTCTTTCTGAAGGTTCTTCCTGTGCAGGCTGGGTTCTTTCTGAAGGTTCTTCCTGTGCAGGCTGGGTTCTTTCTGAAGGTTCTTCTTGTGCAGGCTGGGTTCTCTCCAGGTACTCTAGTTTCCTTCCACACAAAAAAGACATGCAGTTTAGGTTAACTGGGGAAAGTGTCACCAGGTGTGGCTGGTTGTGTGTCCCTGTGATGGATTGGTGACCTGTTTAGGTTTAGTCCCACATCTCAACAGGTAACCTCAAGATATTGACATCAGCCATCCTAAAATCTTTATGACATTACAACAGTGTAAAACACTGAGCTAGCTGTTAACTGAAAGTTTCTCATTTGAGTTTTTAAACTCTTTGTTCTTTGTTGTTTTCAAGGTAAATCAACAGATCTGAGAACAGTGAAGCAGTGAGGAAGGCTAGGGGAGTTTGTCCTGTGTGTGCCTGCCCTGCCCTGTCTGCCCTCTTCATTACTCCTAACCTTTTTCTGGTCGTCATTCACTTAGTAAAACAAATGATGAATTGGACCTGACCTGGGCCTTCATGTCCAATAACAGGCCATCCAGCACCTGAGTGACACCTGAGGAGAAACGCTCACATGCATCAGTCTCAGCCGTCGCTGTGCAGCTCTCTGCTCATCTCGTCTCCAGCTGTCCTGCTCTACATCTGTTCCCACTGACCTGACACTTCTTTGGACTTTAGAAGACAAAAACTGAAGTCCTTCCTACCTTTTTGACCTATTTTCTCCTTGCTGTCCCTCCTCACCTATGGTATTGTCAACCATCTGTGAAGAGTTCAAACAAGGACAACCATGTAATGTGTTTTTTCAGGTTTCTGATTCGGCATTCAGAGTGTGAATGAGTGCGTGACTAAACAATGCAACTTCTGTGAAGCGCTTTGGGTGTCTGGAAAGGCACTATATTAATCCAATGCAATATTATGATTGTTATTATCATTATTGTTACTATGAATAATAATCTTATCCTTTATTTTTCCTTGTAGGGAAAATATTTCTGCTTTGACCCATCTCCATGTTTGGGGGTAGTGGGCTGTTGGTCTGGATGGGGGCAAATGGGGGTTTAGGGTCCTGCCCTGATGCTTCAGCGTGGGCCCCGGTCTCCAGCTCCATAGGCAGCTACTCTTCCCCTGGTCCACTTGCCCCCTCTATAATTTATTTTATCAAGTTATTTATTTTAATTGTATTAATTTACATTAAGCTTGAACTGAAATCTTTTTTAAAAATACAGATTTTATAACATTTTTAAAGGTCAAATTGATGCTTCTGTTGAAAACGAGTGTATTTTCTGCATAATAGCTGTTTGTGAAAACATGTAACTGAGCTTTACAGAAGGACCTGATGCACCCTTGTATTGGTGCTTGAAGCTGAGACAGTAAAAGGTCACTTCCTGTTTGTATTGGTTGAATTGTTTGCTCCACTGAGTCTCTGGGTGTTCATGAAATCAAAATTTTGGGCCAGATTTCACATAATCAGTTTCTTGTTTTCTCCTGGCACCCCACATGAGGGAATCCCCTTCCCCCTCCTTTAGTGATGGTACCTGTAATAAATGTGGTCGTTTGGGAGGCTTCAAGGTCAGGCTGTCTGAATCGTTCTGTCAGAAATAAAAAGTTCACCTTTGTGTTGTTGAAAAACCAGGTGGTAAGCTAGAGGAGCCACCAAGGTCAGTCCTCCACCTCCAGAACATTTAAATACACTTTGAGTTTGATGACTGACTTCACTTATTACAGATAAACATCTGAACAACATCAGAAATATCTGGAACTAAATGTAATGGATCTATTCCACTGTGTTTCTTTCAGTCCTAAAGAATAATAATAAATGAGAGAGTACTGCTCTGGTCAGAGGACTACATCCTGTTTCCACCCACTTTGAGTGATGTCACCAGTGGGTGTGGTCTTAAATGTAGAGATAAATAACCTATAGACCTTATTTCAGAAAAACCCAAACATCCCTTTAAGCCAAATGTGACTTGACTCATAAATCTATTCAGACTAAAGTCTAGTTGAGAAGTCGCTCCATGAAACATGTTGTTCTTTTTTGCCTCCTATTATTGGTTAAAACAGCAATTAGCTTAAAAACACAATGTTCCTATCCCACATAAGGAAGGCAGATAGAATAAAAATTATATTTTTATATTCTATTTGAAATAAAGAGCAACACAAACAGTCTCTAAACGTCCTTCAGGTTTGTTCTGAGGGTTCAGTCAGCCTGAAGCGTTTGCCCTTTCTCAGAATTCCCTCTTCCAGCAGACACTTTTTAATCCTCTCCTTATCCAGACTTTCAACCAGCCCAGTGATGAATCTGCAATTATTGATGGCTTCATATAAGCAGTGAACTTCTCCAATCGGCCCGCATGGTAATTATAAAGGAAGTCATATGCATAAAATTAATTATACGGTGCAATAAGGCCCATAAATCAGGTCACTATCAATTCCACTGAAAATGTTTCAAGCACATGCTCCTCTGTGGAGTTCAAGGTAAAAAAGGAGAGGAATCCCCCTTTTTTAGACCAAATCAAGAAAGTAATCTATCAGAGTGGACAAAGACGTGTCTCACATAATGGTTTTACTCAGCTGTGGATTCTGTATTTGAAAGAAGAAATGAGCTTTTCTTCAATTGTGTGCTGCTTAATCCTGTAAATGGTGGAATGAAAGAAGAGCTCCCGTTTACTCTCTTATGTTGAAATAATGTCAGCAGCAGAATCACTGGCACCTTCTTTGCCCTTATATGATGCTAAATGATGTGGGCAATGAGGCACTTTGTAAAAACTGTAAAACTAATTAGGCAGTGTAAACCTAGCACTAAACGGGAGGGAGGGAGGTATTTATTGCTCCTGCAGGCAGAATGCTTGTGAGGATCCTCTGAGCGACGGCTGTGAGAGTGGTGGGAGAACTAATTTGAAAGAACAATTACACGCGTTCACTTCATTTATTTTCCATCGCATAATTATTTGATGTATTTGTTTTAATGACACTGTGTAATTCAGTTCATCTCAGGCACTCACTGACTGCTAGCTTCAATTACCGTCCAGTCATTTATAACTCCCCGAGGCTAAAAAGAAGGTAATTGCCCAGATGGAATGCTTAATGAGGGTTGCACAATTATTTCCCAAGTTATTGAGATTTGTATTTTGTTGGCTACTTAATTAAATAGCCTCTTTTTCAACAGGTCTTTTTTCCTCAATCCCAGGGTGCTAAGGAGCAGATTATTACACATCCTGTGAAGCATGGCTCTACACATTGTGTTTGTGGAAGTTAGAAAAATGAACAGGTTCTCCTCGAAATAAATTACTTCTGTGAAGTCAAACTGTGATTATAAATGTACGACCTGTGGTTGTAATTTTCATTGGAGAGCAACTATTTTCTTTCCTTTTTCTTGTTTATTTTCTGTACAGTTTTTTCACATGCATTTACATTTTAAACCGACATCAGTTCATGTGATCTTATGTAGTTTTCTTTAGTTTAATCTGATTTTCTAATTTATTAGGATGTTTATTTGCTTGTTATGGAAAATAAGGTTTCAGTCTTGCTTTTTTTAGTCAGTCTCAAATAAATAACTGACTTAATAAAATCCAACATAATTCTGAATGTTAAACACGATCACAAGTCAGCACCTGCATTTAACAAAGCAAACAGGTAAGAGCCTCCCACTGGATAATTACTGCATGGATGATTATGTTTCATCTGTTAGAAGATATTTAACTAACTGATGCAGGAGTAGGTCCTCATTTCCTAAACAACCATGTCAGATAAAATGTTTTTAATGCTTCATATATTGACATCAGTCAATGAAAACATGTAAGGACCGGTTCACACGGGACGATTTTCAAATTGTCGGCTTTGATTTCAAATCATAAGAGCCTGAAAGGAAGGGGAAGGGTGCAGAAAGAAGAGTGGAGGAGAAAGTAAACAGAAAAAGAAGAGAGCAAGAGACATGAAGAATCCACTTCTAGACCTGCAAATAAAGCACAAACAAACAAACAAAAAATTAGTTTGTTAATACAACAGCAACCAACAGCATATGAATATACAACAGTTGTGATATCCATAAAATGTATATGGTAAAGAGACCAATTGAAGATGAGTTCAGTGTCAAACACAGACCCAGTCAATGTGAAAACACCTCAGCCCGTCTTTATGTGAACACCTTGTGATCACCTGTGTGTGTGTGTATGTGCACATATGTGTATATAAGGTTTCCCTATTGAAACATTCAATAATAAGTTAGAGGAGCCACAGACCCGCCCCCAAGGCCCATGGAGGGCCCATCTTTATTTTTTATATAAAGAACAATGCAATCATGACAGTTCTGTTGAAAACAAACAGCTGTGTAGATGTGGGACTCCCCTCGCTCCTCTCAACAGAGGGATGGGTCCACTTTCTTGACAAGTGTATAGTGAAATAAATAAATGTAGACTTGTTCAGTCCAGCTGGTTTTAAATCATAGATCTTACCTTCATGCTCAGTGTTACTGGCCAGTAGTGACTGAGCTCATTATATGACAGACGTATCATAACGCTCTGTGCAGAAGCTTCACATTAAAACCTGCTAACAAAGAAAATACAATACTGAGTGAGACGTTCTCCTGCATGAGCAGGCTGTCACATCACAGTGTCACGCCTAACAATAATAATGGCCTTACTGGGTAAATGCAGCCATTAAAAGGCTATTGAGGCTTATCAGTTAACACAAATTGTGTAGTTTATGGCTACAACTGCAGGTGGTATTTTAACGAGGTGTCACAGAGCACAGCCTCCAGCCTGGCCCAATAACCGTGACACCACAGAAATACTCATCTCAGTGTTATTGAAGACAGGCATGTGGTTAATACTGATTAAAGGAGGGGGATAGACAGGGAGGGGGTCAACAGAAGAAGAGCTTTACACCAGTTTAAGGTTAATGTGGGGTCATTAATATGTGATGATTGTTTTCAGCTGTAGAAATATAATGGTAAAATGTAAGGCCTCCATTATTGTCAGATTATATCCAGAGCTGGATTAAAGTGTGAGTGTGTGTGTGTGTAAGTTGCGATGTTGCGATGGCAACTTTTAACGCAAATTCAACTATTAGTCGCACATTTTTCTCAGCCGTTCAAATATCACCAATCACTGCAACATTTCTGCAAATCTGACCAGTTACCTTAGTGTTTGTCATATTTTTCTTTCATGTCTGACCAATCACTGCAACTCTGATAAATTAGACCAATCCCTGTAGCCTCTAGCTTTGTTTATTTCCTGTCTTGGAGCCCAACCTCCATTTGTGATGCTAAATGATAGTTTTTCATCAGATATTACTGCAGTGAAATATGAGCAAGTCACTTTCCCAAAGTGGTGGAAAGCTGTTCTGCACAAAACACTTTTTGTCGTGGTGGAAAAAAAAATGAAAATCTTTGCTTTACAAGAAAATTTCAATGGCAAAACCTGTGAGAAGATTGTCTGAAAAGTGAGGAGCACAGATGCAGGAAGCTACCATGACAGAGGCTGTGGTGTCTGTTACAAGAGCTGAAAGAGACGAGGTGAGTTTGATGTAAGAAAGAAAATTTAAAAAGTCAGAGAGATGAACTGATCTGTGTCCTAAACTGTGCTGAGTCAGCGATTGATATTATTTGAGAAAATTAGAAATAAATAGAACAGTCAGCGTTAACTGTATATAGACTGGAATATACTTATGTTGTATAACAGAATCTTTGTGTTAATTATTAATCTAAAACTAACTTATTTTACACTGATTAATTGAAGAGAGCATTGAGCTCCACAGCGACATCTGGTGGTAGGGCCGGCCCCATAGGCCCCAAACATAGAGGTGTCACCGCTAAATACCGTCACTAAGCCTGTGTCTACCTGTCAATCATCTTGTGCATCAGCTGTTTGCACAGTGAGCACGCTGCTTGCCCAATTGTGCGGTAGTCACAATATCTCACAATAACCGAGAACACCAAAAACCAGGAAGCAGGAAGTGCATCACTTGTCATCTCTTGAACTACTGCTGTGTTCTGTGTGACCATTTCTTTTCTGCTGTTGTCTTTGTAAAAATGATGTTTGGTGTCTTATAAAATCTAGTGCTTTTCCACTGTTCAGACCTGTTCAGGTTGGTGGTTTTTGTGACTTATTAATAAACATTACGGCATTCAGTTAAAGATGTGCGCAGAACAAGATGAAATGATGTTTTATTAAGTGTCTTTGTTGGATTCAGCTCTGACTGAACGATGTCAGAGCTGATAAAGTGAATTCATACTCAGTTTATGAGAGTGGCTTCTTGAGCAGTGAATGATGTGTTCTTTTAATCTTACATTTGAAATGTTTCACGTCTAACACATATGTCAAAGCTACTATTAATCACACATAGTAGCATGTCATTTGTCTTTGGCAGCCATCTGTGTCGATTCTGCCAAGCTGCAGAACCTATAAAAGCCACAAACACATCAGCACTTCAATTAATGCTAATAAATGAAGAAGCCATTTCTCAGAGGCTGCTGTCACTCACTTTAAGTGACCCAGTAACTGAAGGGCCTTTAATAAGCATAGCTTCTATTTATCAAAGTGAAATCCCTGGAACTGTGCTCCACCTCTACTAACAAACTAAAACAAAACCTATTCAGTTTCCCTGATAGAAGGAGACCTCTGAAGTATTCAACAGAGGAGAGACTCCTAGAAAAAACGAAGGTATTGTTTTATTGAAGCAAATCTTAGATTTACCTTCTTTAGTAGGTTTCTTTTTGTAAATCTAATTACTGGAAACATCTCATTTTAATTCAACTCTAAGTCTTTTTTAAAGCCTTGTAGACATCAATGCGTTTTGGAGATTTGAGAGAATTTACTGTATAATAAATAATCACAGGTGACACTAATGAACTGAAATGTGATGAATCAGGATTTTCAGTGGTTCAGATTTAAAACACAGTGAAGATGCTACAACAGATCTGTTATTTATCACATCAGTTAGTTCCTCCTCTCTTTACTTTAATAGCTTTATTTAAAAATAAAACTACCAGATGTGGTTTTTGGCATAAAAGATCTCCCTCTCATTTATCTTACAGAGACCTGGCTGCAGCCTGAGGATGCTGCTAGAGTCATTAAAGCTGCAGCACTTGATGTTTCCCCAAACAGATGAGCGCTCCTTCCAAAGCCACGCCTCCATAACATGTTACTTGTAGCTGAAATATAATACATATATTTTCTGTGTGTTTACATAGATATATGCTACAGTACAACGTATTGGAGTTTGTTCTCTATATCTGACCCATCCCTGAGGAGCCCTGGAGGCAGTTCAGGCTTCAGGATCCAACCCAAATTTACTCTGACACATGGATTGGGTTGAGATGTGTAGCTGTTTTTATCACACATGATAAACATGAATTAAATCAGACTTTAAATCACCTGTAGACACACTGTTTACTTTTAAAACTCTGCTTCAGACGTCCCTGACTGGTACATCCTATTTAAGGAAAGCCTGGGTTATTCTGGCTCTTCTGTCTCGTTGCGCTGTTTCAGGATTCTTTGAACTTACTTTAATCATGTTTGTTTATTTTATCTTTGACCTCTTTGTTAATGTAGAAATGACAACTGGTCAGATCTTTCTGCTCGTCTCCATCTGTTTTCCTTGTTTCTGACCCAGTCAGTCGAGGCAGCAGGCCACTAGTTTAGAGTCTGGTCCTGGCTCTGGTCCTGATTCTGCTGAAGGTTTCACTCTCTTGTTCTGAGCTTGATGCACCTGCACCTCCTATCTGGTACCTTATTTTGGTCATTTTGAAGAGAGATTCTATTAGTTACCTTTATTACAGTAAGGACCACACCCACTGGTGACATCACTCAGAGCAACTGAAGCTTCCAGAGTCCAGAAGAAATCCTCTGACATCAGAAGAGGTGGTTTGGACCCATATAAAAGACCCAACAAAGAGGAGCACCGACGAGGACTTTTTACCACAGCAGTTCTGTGTAAGGGACATTTCTGGATATCTTGTTGGTGGTGTGAGTGCTTACACTTCAGAACAGTTCTGGAGTTACAAGTCAGTGGAGTCTCATGTGCTGTTTTCAAATGGATGGGTTCAAGAGCTGGAGACATGAAGCCAACAAACTCTGACAACACAGTAATCCAGACCAAGGCAAGCTAAAGTTTTTTTTGCATCAACTTTATTGCTAACCAAATTCACACGTGTTTCTAAAGTGTCCAGATGTTATACACTACTGTCTATGTATGAATGTCATGTATATGTCGTGTATAAACAACTTTTGAATGTAGCACATGCATTTAACCTGACTAGACATTTAAAAAAATAATGAGTTAATTATCATTGGTTTGCTTCTCTATTTTAAGACAATCAACAGATGTTTAATGTCTTCATCTATGTCTCCTCAGGTCTTGCACTCCCAGCGCACAACCCACAGCTGTCCAAAGCCTTATACTATTTGTGCAATAGAAGAGAAAATCTATTTTCACTGTAACTTAAGAAATTGTTCTACCTTAATTTTTGGTATTTACTTTTACAGTTGTCATTGTTTACTGCATTTACAGAGATTGTTTACATATTACATTGCCTAAGTAAGATTTTGCACATTTTTGTTACATTTTACTTTGAAGCATTCATTTTACTTTGAAGCATTCCAACTGGTCTTCATTGTCAAGTTGCACAATTTAGAAATACATCTTGAAAAGTATTACTGATTGTGAAAGTAATTGCTTTTTCAAATCATTATTGCTTTTATTTTTTGCTTAAATTGTTTTGTTTCATTGTTTGTATAGTACTGTGTACTGCACTGCATAAACAAACTAAACTTTAAAATAACTATTTTATAAGACATGTATTTTTATTATGGACAAATGCAACACACTTGTATTTACTGCATATTTATTTCAGCACAACACTTGACCTGGAGGGGCGTGATTGGGAGGAACGGCCCGCCCAATCTGAACTCGAGCGGTGTTCTGTTTTTGGACTTCTGTGCAAGTCGCAGTTTGGCCATAACGAACACCATGTTCAAACATAAGGATGCCCACCGGTACACCTGGTACCAGGGCAGCCTAGGTTACAGGTCGATGATTGACTTTATAGTTGTATCATCTGACCTGAGACCGTATGTTTTGGACACTCGGGTGAAGAGAGGAGCGGAGCTGTCAACTGATCACCACCTGGTGGTGAGTTGGATCAGATGGCAGGGGAAGATGCTACGCAGACCTGGTAGACCCAAACGTATAGTGAGGGCCTGCTGGGAACGCCTGGCAGAAGAGCCTGTCAAGATGGTCTTCAACTCCCACCTCCGGCAGAGCTTCGACCACGTCCCGAGAGCAGTGGGGGACATTGAGTCCGAATGGGCCTTGTTCCGCTCTGCGATTGTTGAGGCGGCTGTTGCTAGCTGTGGTCGCAAGGTAGCCGGTGCCAATCGTGGCGGTAACCCCCGTACCCGCTGGTGGACACCAGAGGTTAGGGGAGCCGTCAGGCTGAAGAAGGAGGCCTACAGGGCGTGGCTGGTCTGTGGGTCTCCAGAGGCAGCAGATAGGTATCGGAGGGCCAAGCGGAGTGCAGCAGTGGCAGTTTCCGAGGCAAAATCTCGGGCGTGGGAGGAGTTTGGTGAGACCATGGAGAAAGACTATCGGTCGGCTCCAAAAAGGTTCTGGCAAACCATCCGGCGCCTCAGGGGAGGAAGGCAGCAACTCGCTCACACTGTTTACAGTGGGGACGGGGAGCTGCTGACGTCAACTGGGGCTATAGTCGGGCGGTGGAAGGAATACTTTGACGAGCTCCTCAATCCCACCAACACGCATTCCTATGAGGAACCAGAGCTGGGAGACCTGGGGACGGACTGTCCAATCTCTGGGGCAGAAGTCGCTGAGGTAGTCAAAAAACTACGCAGTGGCGGAGCCCCGGGGGTGGATGAGATCCGACCTGGGTATTTCAAGACTATGGATGTTGTAGGACTGTCGTGGTTGACACGTCTCTGCAACATTGCGTGGTCATCGGGGGCAGTTCCTGTTGAGTGGCAGACCGGGGTGGTGGTTCCCATTTTTAAGAAGGGGGACCAGAGGGTGTGTTCCAACTATAGGGGGATCACACTCCTCAGCCTCCCTGGAAAGGTCTACTCCAGGGTATTGGAGAGGAGGGTCCGGTCGATAGTTGAACCTCAAATAGAAGAGGAGCAATGTGGTTTTCGTCCTGGTCGTGGAACTGTGGACCAGCTCTTTACCCTCGCTAGGGTGATGGAGGGGTCATGGGAGTTTGCCCAACCAATCCACATGTGTTTTGTGGATTTGGAGAAGGCTTATGACCGTGTCCCCAGGGACACCCTGTGGGGGGCGCTCCAGGAGTATGGGGTGGATGGTCTTTTGTTAAGGGCCATTCAGTCCCTGTACCAGAGGAGTGTGAGTCTGGTCTGCATAGCCGGCAGTAAGTCGGACCTGTTCACAGTGAGGGTTGGACTCCGCCAGGGCTGCCCTTTGTCACCGGTCCTGTTCATAACCTTTATGGACAGGATTTCTAGGCGCAGCCGTGGTGTGGAGGGTGTCGAGTTTGGTGACAGGAGAATCTCGTCTCTGCTTTTTGCAGATGATGTGGTCCTCCTAGCTTCATCAGGCTCTGACCTACAGCTCTTGCTGGGGAGGTTCGCAGCTGAGTGTGAAGCGGCTGGGATGAGGATCAGCACCTCCAAGTCTGAGGCCATGGTTCTTGGTCGGAAAAGGGTGGCTTGCCAACTCCAGGTCGGGAGAGAGGTCCTGCCTCAAGTGGAGGAGTTCAAGTATCTCGGGGTCTTGTTCACGAGTGAGGGAAGGAGGGAGCGGGAGATCAACAGGCAGATTGGGGCAGCGTCTGCAGTGATGCGGACGCTGAACCGGTCTGTTGTGGTGAAGAAGGAGCTGAGCCGGAAAGCAAGGCTCTCGATTTACCGGTCGATCTACCTCCCAATCCTCAGCTTTGGTCATGAGCTTTGGGTAATGACCAAAAGAACGAGATCGCGGATACAAGCGGCCGAAATGAGTTTTCTCCGCAGGGTGGCCGGGCTCAGCCTTAGGGATAGGGTGAGGAGCTCGAACATCCGGGAGAGACTCGGAGTAGAACCGCTGCTCCTCCATGTCGAAAGGAGCCAGCTGAGGTGGTTCGGGCATCTTGTTAGGATGCCCCCTGGACGCCTCCCCAGGGAGCTGTTTCAGGCATGTCCTGCCGGCAGGAGGCCCCCGGGTCGACCCAGGACACGCTGGAGAAAATATATCTCTGGTTTGGCCCTGGAGCGCCTTGGGATCCTGCCGGAGGAGCTGGTAGAAGTGGCTGGGGAGAAGACCATCTGGAGCTCCCTAATTGGGATGCTGCCCCCGCGACCCGGACCCGGATAAGCGGAAGAAGACGAGACGAGACAACACTTGGGCTCATATTTGTCAAAGCACAACATACAGAAACAATTTTATCAACAAAGATCATATCTTCATTCTTGCATGGCAGCACCATGTGAATAGGTACTTTAGCAGACAAAATAGTGTACTTAGTTCCAATCACCCTTTCCACATGAATGAATTGAACACAGGCTAGAAGACCCACGAGAACTTCAAAGTGTGGAAATCCACTGTAGTACTCCACTTTGGCGTTGTCATCCTTCAGGAAATGTTCATCCATTTTTCTCTGGCTTAGCTCAAATTTCAAGGCTCTGTTCTCTTCCATCAGCCGGTTGACTTCTTCACATCGACTCTGACAGAAGTCACATTCTGTCATCTGCTCCTGGTCAGCTCCATCCTCAGGTGCAGGTGTTTCCACTGTGGATCAGATATGGATATTTTTTTAGCTCTATGTGCCACATAAAACTGTATCAAAAAATATAAGTTCTTTAATCTGCTGGCTCTGTAATTCAATTAGTCTTTTTTCCTTTTATTTACAGAGATTAGTAAGAGCTTTTGTTTTTACCTTTTAGCTGACAGTTTCTGCTTCCATCAGAGCAGGCAACAGCTGAAAGCTGAAACTGTCAGCTAAAAGGTAAAGAAAATAGCTCTTACTACTCTGTACAGAGGCACACTGAGAGGCATACATTTCATTAGCTGGTTTTCCTAGTGAAGAAATCTAAATGGTCATCCCACAGAAGTGTAGCAGAAAAAGTTGTTGTTTCAGTGTGCGCATTAGCCTACCGGTAGGTCGGTCGTGGTTTAAGGAACGAAAAAAATTTATAAAAATATTTTTAAAACATCTTTAACTTACCAGAATGAAAATGCAGGGAGCAGCACACTCGACATTGAGATATTCTGGAAGGTGCTGGTTCATCGCCTTACAGCTGTGATCCAAGCGAGCCGACGTGGTTCTGTCTCCAAGCAGGAAAACGATGGAAAATTAGCTCATTTTCCACTTTTTCCCCCTGTGATCATGTGTTGCGCTGTTGCAGCCCACAGCACATCAACGAGTTACCATGGTTGATTAAATAATGTAAAAAAACGATCAAATGAGGCCGCAAGACCGAGAGAGCGCGCTGCTGCCAGAAGAAGAAAGAAAGCAAACAAGCTGCCAACATGGCGGCCGCGTCGGATGATGACGTCACGATGACAAGCCCTATACTACGAGCCCCTGCAGCAGCACAGACACCATAATTTAAACAGTCTCATGCAAAAGTGTAGCAAACTGGTCCAATTGTTGAGGTTTAAAACAAGTCATGTGTTATTCTAATGCATTGTTTAAAGTGATAATATGCAGTTTTGCTTGTTTTGGGCTCCCTCTGGTGTCCGTTTTAAATCACTGCATTACACAAGTTAGCATATTGTTTCAGCTTATAAACGCCTAAATCTACCTGTTGAAATGTCACCTCAGCCTTCATAGCTTTCTACAGGAGCGGTTATTTACTCCTTCAAAGAAATCAGCTGTGTTCAAGCAGGGAGAGATGGAAAAAAAATCAGGAATCATGAGCTAAAAGCACTCCAGCACTAGCATAACAGCTAGCCACTTTGGGTTAGCCTAACTCTCGTGAGACACGTGACTTGGGTACCGTGACGGCGACGGAGATCTTGCAATCGTGGTATTCCGGATCTAATCACCAGATGGGGCTAAGTGACTTTTCATTAACTCTGTAAAGGGTCATATTAGCACATACTGGCTCAAGAAAAAGATTTAAAAATATGAAAAAGTTGCATATTATCACTTTAAAGTTCTGGAGCAACAGTTGTTGTTAATCCCTGAAAAGAAGCTGTTAATGTGTCACAGATCTGCAGCAGTGTCTCTCCTGACCTGATTAGACATGAGAATTGCTCCAGTCAGAGGACTACTTCCTGTTTCTAGAGACTCCACCCACTTTGAGTGATATCAGTGGGCGTAGTCCTGACTGTAGATAACTGACTTCAACATGACCAGAATAAGTCAGTCATTTCTCTCTTTATAAAGTCGTTAATCCATCCATAGATGATCTTAATTAATAAATCTATTCCAGCTGTCAGTTTTCAGTTATTTCCTTTGTTTTGCTTCATGGTTTTCTTTTGTTGCAGAAATCGTTGTTAATCTGGATAAACACAGGTCCCACTGTCACTCCTGATTCAATAAAACATATTTCATACATAATGAAACCAAACCTGCTCTCTGTATAAAACCCAGGGCTGAACAAACAGTTGCACCATTAACAGCTACTGTTTATAATTACAGCCATGTGATAATAAAACTAGGAGTCAGGCGCAGGCTGTTTGCACATCAGCACATTCATTTTTCACAGGCGGCACACCATAATATTGTCCCTGAACATAATGGTAACACTTGTTCCAATAAAACAGGCAGTTTTACACCATGTTTTCATAGTAAGCTTTTATTTGACAGCAGTAACAGTGTCGTGAATTCATCAAACCCTTTACAGCTCACACTAACTCATGAATGTCTCCCCTAACAGCTGCAGCAACTCTTATTAAAACTAATCCTATGCTGACGAAAAAGATTCCAGGAGATTCTCCCTAAATATATCAGGGAGGAGAAACTTTATTTTGTGTGTGCGTGTGTGTGTGTGTGTGTGTGTGTGTGTGTGTGTGTGTGTGTGTGTGTGTGTGTGTGTGTGTGTGTGTGTGTGTGTGTGTGTGTGTGTGTTTCTCCTCTGTCAGTGGAATAAATGAAAAGCAATGCAGCCTAAGAATAAACAGGGATTTATTGAATAGATATTTTAACAAAGACTTAATGTCCATGAACCATTTATCCATTCACACTGTCAACCTCCTCCCTTCTCAGTCATTCTTTAGGCTTCTTGAAACTGAATGTGACAATTTCATTCAGACACTGTTAAACTAAGGTTTAAATAAAAGTAAAATCCCAGAGACGGGTTTTAAAAGGCAACTGGAAGCTCTTAAACACGTCAGAAACTTTTATTATTACAATCTGCTCCTAAAGAACCAAGTTCCCTGAGCAGTCATAATAACACTTCAGACCAACACAGATCTTTGAGGATTTTCTGCTAAACTAGTTCCAGTGTACCTCTCACCCTGTGACTGCTTAGGCACCACCTCCCTGCAACCCTCAGTAATGATGCATGGATGGATGAACGCTGCATAGAGCTGTTGACTGGCTGAAACACTGTCCATAAGCGTCGTCAGCTGGTCCTTTTGGACCAGTTTTCAGACATTGTGTGTAACTCACAGCAGCACATTAGTTTAGTGGTAACAAACAAAACTGTTGTTTAAAACATTTCTAAACTACACAGAGGACATTAGGACCTCTAAAGGCAAACCCTGTGTCTCTCTATACACTGTGATCCTGTACAGTAATTTAAAAATCAACAGATGGATGATCAAGCGTTCACTGGAGGAGATGTTCAGATTGATGTAATGACATGACTCTGAGTTAGCTCTCTGACTGTTGAAATCAAACCAGTTCTTTATGGTTTTATTTTGAAAAACCAGTGGGTGAACTGCTCTGATCCAGCACTGAAACCTTTACCATGGAAAACCTTTTTTGCCGTCTGTCCACTTTTTTCAGTTCCTAACTTAATTTTGAGTTCTGAGAGTAGCTCACAGCTCGTTGTGCTAATGTCCCTGAGACAGCAACACACTCTGGCATGAGTCTCCTGTCCCTGAAACACTCATGAAATAAATACAGCTGTCAGGTCATTTCAGTTATGATGCCACCGGCAGCAGCAGGTTAATGTGAGGTTGTCATTTTTATAAAGATGCAGAACTCTTGGTTTGGACCATAAACAATTGGGTGGGTGGTGCTGATGGAGGTGGGGTTGTAGCACCTCTGAAGAAGACAAATGTTGAACTGGTATCTTGATGTTGATGCAGGACAGAGAATTAGGTTTTAGAGGTGGACATTAAAATGTCTTGTTTCACTAATTTCCTTAATGAATGACTTCTTCCCTCCTCTTTGTCTGCAACAATGGTTGCTGCTCCAGCCCCCCCACCCCACCCTTCACCCCATCACCCTGTGGCTGTGAATGAAAGGACCACCTACACAGATGATGTTGTGTGAGGAAGGTCCATCTGCAGGTACACTGTTGCTGTCAGGAGTTCACAGGAAGTTCACACTGCCTTTCAGAGACAGCTGGGTTTTCTGAGCTCACAGGATTCCTCAGGCAGGTCTCCATGTAAATACAACAGTGTTTTTGTTCTGTTTACAACCACAGTAGTGATACAATCTGCAGCATGTAGATCCTGACATAAACACTGCTGCCTGAAACTCAATGAAGCCTGATTAGAGCTTTGGTTCTCCTAATTTACAACCTGATATCCTGTTGATTTAACTGAGTGTGGATGAATGAGATCATCATATGTTTGGGTAACACTTTAGGTTAGAGAACAAATCAACTCATACTGACATGCAAATTAGTAGCTAATAACTATGATTTATTAGTTACTATGCATGTATTAATTACTTATTCTGAAAGACCTAATTCTACAATCATTAATTACCATTTTATTTCAATATTATACTAATTTATATCAATTAAAGGTGCAATGAGGAGGATTTAAGCAAAAGAGAATATTTGGAATCCAATGTCCCAAGGCTTCTCCCAAAAAAAACTCCTAATTACAGGTGTTAATAAACTCCTAATTACAGGTGTTAATAAACTCCTAATTACAGGCGGTAATAAACTCCTAATTACAGGTGTTAATAAACTCCTAATTACAGGTGTTAATAAACTGCTAATTACAGGTTTTAATTAACACCTAATTACAGGTGTTAATAAACTCCTAATTACAGGTGTTAATAAACTTCTAATTACAGGTGTTAATACACTGCTAATTACAGGTTTTAATTAACACCTAATTACAGGTGTTAATAAACTCCTAATTACAGGTGTTAATAAACTTCTAATTACAGGCATTAATAAACGCCTAATTACAGGTGTTAATAAACTCCTAATTACAGGCATTAATAAACTCCTAATTACAGGTTTTAATAAATGCCTAATTACAGGTTTTAATAAATGCCTAATTACAGGTTTTAATAAATACCTAATTACAGTTTTTAAGAAATGCCTAATTACAGGTGTTAATAAACTCCTAATTACAGGTGTTAATAACCTCCTAATTACAGGCATTAATAAACGCCTACAGGTGTTAATAAACTCCTAATTACAGGCATTAATAAACACATAATAACAGGTGTTAATAAATGCCTAATTACAGGTTTTAATAAATGCCTAATTACAGGTGGTAAAAAACTCCTAATTACAGGCATTAATAAACTCCTAATTACAGGTGTTAATAAACTTCTAATTATAGGTGTTAATAAATGCCTTATTACAGGTGTTAATAAACTTCTAATTACAGGTGTTAATTAATGCCTTATTACAGGTGTTAATAAACTTCTAATTACAGGTGTTAATAAACTCCTAACTGCAGGTGTTAATAAACGCCTAAAACAGGTGCTACTAAACTCCTAATTACAGATGTTAATAAACTTATAATTACAGGTGTTAATATATGCCTAATTACAGGTGTTAATAAACTCCTAATTACAGGCGGTAATAAACTCCTAATTACAGGTGTTAATAAACTCCTAATTACAGGTGTTAATAACCTCCTAACTGCAGGTGTTAATAAATGCCTAATTACAGGTGTTACTAAACTCCTAATTACAGGTGTTAATAAACTTCTAATTACAGGTGTTAATAAGTGCCTAATTACAGGTGTTAATAAACTCCTAATTACAGGCAGTAATAAACTCCTAATTACAGGTGTTAATAAACTCCTAATTACAGGTGTTAATAAACTTCTAATTACAGGTGTTAATAAACGCCTAATTACAGGTGTTAATAAACGCCTAATTACAGGTGTTAATAAACTCCTAATTACAGGTGTTAATAAACGCCTAATAACAGGTGTTAATAAACTCCGAAATACAAGTTTTAATAAACACCTAATTCCATGTGTCAATAAACACCTAATTACAGGTCTTATTACATGTGTTAATAAATGCATAATTACAAGTGTTAATAAACACATAACTACAGGTCTTAATAAACATCTAATTACAGGTGTTAATGAAGACCTAAATATAGGCGTTAATAAACTCCTAATTACAGTTGTTAATAATCTTTAGCTCCACGTTCCTGCTGCAAACATTCACTTTATTATGGCATTTTGTTGCACTTTTGGCTTGTCATACAGGGCTGCCACAGCTAAGCACCATGGAGTTGCTCAGCCAGATGAAACTATATAACGTTGCCTTCACCTATCAGCCAAAGTGAGTCACTGAAGAAAACAACCACTGAACCACAGACCAGCCTATTTCAAAACACAAAGTCTTGCGCTGACATCATGCAGACATGACCAAAGTGAAAGGTGTTGGTGTTTAACTGTGTAATTGGCCCAACCCAGTGTCAATTGGGCCACTGATCTACTGGATTTGGGCGCTGGTCAGACTGGTATTGGAATGTTTTAAAAGTATCACAACTATCATCCCAAAGATATAAGTCAGATGGCCAGTCTGACTGCCAGTGAGACCCACTAAATTGGTCATTAGAGAAACCATCTTGTCCAACTCCAAGTGTGTTTGCAAAACAAAGATTTGGACCAGAATATGTCCTTTCTTTTACCATGATGACAGTCAATAATAAAGAGCCATATTTAGCCTAACATGCCTGTTTTTGCAGGAGGAGTAAACGATGACCAAACGCTCCACTCAGGAAGAGAGTTGAACCTGAGAGTTGAACCTGCAACCTTCTTGCTGTGAGGGAGCAGCTGTCTGATGGCAATCTGTTTTATTTGGAGTTCTGATGACTTCCTACCATTGTGTTACCCAGCATGAGTAATGGGTGGATAAACTTGGTTTGATTAGGAATAAGCTGACCCACTGATTTTAATACTGAGTGGAAAATAAACCAGAAGCATTCATACCCCCCAAATTGCTCAAAGGAGTGGAAATGATTGCCTTGGCTTGGTTGTGTGGTGCACAATAGTCTGCCTCTAAAAAAAAAGGAAACAGGGGCAAATAATGGTCAGAGCCAAGCTATTTATGGAGCAACTCCAGAGAGCTATTAAAAACTTCTCAGTCAAATGCTGATCTGCCTGAATGGATCACAACAGCAGAGCAGCGCTTGGCTTGCTCTCCTCCTCCGACTGGTTAACATTCATTGCAGAGGGAACTCCCTTTTACTCAGAGCAGGAGGCAGAGAGAGGAACAATGAGGCCAAAGGGGAAATGAATTCTAATGAGAGTCTGATTATACAGTCTTAATTCAGACACAGAAGGTTCCTTATTCACACCCATGTCTCAAGTTGTTTTAGACTTTAGTGTTTTACTATTAACACACATTGTGTTTTTGATTTTTTTACATTCCATTTGATATAGTTTAAATCAGTTTTTTGAAATATCTGTTGAATTTTGTTATGTTTCTTTTTGTGTTTAAAGAACATTTAAAATACACATTTTTAAAAGAGCCTTAGTTACACATTTAATCAAATCTTGAATGTCAGCCTACATTCAGGACCTCAGAACAGAGAACACATTGTTAGTCAGTGTGAAGCAGACAGGACCCAGCAGAGGTTTTACACTTTACTGCCTGACTTGATAGTGCCATCAAACAGATCTGGTAGGGTGTTGTCTAACAAACACATAACAAAAATATAAAACACAACACTTTGGTTTTTGCTCCCATTTTTCCTGAGCTGAACTCAAAAATCTGAAACATTTTCTCCAGACACTAAAGACTCATTACTCTCAGATATTGTTCACTAATCTGTGTCATTGAGAACTTCTCCTCTGACCAGATAATCCATCACACCTCACAGGTGAACCATATCAAGGTGTTGATTAGAAGCAGGAATATTGTACAGGTGTGCCTCAGACTGCCCACAATAAAAGTCCTGTCTCTCTGAAGTCTGTTTTCACCTGTTTATCAGAAGAAGGGCCATTGGAGGTTTGTCCAGCGGTCATCAGTGGGGCATCCGGGGGTCTCTCATACGCCTTTTCAACTTCCCTGGTTCCCGTGCAGGTTCCAAGCACTGAACCAGCCCCTATACTTTGCTGGTCCAGCCGTGAGAACCTGTGATGTGACGAGCATTGGGGGAGTGATAGGGAGCTTTAGAAGAGAATATGGCAGAGACCCAAAGATGAAATAAGAGCACTTTTAGCAATACTGAAATACATTCTCAATGTTTCTGAGGTGCATGTAAACTAGGGATGTAGAGATTCACCGATCTGAACCGGTGGTTCGATAATGACGTGCATAATCCGACTGCACAGGTAGTTTCAGCGTATATCGGCTACAACTGACTACTAAATGTGCAACGTATCTTTCTCTCTCATCTCCCATCGGTGAAAACAATGATTACATTGATTAGTTCAGGGATGTCCAGCCTTTTTCCTCTCACGAGCTACTTTTATACTGAGCAGCTCCACTTGGGTTGCGGGGTGAGCTGCAGGTGCTGCAAACGCTGTGTGTGTGTGTGTGCGTGTGTGTGTGTTTGTGTGTCCGCCACAGAGTCAGTGCTCGTTCACGTCACGTTTAACGGAGGTTTCGTGGCTCAACTGCTGTCCTTGTAACTCGTTCCCCGGAGGGGCGTGGGAGAGAACTGACCCGCTATTTAACAGCAACAACTCAAATCAAATCAAACTTTATTTATATAGCACCTTTCATGCCACAGCGAGCAACACAAAGTGCTTGACAGATTAAAATGACCCATACAACCCACATTCCCTCCTTTTCCCACACATAGAACAATTATGACACTCTCCCCTCCCAGTCCACAACCCATTCCCAGGCACACATACACCCACACATACACATAAAAATCACATTAAACACTATGTTGAGCTCAGATGGCTCCAGTAATGAGCAACACGCCATCAAGTGGGCCCTCTGCCTCATCAGCTGTAGAACCAGGTCAGCAGCCAACACACCAACCAAGGGCACCCGGGTATGGAGGGTGGCAACCCCCGCCACTGCCCGGGCCCTACCGGGGAGCGCCCGAGCTGCCACCGCCAACCACCGGTCCCAAGGCAGAGGGCTCCACAGAGGAAACACTGGAGGATTAAAATGCGTAGCATATAAAATAATGAGAACTTATATGAATAGTAAAATGACCAATAAAATGTGAATAAAAAACTAAATAAATAATAATCAGTTAAAAGCTAATCTAAAAAGGTGGGTCTTGAGTCTATTCTTAGAAACCTGAACGTTCTCTGCGGTCCTGAGGTCCTCTGGCAGTCCATTCCAGAGGCGAGGGCCATAATAACTAAAAGAAGCTTCACCGTGGGTGTGTGTCCTGACTTTAGGGATGACTAGGAGACGGCTGCCAGAGGAGCGCAGTGACCGCGGGAGTTCATATGGAAAAAGCAGTTCAGAAAGATAAGAAGGGCCAAGACCATTAAGACACTTAAAAACCATTAACAGTATCTTAAAATCGATCCTAAAACATACGGGGAGCCAATGCAGTGATTTTAAAACCGGAGTGATGTGCTCCCGCTTCCTGGTCTTTGTCAGGACACGGACCTGAAGTACTCTTTTTGGAAAGACCAGAAAGCAGGGCATTGCAGTAATCGATTCTACTGGTGATAAAAGCATGCAACACCGACCGAATTCCATGGTACCGACTGATACTGGTACCTTGTTTCAGTTCCTGTCTGTCATTAATGAGAGCTTGTGAAACAGCGATGATTAGCTGTCGCTGATGATAAGAAGTCGCTGATGCTGCACGCCAGCACTAGGCATGGTGTTTGTGTGTGTGTGTTTCGGACTTGCTACAATTGTGTGTGTGTGTGTCTGTCGGAGCCTCCGACTCAGGAGGAGCTGCATGCACAGCACGCATCTCACCTGTACCGCTGCCGCAGCTGATTCTCTCCTTTGCTGTGAGCCTGTGTCAGAGAGGAGCAGCTCTGTGTGTGTGTGTGTGTGTGTGTGTGTATGTAGGTGTGTGTGTGTGTAACGGGTGTGTCGAGGACATCTGTCTTTGTTTTTAGGAAAGTGTTAAACACAAAAGCCATCAAAGTGACAGAGGTTAAGTCAATCCATGGCTGACCAGCTGTTCCTCACTCACACACATCCATTCAAACCCCACCATGTGCGAACGCCCTCCAACCTGCTTAATGGATCCACTTTAATATCATTAGCTAAAACGCTGAACAAATTGAAGCAAACAGTCTTCACAATTAAAGCTAAATGTGTCTCCCTGACTTTACGTAAATGGCTTTAAACAATCAGCTGCAATGGGATTTGATGCACCAAGGCTTTATTCTGTCTCACCAAGGAGACAGATAAAATCACTGCACCTGATTTTAACCTGAAGGATGAAGGAAGGGAAAGAATAAACTGTGCATGTTAATAATAATAATAATAATAATAATAATAATAATAATTATTATTATTATTATTATTATTATTATTATTATTATTATTATTATTATTATTAGTGCTTTATTGTTTAATATTGTTTAGTTGTTGTCTCTGGCACCTTTTAGAAATAAATAGTTTAATAACAAGCTTTTTTCAGACTGCAGCTTTTGCTCACCTGAATATGTCCCAAAATGTTGCACAGCTTCATAGACTGGTGTCGATGCTGGTAGAGGTGAAGTCCCTGGTGTAAAGAACTCAAATCTAAAGCCTGATAATGACTGGACTAGAAAACATTTCATTATGAATAAAGACAGTGTCTTTGGTTGGTAAATGATTCAGCTGAGTCCCACATTTGTTGAAGCCACAACTCTTCATAAAAGACTGTCTGAAATTATTTAAATACATTTTTTTTGTTTTTTATTAGTTTTTTAATGTTCGTTTTATTCAAACAACACTGTAATTAAAAAAGTGATATCAGCTTACACAAATAATAAAAATATACAGTATACAGAATTATACAACCGGGGAAAAAGTGTTGATTCTGTGTTAAATATGACAAATTATGTTTGAATCATGAGATCCTTAAAATATCAAAATGTATAAAACTCAGAGTTCCAATGTTTTTATTTTTTTTTACCATAAATGTCAATTAAATAAAACTAATAGTAACCTAAAACAGACTTCAGTCATTCAAAAATACAAAATATCTCATCCTTTAGCCTTTCCATAATCCCTGTATATAAAAGGTACAATTACACACACACGTACATATAAAATACATGAATATATATATGTATATATGTGTGTGTGTCCTCCATAACACCTCAGCAATGCCACAGGCTGATCGCATCCATGCCTCGCTGTGTTGAGGCGGTAATGGTTGCAAAAGGGACCAAAACCAAGTACTGAGTACGTCTGTATAATATACTCTACAGAGGTATCCCATGCCTCTATTTAAAATCCTCGTTTTGTTGATTTAATGAAATATTCCAACGTTCTGAGATCTTGAATTTGGGGTCATCATGAACTATATTTATCAAAATTATAACAAATAAAGGCTTGAAATTAGCGGTGGGACTCAATTAAAAAATTTAATCACGTTAGTTAGGGGCTTTGTAAATAATTTGTTCTGTTTATTTGTTTATTTAAAGATCCCCATTAGTCTTCACCTTAGCCGACTCATTAACTGGTGTCATCTGTAACACTATAAACCAGATTATATCTGTGGATATAAAAGTCTGCAAAGCAGCACTGAGGTCTAGTATAGGCTACTGTAACACATTGCCTCCTTTAAATCTTTGGTCCTCTCTGTGTGTTGGCCCTGAGCCTGTATCTTCCTAGAGCATCTGTGACCAGAGGTGGAGCCAAGGGGTGGCCAATGGTGGCCAAGGCCAGCATAAATTAATCTTTGGTAAAATGTTGTTCCCTGAGCCTTGGCCCGGTGCTGCACCATGCTGGAAAAGACATTGTTTATCACCAACAGGAGTTCCTCTGGGAGGACAATTTATACAATTTTTCCATTCATATCAGTTCTGAAGCTAAACTGTCAGTGAGTCCACTTCCTTTGCTGAGAAGCAACCAACACATGAATGGTGTCAGGGTGCTCTACTGTTGGCAGGACACAGGATTGATGGGACTGCTCATCTTTTCCTCAGCCAGATGTTTCAACCAATCAGAAAGAGGATCTATCAGAGAACAGGATTCCCCTCCAGTCCTCAGCAGTCCCATCCCTGGACCTTTAGCAAAGTAACAGCCTATCCCTGATGGTTTTCTCAGAGAGAAGAGGCTTCTTTGCTGCCCAGGCCCTCCTCCTCCTGACTTCCCTGAATACACCTCTCTGCTGCCATCCTGAGCAGCTCTGCACTGGTGGAGTCCTGATCCCACTTTAGGAGATGGTGCTGCTGAGTCTTCTTGGACCTAAATGTAGTGGACATAGGTTATGAGGGACTTTGTAATAACTGCAATTCATCAGATAACAATCAGAACATTCTGGAGTTTATTCAAACTGTCATCATTAAAACTGAAGCACTAAACCTTGTGAACGTTGTTTTTTTCTTTCTTAAAGGTTTTAGCTTCAGCTGTGTTCTTTCCTTTTCTGTAAATCTCTGACTTCATGCCTGTTTGATAACATCAGTGTGTCTGAGACAAACTGTGCTTCCTAAATGTCTCATAGACTCAAATCAAACATCAGTGATATGAAGACAACAAAGACGAGCCTCTTTTTTTATTCATTTGTTTTCCAGATGATGGCAGGAGAGCAAAGTCACACTGAGTTTACCAGCATTTCTCTCAGACACACTTTGATGTTAATGTGTGAAAGCACTGGAGCTTGGTCTAAAGTCAATACTACAGAGATTCTTTTTTTCTTACTTTTTTCTGTTTAAGAAACCCTGTAGTCCTGGGTCTATGACCTGTAACAGTGACTTAATGCATCTGATGTGAATCTTTTTTCATTTAAAGCTCTTTGATGCATGAATCCAGAGATGACTCTAGAGTGTGTTTGCCATTATCGAGTGATGGTTTCGGTCTAAACCTGATGTGAGTGTATGGGACGAGCGGGGCCTTTGATGAGGCTGATGATGTCTTGTGAAGTCAGGACAACAGGACTCCCAGAGAACACTCACATTTAGAGCACTTTCAAACAGAGGTCAGTGCTGCAATAATATTTTCCCCCTGTGAGCCCGTTCCCCTCACCAGTCAGCCATCTGTAGGATGGAATCCACAAGCTGAGTAAACTTGTGACTCGCTCACAGATCCTCGTACCCTCACATGTGAATCTTTGTGTTTGTGCTCCAGCTGTAACATGGAGCGCAGGCAGTTTATCTGACTCAAACGCTCCTCCATCATTATATTTGACAAGTTACATTCTGTTAATTAAGAGTGGGAATTAGAGGGTATTAGAGTATATAAACATAACATGTCAGACCAGCTCTTTATCAGCTGATGCTGGTGAAACATGAAAGAAGTGATTTCGTTTTTCTAAGTGGTCACAAGCTATTTTTTGTTTATAAACATAAAATGTTTACTGTATAAACTATAGGATTACATGATATTAGAATAAAACTGGAAATGTATTTAAAGTAATTTATAACATATTTTCCCAGTCTAGGTTTAGTCTCCTGTAAAGGTACAATCCTCCTTTCTCCAGGTGACACACAGCATCCAGTGATCAGCCCATCCTTCCTCTCCTCAAGCAGCCCAGAGAATGAATGGCATCAGAAACTGGGATGTTTGGGTCAGTTTGAAGTGGAGTTCTATCAGTCCTGTAACAGGTGAGACAAACTATAAGGTTTATATTTTTAACCAGGTTGATAGGATGCATTTAAATAATTTTTGAACATTTTATTTGTTTACAGTAAGGACCACATCCACTGACATCACTCAAATTGAGTGAGTCTGTAGAAACAGGAAGTAGTCCTCTGACTATCACTACTATTCAGATTGAGAGAGACACTGCTGCAGATCAGTGACACAGTAATAACTACCTGTATTTTTCAGGTTTTGAAAACTACTTTTGCTAAAAAGTCACACTGGATGCATTACCATACCATACATGATTTATTTATAAAAGCACATTTAAACACAACATGTGAGCTGACCAAAGCGCTGCACACCACAAAAACTATACAGAGACCAAGTAAAAACAAAATAAAAACAATTACTAAATACAGTTTAAAACACCTAAAAGACCATTAAGATAAAAAGAATAACAAATAAAATAGAGTTTCTATCTAAAAGCCACGTAGTAGTGGGTCTTTAACCGTGATTTGAAGACTGCAATGGATGACGACTGACAGATGGCCATGGGCAGTGGAGTGCATTCCAGAGGACGGGGGCTACATCTACTAAAACCCTCTCCCCTCTTGCTTTGTAGTTCATGGTGTGTGTATGAAGTAGCAAGTGGTCAGCAGACCTCAGAGAGCGCACTGGCACATAGGGCGTGAGCATGTCGGACAAGTAGGATGGTGCGAGACCATTCAGGGCTTTAAAAACAAAGAGCAGGATCTTAAAACACACCCTAAAAAGCATAACCAGTGGAGCCGTGCCAGAACCGAGTTGATGTGGGTACGTCTGTTTGTGTTTGTTAAGAACCTAGCAGCAGGGTTTTGCACCATCTGTAGTCGGTGGTTTAAGTTGGGGGTACCAATAAGGAGCGAATTTGCATAGTCCAGCGGGATGTGATAAAGGCGTGAATCAGATTCCAAATGCGTCCATTTCAGAACAGGTTTCAAACAGACTAAGCGGGGCGGCATATAGCTCAGTTGGTAGAGTGGCCGGTCTGGCAGCCGGAGGGTCGCCAGTTCAATCCCCAGCTCCGGCTGAGTTAGATTGTCGTTGTGTCCTTGGGCAAGACACTTCACCCAAATTGCCTACAGGTGGTGGTCAGAGGGTCTTGGAAGGGCGCCAGTGCATGGTACCCCCGCCTCTGTCAGTGTGCTCAAGGGCAGCTGAGACTACAACATAGTTTATCATCACCAGTGTGTGAATGTGAGTGTGAATGGGTGAGTGACTGTTCATGTTGTACAGCGCTTTGGGGAGTGTTCAACACTCTAGAAAGCGCTCTATAAATACAAGCCATTTACCATTTACTAGGGGTGCAACGGATCATCATCGATCCGTGGTTCGTACGGATCACCCTCTACGGTTCGGAACGCACGTGGTTCGCGGTTCATGTAGAGCGCGTGCGTCGCTACATAATTCCCGACGTTCTGTTCTCACGCGCTGTGAATCTGCAGATTATTCCCCTCTTAGAAAGGGGTTCGTTTTGCATCACGTATAGAGGTTAACTCTGTTGGTTTCAGCCGTTTTAGTACACCAGAACGAAGGATCGCTGATCAATATCCAGTCTCTGCTGCGCACGTGCGCGCGCGCTGCCTCTGATTCCTCCGTCTCTCTCTCCATCAGCTGGAAATCCATCTTTCTGATAGACAAACTAGATTCACCTGTTTCTGTCTAAGATAACGTTATGTTGGGCTTTTATACGAGCTAATAAACGTTAATATAACCGGAGTTCAGTCAGCAGTGCCTCGTGCGTCACCCCCCCCCCCAGCTGTGACCGCTAGTTTGACAGAAGCAGGTCTGTGACCCTGAGGAGGCATATGAGTATATCTCCCCCATTAATTTGTTTTAATATGATTCAAAACTTTATTGAAGCATCAGACTGACATCCTGAGTTAAATGCAGTTTGTATTTATGAGGATTGAGCATAAAAAAGTTGCTCAGTGTTTTAGAAAATAATGAGAGAGCAAAGTTTTTTGTCTTTTCTTTTTCATTATGCTGATCCGAAAATTGATCCGAACCGTGACTCAAAACCGTGAACCGATCCGATCCGTGAGTTTTCTGATCCGTTGCACCCCTACCATTTACCATAAGCAGCGCAGTTGAAAGAAACATGATTTCACAGTCATGTTTATCTGAGGGACCACTGAAAATCCAGCATCGAGTTTGACCCCTAGGCTAGTGACACACTGTTTACTGCCATAACTTAGTGTCAGGTTTCGGGGGGTTGAAGGAAGATCCAGGCGCAGATGTAAGAAAAATAGGTATTTATTGACAACAAAACAGACTAGGGCAGAGGACGAGAAGACGAAGATCTGACAACACCCAGACGAGACAAACACACTGATATACTGGGTGGTGATGACGAGACGAGACACAGGTGAGAGGATAACAATTGGATTCACCTGTGGGAGACAAAAAGGCAGAGGGCTAAACAAAGCACAAGACAGGACACTAGAGGGAGACATATGACACAAGTGAGGTGACATATGACAGAGCCCCCCCTCTAACGGCGGACTCCGGACGCCAGGCAGAGACACCAGAAGGGGGGCGGGAGGGAACCAGGACGGAGGACTAGACAAGGAGAAAAACGGCCAGGAGGCACAGTTCAGGAGGACCCTGGCCCGGGTCCGGATCTGGTTCTGGAGGGCCCGGGTCCGGATCTGGTTGTGGAGGGCCCGGATCTGGTTCTGGAGGGCCCGGATCTGGTTCTGGAGGGCACGGGTCCGGATCTGGTTCTGGAGGGCCCGGGTCCGGATCAGGTTCTGGAGGGCCCGGGTCCGGATCAGGTTCTGGAGGGCCCGGATCAGGTTCTGGAGGGCCCGGGTCCGGATCAGGTTCAGGGAGGCCCGGGTCCGGATCAGGTTCAGGGAGGCCCGGGTCCGGATCAGGTTCAGGGAGGCCCACCTCGGGCTCTGGAACTGGGAGGCCCACCTCGGGCTCTGGAACTGGGAGGCCCACCTCGGGCTCTGGAACTGGGAGGCCCACCTCGGGCTCTGGAACTGGGAGGCCCACCTCGGGCTCTGGAACTGGGAGGCCCACCTCGGGCTCTGGAACTGGGAGGCCCAGCGCGGGCTCTGGAACTGGGAGGCCCAGCGCGGGCTCTGGAACGGAGACGCCCAGCGCGGGCTCTGGAACGGAGACGCCCAGCGCGGGCTCTGGAACGGAGACGCCCGGGGCTGCAGCGGCACAGGAGGGTCCAGGGGCCGCAGGTTCAGGAACCAGAACGGGTTCGGGAGCTGCAACCGGGACTGGACTAGGAGGAGGACCAACATTCAAACAGCAGGTGAGGCTTCCTGACCCCACCAAGCATCGTCGGGGGTAGCGCATGGCGACGGCGCGCTTATAATGCTCCCGGATCTCTGGGTAGGTTGAGAGGTCAGGATTGGTCTCGTAGAACGTGACTAGAAAGTCCAATAGAGACAGCTGTATGTGCGGGCAGAGGTTGTATTCATCGACAGCATGGAATGTGTCCTCATAAGAACGACATACCCTCTGAATGTGGTCGACCGGACACTGGGGAGCAGCGGGAGGCTGCTGTGGCTGTAGCGGCTCAGCTCGGGTCCGACGAGACTTCTGTAGTCCAGGGGAAGCCCGTCGGTGCTGTAGCGGTTCGGCTGGGGTTCGTCGGGGCTGCCGTGGCAAAGCAGGGGGGCCGACGTGGACCTGGAGGACTCCCGACCTGATGGTGTTAGGTGGCATTGGTGCAGGCGTCCAGGCGAGGCACCGTAGCGGCTTCGGACCCAGCGGCGTCCTGTAGGCCAGCCGGGTCCCCAGGTAGGGTGAAGTGTGCTCCAGATGGTCATCTGCTGGATCCATAGGGTCAGATCTTCTGTCAGGTTTCGGGGGGTTGAAGGAGGATCCAGGCGCAGATGTAAGAAAAATAGGTATTTATTGACAACAAAACAGACTAGGGCAGGGGACGAGAAGACGAAGATCTGACAACACCCAGACGAGACAAACACACTGATATACTGGGTGGTGATGACGAGACGAGACACAGGTGAGAGGATAACAATTGGATTCACCTGTGGGAGACAAAAAGGCAGAGGGCTAAACAAAGCACAAGACAGGACACTAGAGGGAGACATATGACACAAGTGAGGTGACATATGACACTTAGAGGATCCAGGATGAGCGAGAGTGGTTTCTTGGGGAAAAAATAACCAATTCAGTATTTGATTCATTTAGCCTCAGGCAGTTAGCAGCCAGCCACCTCTGTGAGACAATCTGCAAATAACAAATTGATGTTTGGGCCCTTCATTTCTAGATAGATCTGACAATTATCGGCGTAGATGTGATAACCAATGTCAAACCGCTCAAAGATCTTTCACAAAGGGAGAAGATAGATGGAAAATAGGAGGAGCCCAGGACAGACCTCTGTGGCACCCCCACATTTAACGGAATACAAGGGGAAGCAGACTCGCCAATCTGTACGCAGAAAGATCTATTTGCCAGATAGGAACGGAACCAGTGCTGTACCTGAAAGACCAACCCAGGACTCCAGACGATCCACCAGAATTTGGTGGTTGACTGTGTTAAATGCTGCAGAGAGATCTAATAGCAGCAATACATGGGACCCTGAATCAGATGCAACCATAACAACACTATATCACCTGTTTACAAACCTAGATGATTTTGCATGGGACCATTTATGGTGTTTGCTTCAACCAAACAATACCTGAATCACAACACTACTGTACATTCTGCTGCAGCCACATAAACAACATAAACTAAACAAATGGTCTCATGTTGGATTTAGAAACCGGTAACATGAAATTCTGATGGATCAGTATGACCTTTCTGAGCAAGAATTGTGTTAAATATCACAAAATATGCCTCGAATTTGTCACGGATCTGCAGCAGTGTCTCCCACTATCTGTCTAGCCATGAGTGTTGCTCCAGTCAGAGGATTCATTCCTGTTAGAGACTCCGCCCATAATGAATGATGTCACCAGTGAATATTGTACTTACTGTTAATAAATACTGTATATAAACAAATCAAATGACCAAAATATCCCTTTAAATGCATCCTATCAACCTGGTTCAAAAATAAAAACCTAATATTTTGTCTCACCTGTTTAACTCCGCCTCCTTCACCCTGAGAAACCTACACATCCGTTCACCTTTCTGTCTGGTTGCAGTCATGACTTGGAGTGAAGACAAATGGTTGAAGCAAACTTTTGTCAGTGTTCAGATGGGTCTCCTCAAAACCAGCTCTCAGAGCTCTGGTCCAGGTCTAGCTCTGGTCCAAGTCTCGCTCTGGTCCAAGTCTCGCTCCGTCCCAGGTCTAGAGGACTGTTTGTGGTGACCTCTGGTGGTGTTTCTGTCACACTGTGATATGCTAAAAACATTTGAGCTTCTTAGGATTAAAACATAGGTTTGAATTGAGTTGAATTTTCTTTCTAAAATAACAAAACAAAAATATCTTAAACATTCTTTTGTAAAACATAGTTTAGAATGTTTTTTAAAAGTTTTAATATCAAATTATTTGTAACAGTTGAAATTATAAACATCCATATTAAAAAACAATAAAGTGAGAAAGTTGAACTTCTGTAAAAATATTCTGATCATGAAAAAGTTTAGAATAATAAATTTAACTTTATTACTTAAATGATGCAGTGAAAAGAAGTTCAGTTCTTTGTTAAATTCATTAATTTTTATTCCTGTTTGCTGCAATTGGTCACAAAGCAACTGGTGCGACTCTTTTATATATACTGTA
This sequence comes from Callopanchax toddi, assembly GCA_006937965.1. Classification (NCBI taxonomy): domain Eukaryota; kingdom Metazoa; phylum Chordata; class Actinopteri; order Cyprinodontiformes; family Nothobranchiidae; genus Callopanchax; species Callopanchax toddi. The sequence goes on from SSNR01000135.1 coordinate 799,455, forward strand.
TATAAATCCAAATACGTATTGATAATTTCATAAATCATCTAGGAAGTGTTACAAATAAACAGGATGAAGGAAGAAGTTTTGTTAAAACAACAAATCTACCAAAATAAGAGCAGAATCGTAAAGACTCTTTTTGATGCTACATGCTGCTGTAGCTGTGGTAACTGGGTTATCAGTTAATGTCTTTGGCTCGTCTCTGGGTCTTCAGACAGCAGAGGAAGGGGGGGACAGCAGCATGGGGCCTGCTGTTTGATGTGGGAGGTCTCCCCCGTCACCCTGCTGTGCTGCTCCCTCAGACCTCTCATTAAATGAGTCATCAAAGGCTCTGTTCTCAATCAATCATAACATTAATGTTAACATTACCACACACACAGTTCTGTCTGAGCACTGAACCAGAGCAGAGTCCAGTGAGAGCCGATTGTTGGACAAACACACAGCGATGAGCTCCAGAGTCACACAGCTGAGTCTCCAGCGCTGTGTCTCACATCCTGATCAGGAACTAACTACAGTGATGTCACTGAAACTCAGATACTTGACCTTTGACCGCTACAGAAAATCATTCACAGTATATAAACTCAGCACAAATAGTAAAGGACTTTGTGTCGTCATTTATTTCCCTGTAACAGTTCTTCTTGGCAATAATTCATCTTATTGTTGGAGTGTCTGATGAGTCGCTTTTACTCTGAGGTCAAATTTATCAGGTTTGTGTATCCATGGGATGAGCAACACATCTAATGTGTGGGTAGTCCCCCAAAAATGTCCCATCATCCTCTGTAGGTTTCTATAGTTGCTATTGACTCTTGTTCTGAGCTGATTGGTCGATTAGATGATTAAACCATCCCTCAGTACGATGAAAACATTTTTTGCTAATTTTCACACTTAATTCATTTTCCACTGTCAGGTCCAGTTGCCATGGTTCCCAAGAACTGCTCCCTCCATATCTTCTCCTTCTGCCATGTTGTGTTCTGGTCCTGACCCGCATATTTTAGCCTTATGCTACATTTCATTTCTATGTCCTATTGAAACACACTCAACTAACTAACTCAAATAAATTACTAATAAAAAAAACTCTTAAAAATATATATGTTAATATTATTGTTATTGTTTTCACATTATTACTTTACACAAAGTCAAAACCCTTATTGCCGCAAGTGAACATAAATGGAAAAAATTAACAATTTTTTTCTTGGTGTGGAATTTTAATGATTAATTATAAATGTTAAAAAGATTTTAAAACTATTTTTATTCACTTAACAGCACATTAAACACACAATAATCTGGAAAATAAATAATAATAATAATAATAATAATAATAATAATAATAATAATAATAATGATAATGATAATAACCAACCATCCATTTTCTATACCTGCTTAATCCTCCACGGAGGTTTGCAGGGGGGCTGGCGCCTATCTCCAGCGTTCAAGGGGCGATAATAATAATAGTAATAATAATAATAATAGTAATAATAATAGTAATTACTATTATTATTATTATTGACATTTCTCCAACCTGTGAGTATTTCAGCTTATCAATTTTGTTCCACATGTGAAACATCTAGAACTTTTTATACCAAGAAACATTTACTAAACTTAAACCATTTCATAAAATGTTAACCATCTAATTATTTTATATCAATCCATTAAACACTGAGCACTGACAGGGGATGTCAGGCTGATTTGGACAAACAATTAGAAAATACAGGGGAACCCACTTAAAGTGGAGCTAAGCTGATATATTACAGACTGGATGATGAAACAAAACTTCATGAACTCTTCTGATTTGTGTTAATTAATTCATCTAATGGTGCTTCAGCACATCCTGCTGGTAATAAGGAGTTATACCACCTGTCAAATAGATACAAAGCATTCTGTTTTTGTTATTTTAGGACTCGACTCTGTAAATAGAAACCAGTTATATCTAGTCTAACCAGGAAATGATGAGTTTTGTCTTTTCTTTGCAGACAGATCAAACTGTCCTTTCTGGATTGGTTCACACACTTCACTGAGAGGGGGCATTTTCAGCTGAAGCAGGTTCCTCTGCCTGTTTAGATCAGATACCCTGATAATGATGTTAAACAGCCAGATCAGATGGTAGTCCCATTGTCTCCAGCACAGCCGTCTCTCATTAGGCTGTAGTCCTGCTGCGGTGTGTTCTTGATTAAAGCATTACTGACAGAGACCCTCTGACAGGAGTACACAGATATCTGCCCCCCCTGTCCTCCAATCTGAGCCTTTCCCTCGCTCCATCACCCCCTCCATCACTTGTCTTCAGGTCAATGTCTCTCCCATGTCTACCTTGCTTTTAAGCCATCACATTCCCCCATGGGGCACATGAGGGAGATCTGTCTGTGTCAACCTCCTCAGGTGATTTCTGGGTAATGTACTGAAGGACAGCGAGTGGTCCCATCAGCTCAGACCTACACGCCTCAGCCCACGTGCTTCACACCTGCTTTTGGTGAGTAATTACAGGAAGGAATGCTCATGCCAAACCAATTAGTGAGTGCCTGCGCAGTTAAAGGACAAATTTGTGACAAACCTGACCACAGGGTCACATGTTTATTATGTCATCCCTCCACTCGGGGGGCCATTATTATAGATAAGTGTCACAGTCTGGAGGTCATCAGTGGAAATGGGATTCTGTTTTGGCTTGCAGTTTAACATGCCCTGATTATTCTGATGGCTGCCTGAGAGCTTAATTATGATCATTTGTGTCATATTGAGCTTTGATTCTCATCCATAACTTATGAGTTTAAAAGGAAATGAACAAAGGTACTGCAAGGATCAAAGACAGGAGATGCACTGGTATATTGGGTTTCGATTAATGCATGGTGAAGGACAGCTTAACATTCCTGAAGTGTGCAGGTCACAGAAGCTTTTGGTCAGACTGAAGGACAAATACCAAGTCAAAAGTACCAGTTAACAGTCTGAAACACCAACTAGAGCAGTCTGACAATCTGAGACATTTTGAAAGAAATTCTTAATAAAAAAAATTTCACAAAAATTCTAGAGCCAGTTCTTGACAAAAGCGATCTCAAAGTTTTCAATGGATCAAGTCTTGGGTAAATGTAGTTGTTGTTTTGCATTATTCTACAGTTATGTTGTGTAAAATAATCAAACCAAAGTGGTTGTTCTTTAAATTAAAGGGATACTCCACCAGAAAGTGATTTTTTTGTCTATTGCCATATTCCTCATAGTTAGATAAGTGGGCAAAAACAATTTGTTTTCCCGATCCGGCAGTAGCTACTAATGATACTAATTCTGCCTATAGTGACCTCAGTAAACATATCGACTATAAGTGAAAATAAAAAGTAACAAGAAGGAATTACAGGTACTATTTCAGACTCTGGACTACTTTATGACAAAGAACTGCTGTAAGCCTCCGCTGAACAGCACAAGGACATGACACAGCGGCCCCAAGGAGACCTACTTCCGTAAACATGTATCCGAACGTTGTTTGCAAACCTCACAGAGGATGAAAAATAACACAAAGTCGGGAGCTGCACAGAGATTACTGTATCTTCAAAAAACGTTACCAGGTTTAGCCTAGTAGCCAGTATTTGTATTTGATACTCTGGATTATGGCAAGACTGGCCCAGAAAGTATTGGGATCCCACCAGTGGAGTGAAGAGGACAGTCTGAGCAAACAGCTGGGACTGCTGCCGCACAAACCCAGACCAAATGAAGCAAAAAGAAAAAAAACTTAAGGCCGATTATATTTTATAGTCTAGAAGTTTTAGAAAACATGAAAGTGCAAAAACTTATCACAGTTCAAAGACAGGACTCTAGCATGGTATAATGACTATATGGACCTATGTAGCTACAAATTGAATGCCCATACTGAAATGTGCACATTACTGATGGTAACAGTAATGAGAATCTGAAGAAACAATGGAAGAAGGCGGTCTGATCACATTGCCGATGTCTAGCTGTGTGCATGGTGTAGCGTTATCAAGTACGCTATTCCTCTGACCTCTGACCCCTTGACCATCACACAAACAACAATCCTCTGTTTGCCAATAACTTGGATTATAATGACTCTTTATTATGCTTTAACCTCTGATAACCTGACTCAACATTCCTACAGGTGTCCAACTGTCCACTTTCCCAGATGATCTCAACTGGACTCTCTTAGTTATAATAAACTTAAGACTCTCTTAATAATAAATTCAGAGTCTAAAGTGTTCCCTTTCTTATGACACTGCTGGTCTAATCTTGTTTACATTTGAAGTGTTTCACAATGTTCCAGTCCAAGGTCTTTTCACTAACACATTCAAACGGTGTTATAATGTGTTTCTCCTGTTTCAGGATCATTTTATATAAATCTTAAATCATCTGGTTTTCTACATTTCTACTTTTGCTAAAGTTAAAATAATGTTGTTACTTAAAAGTACATTATTTTATTACTCATTGTAAATGACAAGTATTTACGTTAATCTTTTTAATTAAGTAAACACTTAACAGACGGAAGTCATGTGATCTCGATAAAGTCCCTCAAGAAACTCCCTCACTCCTCAAGTAGTCATCTAAGACACGATTCATATTCTGATTGTTAACTTAAGATAACTTATTCTCAAAACTAATCTTCAGTTCCTGTACACGTCAGTCTGAGCTGAACCCTCATCAGCTTTGAACCAAGACCTCTCCTGGGGAGCTTACTTGCGTGAGCGCCTCTACATCCTTATCTGCCGGTTCAAGGGGGGATTGCGGTAACTCTCGAACGGCATCAAACAGAAATGCTGTCCCAGTAACCCCACCAAGCTGGGACAGGCTCAACCTGCGGTCACCATGCCGACGGTGACCTCCCTTACTGCCGCGATGGATCTGAGGACCATCAGACGATTCCCAGGTAAACCAGCTGAACTGCCTCCTCTGGGAACTGGGCCTTTCATCCTGGGGATGAGCTCCACCTCGGCTGGAAGCCCCCTCAAACTGCTGGACCCACGAGACCTCTGCAACTCAGTAATAAACCCACTTTCTGATCCGAGAGGCTTGCTTTGATAAAGCTTAATTCTCCTAAACTAAATTGAACCAACCATTCAAAACAGCAACTCAAATTAGCAACTAAACTAAAGTAGCATCTAAAATATTATTATTATTATTATTACTTATTATATATTATAATATATTACTTCAACCAATAAGAGTTAGTGGTCTGAGTCACGTGACAATTAATAACTCCTCATTCAGTGTCACGTCCCCTTAAGACTCCTTTTTAGCACTTCCGACCCCGGAAGCTAGAGAGAGCTGTTCTGGTCCTGACACTCACCAGACGACATGCTCAGCTGTCAACCTCTACACAGCTAACGCTAGTTGCCGGCTCACCCGGAGACGGTTCCCTCAGCCCGTCTGAGCCGATGAAACCAGCATCCCTCTGAGGTCAGACACCTTCAGTCTGACGCTCCGTTATGGAAATGCCAGCCCTCGATGCTCCCTGCCAGAGATGGGTCCACTAAGCTTCGTATCCCAGGACAACACCGTGGCCTCCGGCGGTCCAAGACCCCCACAGCCGTCTGATCCTGACCGAGGAGGGAACACCACCTCTGCGCTGTCTCATCCGACCCCAGTGGTGCTGATCCATCGAACGCAGCTAAGTACCACAATCCTGGTAAAGCTTAAAGGCCTCTTGATAAAAGCTAACAACTTTAGCTCACTCAAACTAGTAACTGATCCATCGTAACTAGTACCTCTCCATTAGAACCCCTTAATCTAAATTAAGTAAATCCTTAGTCTCCTAAACCATCATGAGACTCAGATTACTAAACTTATTTTAAGATTCAATTCAGAACACCTTACCATCGTGAATGACTTAATGCTGACCACCTGCTAACTACCTCTTTCTTATCTGTGATATCTGTTGTACGTCTTTCTTAATAAAATTATTAAGTCAAATTCCATGACTCAAGGTTCTACTGTCAATATAAAAGGTCCTACTAACTCCCTGTAGTTAAAGAACCTAGAGAAATGTTCCCGTTCAGACACTAAAAGAGTGATAGTGTCAAAGGTCACCCTTTGGGTAAAACTAGCAAAACTCCACTAGTGTTCTTACGGAAGGTGTAGAATAAACCCCAGGTTTTATAACGCTACAATGAGGTGTTAATAGGCTTTATGCACAGAGTACTTAGTAGAACTTCCGGTTTAAAATTACCTCGCGGGACCATTTCCGGTTCCATTTGAAACGTGAAGATTTCCAGACTTAGAGTGCATTTCCAGCTAAAGATATTGTTTATAATCAAAACGAGTAATAGTATAGTATAGTACAGAATGATATATATATTATAGCACTAAGAAATGAAGCCATCATATAAGTATCAGCGGACGGGAAGCCTTGACAGCTGAACACTGCTGTGCTCCGTTGTGTACCGCATCAGCTGAATAGAATTCATCAGTCCGTTTCCACACATTTCCACTGAATAAATAACTACAAAAAGGAAGGATTGTGAACTTAAGAAGAGAAAACGTGATCATTTCTAACCACACCGTGTCTGCAGTCCACACTTTGCAGCACAGTAGTCAAAGAGCCGAGTGGAGGAGGCTAATGGAGGAGGCGCGGCGCCGTTCGTGTGTTATTTCACTGGAACAACTATTCTTTTGGTGAATGAAGACTTGGTGTTTGATAACGTACAGCTAGACCAGAGAAAGTTGAAAGTTGGGAAGCAGTTGGAGCCCACGATCACGGCTATATAGATCTGTCTCACTGTTTTTTGATGATGGAAGCTACGAGCTAACGCTGTTAGCTTACCTTCAATTTCATGAATAAAGCTGGTTATATACAGCTTAAAGTCCTTCACCCGCTTGCTCGCAGACGTCTCTGTGTGTTTTTCAAAAATTCGGTGGACATCGTTTACCGTGATGCGCGGCAGGTCTTGAAGAAAACAGGTAAAAAAATCAATTTTGTCCAGTTTGTGTGGGAACAGCGTTGAACCGGAAGGGAGCGGCAGCCTCTATCGCAACCAGGAAGTGACCGTGCATAAACCCCATTCCCTGTTCACAACCAAAAAAGAACCTAACGATACCTTCAATAATATTATCCATTTCCTAAGGTTAAATGTTACAGTTCATAACTTCTCATCTTAATCTTTAAATGTGTGTAATATCTATTGAAGAGGGTGTGCAATTCACAATGCTACAATGGCTTACTGGGAGAAGATGCTGTTCTAGTATTTTCTATGGACGTGGAGCCAGGAGATGCTTTGGAACATGTTCTGCAGTATATGTGAATACTACTATTACTCATTTTCCCTAACGACCATTGCACATTCAAGGAAAAGGTGCTCACTGAAAGCAGGGGAATCTTCCAAACAGACCCACATCCTGCAAAACTTCCACAGCACAAAATAGTTGAAGAACCACAACAAAATATCTGATTTGCTCATTTGCCCTGCAGATTCCTCAAAGCATTATCCAATGGAGCATCTGTGGGATGAACTGTACCAGAACCAGTAGAACTTATAGAATGCTTCTGTTCACTTGATGCTAAATACAGCAGACCCCCAGAGGTCTAAGCAAGCCCATGCCTTAAAGGAGATCTGAGTCATTTGGTAAACAATGTAGCTTATAATGTTTTTTTTTTCATGCCTCTTAACAACGTTCTAACATAGTACAGCTATAAATATATTGTGGCGATTTAAACCCCCCCAAAATAAATCAATAAAGTGGTTGTCCTGCAGTTCTCTAAAAACCTCAGCCAATCTGTTTCGGACTGAAAGCAACTACTGTATTAGACAATCCGTCTGTCTGTTTGTCTCGCTGAAGCGCCTCACTTCCTCACTGCTTGGATCCTCCATTAATGCGTGCTGGAGCATTTTATAGCAGAACATCCCGGAAGTGAGAGAAGGACAGAAACAGCCATCTGTTAGTGCTTCAATTTGAGGAAAAAATACCAGAGTCCTCAAAAGAAAAACACCTTTTCAGCTAGCAGAAAACTTAAAACGTTTGGACGTAGAAAGAGGAAAGACAAGGGGGAACGTTTCAATGGCTTGTGTTTGGCTCTCTGTTGTTTCTGTGGCAATGCACAGTCACATTTGCGTAGGAGGATTATACCCAATGGGAGGGGTGGGATATCTGAGACATCTCGCCGCGCCACGTCTTCCTACACTTATCCAGGTCCGGGTCATGGGGGCAGCATCCCAAGATGGGCATCCCAGGCCATCCTCTCCCCAGCCAAGTCCACCAGCTCCTCAGCTGGAACACCCAGGCGTTCCCAGGCCAACCGGAAGATGTATTTCCTCCAGCTTGTCCTGGGTCAACCCAGGGGCCTCCCGCTGGCAGGACATGCCCAAACACCTCCTGAGGGAGGCGTCCAGGAGGCATCCTGACCAGATGCCCAAACCACCTCAACTGGCTCATTTTAATGTGGAGGAGCAGCAGCTCTACTTCGAGTGTCCACTGGATGTTTGAGCTTCTCACAATATCCCTAAGGCTAAGGCTAAGCCCGGCTTAGGAGGAGTGTGATCACCCTATAGTTGGAACACACCCTCTGGTCCCCCTTCTTAAAAATGGGGACCACCACCCCGGTCTGTCGCTCCACAGGAACTTCCCCCGATGACCACGCAATGTTGCAGAGACGTGTCAGCCACGACAGACCTACAACATCCATCGCCTTGAGAAACCCAGGTCGGATCTCATCCACCCCTGGGGCTCCACCACTGTGTAGTTGTTTGACTACCTCAGCGACATCTGCCCCAGAGATTGGACAGTCCGTCCCCAGGTCTCCCAGCTCTGGTTCCTCATAGGAATGCATGTCTGTGGGATTGAGGAGCTCCTCAAAGTATTCCTTCCACCGCCTGACTATAGCCTCAGTTGACGTCAGCAGCAGTGGCGGCTGGTGAAATTTTTTTTGGGTGGGGCGTATTTTTACAAATCAGTTTTCAGATGCGCACATAATCACATATCACCACTAGAGCAGGGAATTAAGCAAAATATTTTCATTTGACTGAATATTTTGCTGGTAAAAATACCTACCACCAGTTCTCTAACAATGTGGAGCTGTTAGGTCTAATTCTACACATCAAACAGTAAAGAAATCATAAAGTCTTCATGAGGAGACCTTAGAATAATATCAATATAATCAGATAAAAATAAAAACAACCACAATGTGGTCACAACAGAAGTAAGAGTTTCAAGGAAAAAAACAACCTGACCTACACAAGGTCAGAAACACAACTTAATATTCACAATCAGCTTTCTAGTGACACCACAAACACATAAATCCATCTCTAACTACCACAGTCAGATAATTAATGTTACAATTCAGACAACAAATACTAACCAAGCAAGTCATGACAATCAGCTCAACTACTGAAGTGAATTAACAACAAAATAAAGTCAAATCCACTGATAAGTCCATCAAAATAAGTAAAATTACGGTTTTAGACCACTCATACAAAACTCCAATAGAGCGCCCTTCGTTTTTTATTAAAAGTGTCATCCAGCGCCTCAAAACAGGCTAAACTACATGAACCAACATTCATTCAACAGTATGCATGTCCCTCTAATATTCGGCTACAAAGGCATGTCGCTATTTAAGGTATAAATCCACAAAACAGTAGGTCTCTGCCATTTGCTGGTAGGCGTTTTCAATAGCAAAAATCGGCGAGACACATATAAATAAAACGAAAGAAAAAACAAACGAAGTCACTCACCATGGAGTTGATGAAATCAGGTCCCATGGAATAAAACGGCTTTTTGTCACAAGCTGCCAAGAAGGATTCTTTGAATAAATATCCATTTTAGTTCTCTCCAGTTTTAACTCACGTCTGCTGCCAGGCAGGAGCAAACGATCGCTCTGTAGAGCTTCCGGGTCATGTCAGGGACGCTATGACCTGCGTCCCGATGGGTCTCCTATCTTTTGCATTAAGGATGATTTCCAGTGCGCATGCGTCAGGAAAATATTACCAGTGCGCATGCGCCAGGAGCAGAAAACAAGAGTAGGATCTGGCTGCAGACATCAAAATGGCATCCAAAATGGCGTCCCAACCACGACCGGAAAGACCACAACCGGAAAGACCTTGCAACCATCGACGGAAGTAAGCGGGGGGGTGGGGGGGGGGGGGG
>SSNR01000135.1:809517-927822 GCA_006937965.1 Callopanchax toddi
GGGTGTGCGCATGCGCGATTCACGGGGAATGTTCACGCGCAGGGCTGGACTGGGACCAAAAAGCAGCCCTGGCATATTTAATCTCAGCAGCCCACCAGGTCATCCCGACCACGCCCCCTCCCCCTGGACATGCACCTCCATCTCTGCCTGAATGAGCCATTAAACAGTTTTTGTCAGTGCATGTCTTACTTCTTTAATGCAAATGAATGTTTATTTTAATCACAACAATACCAAACATGACAAATGTTATCAAAACTATTCTACTGAAAAACATCAGTAACTCATTAACAAAGACAACAGATTTTAAGTGGGAATAAAATGAAAAAGTTCTATGAATGAAAATGTAAGAAAGAACTAGGACTCATCATATAAAGAGCTGTTAGACTTATGTTGGTGCTGGTTTTACTTATTTGATGCAAACCTCTAAAACAAGACAGGTCAGAGTGCACAGAGTAAACTGACCCATACATAGAATCAGGACTGCTTTTGTTTTCCTGAGGTCGCTTCATTAGGAGGAAAACTATTAACTTCTTCACAGTAAGTTCTATGCTGTTCTAGATAAACAGATTGTATTGCTGCTGTTCAAAGTGAATAATTTCTGAAGCAGGACAGAAGCAACAGGCTGAACCTGGTTCATTTTGGTCTTTGTTGTTTTTATTGGTCATTTTTCATGTTTGTATTTGTTTAATGACATTTAGTGTTGCTTCAGTAGTGAATACCTGCAGGTAAAATGATGATTAATAATGTTTTGGGTCTAAAACATAAAAATATTTATGCAAATTGTTATTCTTCCTCTCCTTCTAAGCTATAGTGCATGCATTGTGAACAATTTAGCTTTCCATACTCAGCTGCTCTGAGCGGAGCTCACAGCTGAGACCAAGTGGAGAGGAGCACAGGAGGAAAGAAGGAGGACAGGACAGGGGAGCGGGGGACAGGAGGAGCATATGGCGGAGGAGGAGAGTTGGGGGGACATAGTGGAGCTGTATCTACTTTTGTAATAAATAAACAGGAGAAGCAGCAGAAACAGGAGATAAAGTTCAAACTGCAGCGCAGCGAGGTCCAAAGAGGACAGAGGCACGTTCGTTACTCACATGAAAATTGTTCAAAAGATTCTGCCTAAACGCGCAAATAACGTGTTAATTTGACAGCCCAGCTGCAGGTTTTGTCAAAGTTCACGTCACCGATCCGTTTTCCATTCATCAACTCATCACTTTGTTAAAACATCACCTGTATTTAAAACAGTCTTACCGGCAAGTGACGGGCAGTCATGACCCCGCTGCCTCTTCCACCTCCAGCCCCCTAATGCTGGGGTGGGAGGTGGTGGGGAGACTGGAGAGAGGTCCATCTTTTTCCAGCAAATATTTTAGTTTTGTCATTGCTTATTAACATGCTTTACACGTTTTTATTTTAAATATTACGTTTGCATGAACATTATAATAGCCCGATTTTTTTATGTGTTCCCCATGGACGCATGGTGCACTAGGCACAGTGCGTGATGCGTGCGGGCGGAGCGACGGTGCAGCCTGCAGCCCCTTTATGCAGTCCGGAGAGAGCAGGCGTTGGGGCCTCTTCACGCTTTAAGTCGCAACTCAACAAACAGCTGACCGGGTGGGCCGGTCGGTTCCAAACAACATCAGTCGGGACCGGCCCAAATAGGTGCGCCAGCCCACCGGGCATTGCCCGGTATGCCAGATGGCCAGTCCATGCCTACTTTGGACCTCGCTGCGCTGCAGTTTGAACTTTATCTCCTGTTTCTGCTGCTTCTCCTGTTTATTTATTACAAAAGTAGATACAGCTCCACTATGTTCCCCCAACTCTCCTCCTCCGCCATATGATCCTCCTGTCCCCCGCTCCTCTGTCCTGTCCTCCTTCCTTTCCTCCTGTGCTCCTCTCCACTTGGTCTCAGCTGTGAGCTCCGCTCAGAGCAGCTGAGTATGGAAAGCTAAATTGTTCACAATGCATGCACTATAGCTTAGAAGGAGAGGAAGAATAACAATTTGCATAAATATTTTTATGTTTTAGACCCAAAACATTATTAATCATCATTTTACCTGCAGGTATTCACTACTGAAGCAACACTAAATGTCATTAAACAAATACAAACATGAAAAATGACCAATAAAAACAACAAAGACCAAAATGAACCAGGTTCAGCCTGTTGCTTCTGTCCTGCTTCAGAAATTATTCACTTTGAACAGCAGCAATACAATCTGTTTATCTAGAACAGCATAGAACTTACTGTGAAGAAGTTAATAGTTTTCCTCCTAATGAAGCAACCTCAGGAAAACAAAAGCATGTATGGGTCAGTTTACTCTGTGCACTCTGACCTGTCTTGTTTTAGAGGTTTGCATCAAATAAGTAAAACCAGCACCAACATAAGTCTAACAGCTCTTTATATGATGAGTCCTAGTTCTTTCTCACATTCATTCATAGAACTTTTTCATTTTATTCCCACTTAAAATCTGTTGTCTTTGTTAATGAGTTACTGATGTTTTTCAGTAGAATAGTTTTGATAACATTTGTCATGTTTGGTATTGTTGTGATTAAAATAAACATTCATTTGCATTAAAGAAGTAAGACATGCACTGACAAAAACTTTTTAATGGCTCATTCAGGCAGAGATGGAGGTGCATGTCCAGGGGGAGGGGGCGTGGTCGGGATGATCTGGTGGGCTGCTGAGATTAAATATGCCAGGGCCGCTTTTTGGTCCCAGTCCAGCCCTGTCTGAGGTACAAATGAATTTACTATTATGTTATAATGTAAGATTTAAATGTAGATTAACTTTGTTCCACTTGTTAAATGCAGCTAAGTCTGTTCAAAATTAAGAAATAAAAGTTCACCAGGTCTGCAATTTAAAAATAACGTTTTAAAAAAAAACTACTTAGGTTAAATGTGTCTTGTTAAAAGCCCTTCTATCTTACCAAAATTAAGATTTTTTTAAAGTTTGGTTTAAGTTTGCCAGTCCGGCTGCAGCCAGATCCTACTCAAAAGAAACTATGTTTTTCTATTTGTTCTTTAAAGAGTAGATTTTACTATTATGTTATAATGTAAGATTTAAATGTAGATTAACTTTGTTCCACTTGTTAAATGAACCTAAGTTTGCTCAAAATTAAGAAATAAAAGTTCGCCAGGTCTGCAATTTAAAAATAACGTTCGATGGAGGCATTTCCGGTCGTGGTTGTGACGTCATTTCCTGCCGTGGTTGTGACTCCATTCTAGACGCCATCTTTGAAGTCCGCAGCCAGATCCTCTTGGAAAACAATGCGGTGTCTTGGGACGGCGTCCCGTCCGGACATGCACAATAGATCCCAGAGAAACAGGACCTATCGGTCTGGTAATAAATAGTGAGAAAACGTTTTATAAACTACACCTAAATACAGATTATTTACACAGCACTTATTGTATATATAATGGATGGCTCGTTAGTTTTATTTTCATGTTAGTTTTTTATATTTTGTGATCACTATTTCTTTCTTCTTCCTCTTGGGACTGGTGGGGCGGCGCCCTAGCGCCCCCTATGGACGGGCCGCCACTGGTCAGCAGCTCCCCGTCCCCACTGTAAACAGTGTGAGTGAGTTGCTGCCTTCCCCCCCTCGAGGCGCTGGATGGTTTGTGTAGCGTTATAAACTCTATTGTTAGTTTATAATTGGCTCACACACTTCTGTAGGATCACTAAGCGTTTTGTAAGTGTTACACAGAGGATTATGTCTGAAGCTTTCACTCTTTAGTGCTTACAGGAATGTTTCTAGATTCTGCTGTCGTTACAGTGAGTAGATCATGTATTTTAATAGTATTGACGAATAGAAGTCTGAAACCAGGAATTAGACTTTATGAATTTGTTATGAAAAGACGGACGAACAGTTCAACAGATAATTATAACAGTTAGCAGAGGTAGTTAGCAGGTGTTTAGCATTAAGTCATTCACGATTGTATTGTGTTCTGAGTTGATCTTTACATAAGTTTTAGTAATCTGAGTCTCATGATGTTTAAGAGACTAGGGGATTTACTTAATTTAGATTAAGGATTCAAATGGAGAGTTAGAGTTACTGATGGATCAGTTACTAGTTTGAGTGAGCTAAAGTTGTTAGCTTTTATCAAAGTAGTCTTTCAGCTTTACCAGGTTATGGTGACTCACTGTACCGGGTGGTCTCGATGGATCCGGCCGATGTGAACTCACCTCGTCGAGGTGGGGCCACCCAGCTGGGTAGAGACGTCTGCTCGGGGAGGTGGTTCGCCAGCAGGACAAACTGGGCGGTCCTTGAGTACCAGCGGTAGCGAGTTTCAGTCCATAACCCATGGTGACACGAGTGTGAGGCTCATATTGAGTTGAAGGGAAAACAGCGTGTTTTCTCTTCAGGAGCCGTTGGTGAGATCGGCCGTCAGGGTGAGAGGCCGTCTCCAGGAGGAGGTCAGCTGTGTAGAGGTTTGACAGCTGAGGTGTTGTCTGACTCGAGACTGAATCAGAACTGCCCGCTTCCAGGGTCGGAAGAGCTATAAGGAAGTCTTAGTGGACCGTGGGCGAATGAATGAACATTATTAATGCCACGTGACTCAGATCACTAAGACCATTGGTTAGGAAGTAATATATAATTTAACCTTTTAGCAAAATATGTATGTGAAATAATACTGAAGCTGGATCAACATTCAAAATACTGTGGAGAAAATGTATTAATCACATTAAGACATTTTAAAACAGTTTGATTAAGAGTAATGACGTTTAGAAGGAGACATCTGGCAGTCTTTGAGTTATTATTAACTAAAGAGTGAAAATCCAGTGGTGTCTTCCGGAGAAACGTCCTTGATCTGGGAATGTTAATCCAGGTTAACATAATAAAAGAGTCATTTTATTCCAAGTTATTGGGGAAAAGATGGTTATTATTTGTGATGATCACAGAGGTCAAAGTTCAGAGGATATAGCATATTTGCTGACGCTACATTTGCCAGAACCGAACCAGTTTTCCTGTCTGGTGATCGGACCGCCAAAGCTCCCGCCTCGGTCTGCCACCCGATCCACAATGCACCGGACCCTTCATGCTCCTCCTGCGGTGGTGGGTCCACAGTTAGACTCTGAGACGTGTTTGTGTAAAATAGCTAGCAATACCTAGCTTGTTTGAAGATTCCTCAGTGATCCTTTAAAAAGTCACAGCAGGTTTGTTAAAGTGCCTGTGACTCGATATTTAAAACACTTTATATTAAACAGGTGTAATCTTTGATACCTCTAGATTAGCGTTGCACCATTATAACTCAAAATATGCTGTAATTATTTCCTAACGAGCAACTCAGAGATCAGAAGAAAGCGCCGCCTTCCGGTTCTGCTGGGTTTCTCCTTATTTGGCAGCCTGGCACTTCTGCTGCAGCAGGGGGCAGTGTCGTCGCGTGAAAGAGAAACGAAAGTGAAACTAAACACTACACAGTCTATGGGCAATGGCTCCAGTTGTCGTGAACGTGCATGTGGGAGGAGAATTTACCATATAAGCAAGTCCGGATCACTATGACCTCATAGCGGGCTGGAGTGAAAAAAACAGTTTGAAACCTAGGTCTGAAATCTTGAAGAGCTTCTCACTGGCTGTACTAGGAGACAGATGGACGCCGTTTTTTGCTCTTTCTGGCATGTTTAAGGCGAGAACTCAACGTTGCAACATGATAGATAAGTCGGAAAACATGGAAACCGATGTCATGGGCACTTTAAGAAAAGGTGTCAGAATTACCTTTTATAGTTGGCTGGGTATAATGTGATCCCTGAACGTTTAATAACTTTCAAAACACACTTTCAAAAATGTTTGAAAAGATAAAACATGTTTTCAAATGTAGACATAAGTGAATATAATGTCATTTTGAGTTTTTGTGGATTTTCTAGAATAGGTGTGTGTGTGTGTGTTTGTGTGTGTGTGTGTGTGTGTGTGTGTGTGCGCGCGCGCACGCGCGTGCGCACGCGCGTAGGTGGATGCACACACATTAGTATGTGAGTGCAGTGGTTCAGAGTGTAGCAGCTGCCTGACCTTCTCTCTGATCTGCATACAGAGGGGACAATACTGCAGCTCTCTCCATCAGCATGCACTGACACCTGCTCTGTTTAATGCACTCCTGCAGTTTATTAATGCCCACTGTGTGATAAACATTTCTGCAGAGAAAACTCACAGGTCACACACACAATGAGGGGTCCTGACCTGCCTGGATGAAGCTGTGAAACATGATAGGAGTAGCCCTGCTGACACATCTACCTGGTGCAATCTTTTATATCTTAGTTACCATCACACTTTTAACACATTCTAATGTAAAGGGTCAGGCTGCAATGTTAAATTAAAATTTAGACATTAAAAGAAAAACAATGCAGCTACTCCGATCAGCTCAAAAAAGGGTTTCACGCACCGTACTGATGTCCACAGACATTTATTTCTTCACACAAGTAGTAGAACAATGTAGAACGTCGTGGTACACCATGAAAACTAAAGGAAAAACAAATACCTCGTTTCAGACTCTCATTCATCTGTATGTATAGTAAGCAAAAATCAAACACTTTTGATGTAACAAAGTGATGACAGCATTACAAAATCAATATTTACCGTGTGCGCCTGTTTGACCAGCAGTAGAATTGTATTGTAGGTAGATTTCCCAGTCTTTTTCTTACTCTTACGTTTCTCTGACTTCTCTTGTTTTTCTCTCTTCCCGCTACATTTTTCACAACACTTCCGCTATTGTTTGTCTACACTTCCGGTTTACGTAACTCTTAAAAAATACAAATATCTCTTAAGCACAGGTAATTTAACAAATAAATAAACATATTAAGCTATAATACTTTTTGCTGTAACTGACTGGCTGGTTATTAACAAAATAAACAAAGAAAATATCGTAGTTTATGGAAACATATAAACAGTCTATTTTAGCATCAGCTACACCCCTACCAAAATTACCTTTGATAACAATGAAGCTGTTACATTTTACACTCTTTACACAAACATGTCAATTGTAATTTTTCAAAATAAACCTTATTCTTAAATCATATACCAGTATTTCAGGAATGAACAATGGATCTTTAGTTACATTCTTAATACACTGTTATTAACTTGTACCTGCTAAACCTTTACAAGAACTACTAACTTCTGAACAGGTCTTTCAACAACAGATGGCTTATGTAAGCGTTCACCTCTCTGGCTGAGTTTCTTGTCTCCGATTTGTAACTTTACCTTTCTAACCAGTCCATCATCATCAATGTGCACATCTACAACTCTGCCAAGTGTCCATTCATTACGAGGGATATTGTCGTCCTTGACTATTACAATATCGCCAACTCTCATGTTGCGCCGAGGAGTATGCCATCGTTGTCTGAGAGCCAGGTTAGAGAGGTACTCCCGTCTCCATCTGTTCCAAAACTGTTCCGACAGATATTGGACTCTTCTCCAGCACCTTGTAGCATACAGATCCGTTTCAATGAACTTGTCAGGTGGAGGCAGTGGTACAGAGCATTTCATTGTATTGAGATGATTTGGTGTTAAGGGCTCCAAACTTGAGGGATCACTGAGACTGTTAACAGTAAGTGAGCGACTGTTAACAATGTGCATAGCTTCATAAAGAAGGGTTCTGAATGAGGCATCATCCAGCCTTCCAGCACTTTGAGCGATGACTTTACTGAGCACGCTTCTCACCGTTCTGATTTGACGCTCCCATGCGCCACCAGTATTGCTGGAACTTGGTGCATTCATGAGGAAATCGCACTGTTTATTCGCCAGGTATGTAGTCACTTTGTCTTTGTCGATTGTTTGTAGAGCCTTTGCCATTTCATTTTTTGCTCCCACAAAGTTAGATCCCTGATCAGATCTGATTTGTCTGACCGCTCCATGGATAGCGATGAAGCAGCGTAAAGCATTGATAAATGCATCAGTTGTCATGTCTTCCAGCATTTCCAAATGAATTGCTCTTGAGCTGAGACATGTGAAAAGGAGGGCATAATGTTTGTACACCTTGCGGCCTTGTTTGGTGTTGAAGGGGCCAAAACAGTCCATGCCTACATAGGTGAATGGTGGGGATGGGTCAGTGCGATCACCAGGAAGGTCTGCCATTCTCTGTTCTTCTGGTGGTACACGAGCTCTTCTACACCACACGCACTGCTTAATGTACTTAGCTACAGCTTTGCTTCCTCCAATAATCCAAAAACCGTTGGCTCTGATTTCATTCAAGATTTGACCTTGGCCTTGATGTTGTGTTTTGTCGTGATAATGTGCAATAATAAGCTGCGTAACAGCGCCATCTTTAGGAAGTATTGCAGGGTGTTTTACTTCAAAATGTGTTGATGCCTTTCTCAGTCTACCTCCAACTCTCATTACATCGTCCTGGAGGAATGGATCAAGCTGATAGAGTTTGTTGTTACTGGGCAGCTTTCCTGTTTTCTGTTTAAGTCTGTTTATCTCTTCCTGGAAGGCATTTTGCTGTGCAAGCTTGACTAGGGTAAATGTGGCATGTTTTCTTTTCTCAACATTTGGAGGCTCAGACGTTTTTATTCCTTTTGCCATTCGTTGGATGCGTGCAACGACATTAACTGCGGTTGTCCATTTTGAAAACCTTGACAAATGTTCTGTAATGTCACACAGTTTTGTCACCTCAGTATCCAGCACTTGTATAGCCTTGACCTCTGGATCTCCCACCAACAGTTCTGGCATGCTGTGCTCTGTAACTTTCTCGTAAATTTCTCGTTCCCATAGGAACTTGGGGCCGGTTAGCCAGTTTGAGTCAATGAGGTCAGTTACTTTTAGGCCACGTGAGGCATGGTCAGCTGGATTTTCTGCTGTATTAACGTAATACCATTGCTTTGGGTTTGTGGTTTGACGAATCCTTTGGACACGGTTGGCAACAAAAACATGAAATCTTTTGGCCTCATTGTTAATGTAACCAAGGACCACTTGTGAGTCTGTCCAAAAGTATTCTTTGTCCACCTTGAGATCTCGTTCTCTTTTTAGCATGCAGCTGACTGCGGCTGAAGTTACGGCTGCAGAGTTCTAATCTTGGTATAGTAACCATTTTGGTTGGTGCAACCCTTGCCTTTCCTATGACTAAAGTGCAATGTACTTGGTGTTCACTCACCAATCTTATGTAGGAGCACTGGCCATATCCTTGGCTGCTTGCGTCAGAGAAGTGATGAAGTTCAACTCTCTGTACGTCACCAAAGTTTGTGGGTTTGAAGCATCTGGGAATCTGAATCATTTGAAGGTGTTCCAAGTCTTTCATCCAACTCTCCCACCGTAGCTTCAGTCCAGCAGGTAGTGGATCATCCCACCCAAAGCCTTTCTGACACATTTCTTGCAACACTCTTTTACCTTCTAAAATGAAAGGGGCAAGAAACCCTAAGGGGTCATAAATAGATGCTACGACAGAGAGAATACCACGGCGTGTCAATGGTTTCTCTTCAAGTGCTACCTGGAAGAAGAAATTGTCATTTTCTACATTCCAGCTTATGCCTAGCACTTGTTGCACTGGGAGATCATTGTAGTTGAGATCGACGTCCTTTATCTCAACTGCACGTTCTTTTACATCAATTGAGTTTAGCACTTCTCTGTTGTTGGAAAGAAACTTGTGAAGATGTAGCTTTCCTTTAGCACAAAGAGCCTGGGTTTCCTTCACAAGTTCAGTTGCCTCTTCAACTGTTTCCACACTCACAAGTCCGTCATCCACATAAAAATGTCTTTTGACAAAGGTGGCTGCCAGTCGGTGCTCTTTCTCATTTTCATTTGCCAGGTGTTTCATCCCGTAATTAGCGCAGCCAGGGGATGAGGATGCACCAAAGAGATGGACTTTCATGCGGTACTTGTTGGGCTCCAAGTCTGTGTTCCCATTTTCCCACCAGAGAAACCTCAGATAGTCTCTGTCCTCTGAGCTGACGTGGAACCTGTGAAACATCTTCTCCACGTCACACATCACTGCGATGGGATGCTTACGAAAACGACATAACACTCCTGTTAGTCCATTTGTAAGATCAGACCCTGTTAGCAGATGATCATTTAAAGCTGTCCCCTCAAACCTCACAGAGCAGTCAAATACCACCCTGATCTTGTCCGGCTTTCGTGGGTGATAAACACCGTGGTGTGGTATGTACCAGACATGTCCTGGTGTTGGCTGTGTATCCACCCTTTCAGCATCACCATCTCTAAAAACTCCTTCCATGAACTTTACATAGTCATTTTTAAACTTGGGATCTCTGTCCAGTTTCCTTTTGAGGTGCTTTAAGCAGATTAGAGCCAGACCCTTGTTTACTGGGAGCTGGGGGCATGCTTTAAAGGGAAGCGGCATTTCAAAATGGCCGTGCTCATTTTGACATATTCTTTCCTTTAGGATTTGGAGGAACTGAATGTCATCTTGTGATATATCATTGTCGTTTGGCCTGGTATCTGTGAAATCTGACTCAAGTACATTAATGATGGCAGATGGAGACATGAGGGGTATTTCCTTCAGACACACGGTGACATAAACCAGTCACATTCATTGCACTGACAAACTGTGGTGCTCCTCCTACGATGCTCCAGCCCAGGTCTGTTCTGACAGCGTAAGGCTCGTTGTCACCTCCAGTGACAACCTCTCTGGGAGCTAGGGCTCTGGAACAGTCATAGCCGATCAGTAATCCAACTGAACAGTCCATTAAAGGGGGAATATCTTGTGCAATATTTGCAAGATGGTTCCATTTGCAGGCTGCATGGTGGCGCGGTTGGTTAGCACTGTTGCCTCGCAGCAAGGAGGTCGTGGGTTCGCATCCCGGCTCTGCGGCCTCTCTGCGTGGAGTTTGCATGTTCTCCCCGTGCATGCGTGGGTTTTCTCCGGGTACTCCGGTTTCCTCCCACAGTCCAAAGACATGACTGTCAGGCTAATTGGGCTGGTAAATTGTCCTTAGGTGTGAGTGGGTGTGTGGTTGTTTGTCTCGTTCGTCTCTGTGTGGCCCTGCGATGGACTGGCGACCTGTCCAGGGTGTCCCCCGCCTCTCGCCCCTTGACCGCTGGAGATAGGCACCAGCTGCCCCGCGACCCTCTGTGGAGGAATAAGCGGCTACAGAAAATGGATGGATGGATGGGTTCCATTTGCTAGCGGTTTGACATGTAGGAATGTGTGTGCGCTCGAGTGGAATAAAATCTCTTGTGTAAGCTGGAGGTAGGTCAATACAAGTATTGGAGAGGAACCCTCTGACTTTAAGTCCTTGTACTCCTTGGCTCTTCACAATAGTGTCTCTTTTGACCATGGTTGCGAGTTTTAATTTTACTGGCTCTGTTACTGCCTGCAGCTTTTCACACACTTCCTCATCCACAAATGTGTGGGTACTTTGAGTATCTAACAGTGCATACACCAATATTTCACTGTTAGGAGCATCAGTTGTTGAGATCCACACTGGTACAATCATTGAGGTGCTTCCATCCTCACCTGATTCAACTGAGCAGGATAATGAAGTCATATTTTCTTCTGCTGCACCTTGTGTTGTTTTGTCTGCTGGAGGGCGGTCTTCGTGCAGAGGAGTTGGATGGCTCTTTTTACATTTGCTGCACGTGGCTCTGTTCTTGCAGTCTTTAGAATGACCCTTATAATATTAATTATATTAATATAATTAATATTATTGACCCTTCCTCAGGCATGCGAAACACAGTTTGTTGTCATGTACATATTTTTTCTTGTCATCAGCAGACATTTCTGTTAGTTTTGAACACTTATGTAGAGTGTGATTTTCTCCACAGCAAAGGCACTTGCTCATGCTTAAGTTTTGTGATGGTGTGTCTCTTAGTTTTGTTTCCTCTGTAAACTTTGTTGCAGGGGTTGGAGTTCCTGAGTGCTTTACATCAGTGACGAAGGCTTTTGCTTTTGTGCGTTTGGTTTCTCTTACTGGAACTTCTGAAGGTGGCTTTAAAGCATGTAAGGATGATACAGGGTTACAGGCTATGCGAGCCTCCTTGGAGATGAAATGTGCAAACTTCTCAAAGCTTGGATAGTCTTTTCCTTGATCAAGCTGTTCGGTTACATAGCGATTCCATCTGGATGTTATCCAGTCTGGGAGTTTGACTAGCAACTTCTGGTTCTCCTCACAGTCGTTTAGCACTTGTAGGCCATTTATGTGAGGCATTGCATCGCTACATGTTTGCAGGAAATCACTGAATTCTCTCAGTTTCACATAGTCTTTTCCACCCATTTTTGGCCACTTATTAAGTTTATCTCTGAAGGCTCGCTGCACCACAAATGAGTGTCCATATCTTGCATTAAGTCTATCCCAAGCTTGTTTATAGGCTTCTTCATCCTTATGATAAAAGCTGCCTTCAAGAGTGGATTTTGCCTCACCTGCTATGTATTTTTGCAGGTAAAATAACCTGTCTGCAGGATTTGAGCATCGTCTTTCTATAAGAATCTTAAAGCTTGTGCTCCACTCTATGAACTTTAAGGGGTCACCATAAAACACAGTAAGTTCTGGAGCTGGTAACCGAGTGAGAGCTATTGACTCTTGAACTGCCTGCACAATGGCTGCCTCACTCTTTGTGGCTGGCTGGTTACCCCATGGGATGTACGATGAAGACAAACTAGAACCTGATTTGCTGGATGCACCTCTCTCACTTTCTTCTTTGATCTCCTCTTCAGTATAGACCTTTAGCTTTGCTTGCATAACTTCAATGTCTCTTTGGTTTTCAAGCTTTTTCAGTTTTTGACGATGAGCTTCAATAGTTTCCTCCATTTGGATTTCAGCTTTCTTAGCAGCTAGTTGTGCAGCTGCCTCTGCTCTCTTGTTTGAAATGCAGGTGACTCTGAGGGATGGTCAGAACGGGAACTGCGTGCACTTACTCTGGAGGCAGTGGATCCGTATATTGATCTAGCATATTCATTGTCAAGGAGCATCCGTAACTTAGCCTTTTCTGCAACAGCATCAAACTCGCTTTCTTCCTCTTACTTACTTCGCCTTACTCTCATTAATTGTATCAAGTCTGATGTTACAGCAGAGCATGCATCCACTTTTCTCTTAATTTCTTGACTTGGTGCGGTTTGCTGTCTAATATTGCTGTACAGTTCTTTCAAATCAGAGTCAAGCATATCAACATCATCCATCATGCATAAATCCTTTTCTGCGCATGCTTCCTTTAATCTTGTACGTATTTCTCGTACTGTGTTTTTCCACTTGTCATAAAGTGTTTGGAATCTTTTTTTCTTTTTGGGCAAGTTCCTGCTCCTTTAACTCCATCATTTTTGGTGTAAAATGTCTTTCACTGGAGGATTTTCTTATTTCTCCCATATCAGGAACAGCATTCTTTATATTTTCTTTGGGTCTTACAACTGCTTCTGTACAGAGTTCATCTTGTTCTTCACTGTTATTTTAAAACAAGATGCTATCCTGGGAAAACATCCTTTAACTTCCTTGCTTTAATTTGATCCTTTTATTCTTTTGTTGTTTTTTCTGACCCTTATTTATCCATCAACAGCTGAGGGTGTTTATAGTTGCACAATCTGACCTTTGGATGCGCATTCGGACTTGGTCTTGCTCTCGCAGATTAACCTTACTCTGAAGCCTGTAGCTTGCTGCAAGAGGCAAAGAACTCTGGCGCCATCGTGTGGGTGCAGGGAAACAGCAGTCTCAGTGTGATGAATCAGGTTACGTTTTCACTATAGCTACTCCGGTCAGCTCAAAAAAGGGTTTCACGCTCCGTACTGATGTCCACAGACATTTATTTCTTCACACAAGTAGTAGAACAATGTAGAACGTCGTGGTACACCATGAAAACTAAAGGAAAAACAAATACCTCATTTCAGACTCTCATTCATCTGTATGTATAGTAAGCAAAAATCAAACACTTTTGATGTAACAAAGTAATGACAGCATTACAAAATCAATATTTAGCGTGTGCGCCTGTTTGACCAGCAGTAGAATCGTATTGTAGGTAGATTTCCCAGTCTTTTTCTTACTCTTACGTTTCTGACTTCTCTTGTTTTTCTCTCTTCCCGCTACATTTTTCACAACACTTCCGCTATTGTTTGCCTACACTTCCGGTTTACGTAACTCTTAAAAAATACAAATATCTCTTAAGCACAGGTAATTTAACAAATAAATAAACATATTAAGCTATAATACTTCTTGCTGTAACTGACTGGCTGGTTATTAACAAAATAAACAAAGAAAATATCGTAGTTTAGTCGAACTTGCTGTTGTCATGGAAACATATAAACAGTCTATTTCAGCGTCAGCTACAAACAAGTCTATGCATTATAAAAAAAACATTGTTTGTTGGGTCATAACATTTGAATGTTGCCTTGCCTCATCGTCCTTCACTTATCACAGTCTGGGTCCAATAGGGAAGAATAGACATTCCCAAGCCACTTTCACCAGCTCATTCAGTGGGACCCAAGGTGTCCCTCCAGCCACCCTATAGATTTAAACCTTCCAGTGTGTCCTTGGTCCCGCCAGGAGCCTCCTGCCAGCAGGATATGCCAGAAACACCTCCAGGAAATATCCTGGTGACATCTATTCTTGTGTGAGAGGCTGAGACAGTAGAGACTTATAGTGAGGTGTGTGGTGTTTTTCACTGTAGAAACACTCTGGAGACAACGTCCGACTTTATCCTCTTTATTCCTTTGTTCATCGCTGCTTACACACGCTCACTCGTCACACTTCTTCTCTACCGTCTTCTTAATCTTTTTTTCATCCCCTCTAGTACAGCGACACCCTCTGGTCCAATGTGGTAACAGCAACTCCAAATATATAAACATTCACTTCTTGTAATGCATTTAACTTGCAAACACAACATCTCCCCCTTTTCTCAAAAAGCAGTGCAGTCAACTTAAAGTTAGCAAAATATTAAAGAACCCATTTCTCATTTAAGGTACCAATTAACCTTTAACATGTTTCATATCTGCCTGGTACAAAACTACAAATGTAAACCAAAGCAGTGTCTCCGATAACCCTGTTAACAAAAAGGCAAAGCAAAACATTAGCGTTTAACGTAACCTCTCACATTAATCTATTCTGGTGTTGTATTTATTTATTTAAAACTAAATTGAGATTATTCCTTCTAGTTAATCTTAAGCTCTAAAAACAAAACCTGTCACCAGACAAAACTAAACTTAAGCATACTTACTGTATTAAATTCACCTTTTTCTTTCTAACCAATCTGCACAAGAATATCTGTCACAGTTTAATGTTTACCTTTAATCTCTGACCTATTTCATGACATAGTCTTTAGTCCATGTTGGAGGTTGTCTTTCTCTTCCCTGGGTGGAACGTGTGACAGTCTGAGTTAAGCTGCCATTTTCCACCACTGAATCAGCTCTTGGGGTTTCTTTTGAGTTCTCTGGGCAGAGTGAAAGACGTGCTGCATTCCATCTTCTCCCATCACTGAGAACGAAAGAACTCTCGCCTGTCTGCTGCTGTACCAATAATGGGTTGCTGTATTGTGTCTCTTCTTTTCCCACGTGGAAAGGCTTGCGTATTCTAACTGAAGCACCAACAGTCACTTTAGTGGGTCTAGTCCCTCTCTTCTTGTCCGTGTAACGCGCACTTTTCCTCTGGACAGTTCCACCTTCGTTCTGACGTGGTCATATTGTCCATCATCCCTCAGTGGAGGCAGGATGTCCAATTTTGTCCTCATCGGCCTCCCTCTGAGGAGCTGGAAAGGGGACTCACCCGTTGTAGCATGGGGAGTAGCTCGATAGCTATGAAGCAGTTCTGTAGTCACCGTTTTCCAGGGCCGCTGAGTAGCTTGTGCTGTCTGAATAGAGTCCTTCAACACTCTATTAAAGCGTTCCACACATCCGTTCGCCTGAGGATGGTATACGCTTGTTCTGATGTGTTTGATGCCACGTTCAGTCAGAAACTCAGAAAAGGCAGATGACGTGAACTGCGGTCCATTATCAGACGTAATGGTGCAGGGGTTTCCTTCACGAGCAAACACAGTAGATAAGAATGCAATCACAGTAGCAGTTGTGGCATTTGGGGTGAAGGCAACTTCAGGCCATTTACTAAAATAGTCTATCAGAGTGATAGCNTTTTCTCTCTTCCCGCTACATTTTCACGACACTTCCGCTATTGTTTGTCTACACATCCGGTTTACGTAACTCATAAAAATACAAATATCTCTTAAGCACAGGTAATTTAACAAATAAAATAAACATATTAAGCTATAATAATTCTTGCTGTAACTGACTGGCCGATTATTAACAAAATAAACAATGAAAATATCGTAGTTTAGTCGAACTTGCTGTTGTCATGGAAACATGTAAACAGTCTCTTTTAGCGTCAGCTACACCGAGGGTCCGTGTTTTTTATGACAGAGGCTTCCAGCCTGGCTCAGAGCCCCAACTGAGGTCTGAGGCCAAAGAACAAAAATGTTCCTTACCTGTGGGCCCCCAGGTGGACCCAGACCTGAGGAGGGTCGCTTCACCAGGCCGGCTGTTCAGATGCCTTCTGCCAAACCTTCGTGGTTCGCCAAAAATGTTGAAGATAAAATTCTTCTTGATACTCAGAGGAAAAAATGAAGACAAACTACTTCTCTCGTTAGAAGATTTATTATAAATTTAGCTGGACAGTTTGTTCAAAATAAGCCCCAATCAAGAATCTAAGCCTAAAGATCTCTTGAACACGGGCAAGCATGACATTTTTATAGATCCTGGCCTCTGTGACATCAGCCATTCACAGCAAACTCGAACCCTTTCTCAGCCAATCCACATGACACTAAGCACTGCGTCTTCCGCATGCACGAATGATGTAATGCTATTTCCCGGACTGGGGTGTTTTTGTTGAAATCAACTCTCTGAGGACCCAGCTGTTGGAGCTCTCCGGACATTTAGAAAACATCATTTATCATTACTATGTGAAGCAAGATGTTTCTGGCACACATTCAGGTCTCCTGTTTCCTGCCAAAAGTTATCGTAGAGAGAAAGAATCTGTGTGAACGCGCTGTTACTTCAGTTCTCACCAACAGCTCCCGACCTTTTCTGACCGCCAAACAGGACAAAAACAAGAACATCTCACTCCCCTCAGCCACTTTTTCAGATAAGACTTTCCTGGCAACCATTTGCTGAGTTTCAGCTAAACAACCCCTCTGTTCCTTCACACACGAACCTAAGTTCTGAACAGTCACAGAAAGTTCACACTGACCTCTTTAAAGGATTATACATATCTTTAAGTAAAATGAAATTATAGGAATAACATAAAGGATAACATAAAAAGTCCTTCAAAACAAACTCTGGCTCGGAGCAAATTACAATTGAGGTGTCTGACTGCTCAGATCAGTGGGGATGGCCACGATTCAACTGTTTGGAGGGGTGGAGCCAGCAAAATGAACAGTAATGAACAATAAGGCAGTGGAGAAAACATGGCTGCTGCCTGAGCCAAAGACATCTTATCATCTGACCTTGAAGAATCCAAACCCCACGCTACGGTCATAATGTGGGGGTTAGATAGGACCCTGGAGTGAACACAGACAACCGAGAGACTGCAAGGTAAGTGAAAAGTGAATATTTATTAATATGCTGAGTGCTGGAAGTGTGGACCCTGGGGGGTCCTGGTGCCCCGAGCAGAACCGTACGCCACCTCACTGGAGAGAGGAGAGGAACAATGAGAACAGGCGGGGATAACTGAATGAATGGATAATGAAGGAGAAGAGTCTTAATGTGAACAGTGTGGGGAAGGGTTCTGAGAGGGACAAGAGGTCCAGGTCCAGGGAGATGGGGGGCGAGGCAAAGAGGACTGAGCTTGTAGGAGCAGGTCCGGATCCAGATCGGCGGGAATGGAAGAGAGGTGAGGTGTGTCAGGTTGGAGCAGGCGACCGGTGGGATTGACAGGCAGGCTGACTGAGTAAACCGGAGGACGACAGTGGACGTGATCAGTAGAAGGGCTGCCAGGAAGACCAGAGGGAACGGAGACAAAGGAGGAAGCAGCTGGTAGAAGGCGTGTGGAGATCCAGATGAGACGACGGCAGACAGGACACGAGGACGAGGCCACGTGATAATGTGGAATGAACTGGCGTCCTCCTGGTGGAGCGATGATCCTTTTGAGGCCTGGCGTTGATGAGCTGATAGGGTGCAGCTGAGGGTGATTAAGGGAGCTATCCAGCTGGGTAGGGAGGAGGAGCCCAGGATATGACAGCTACAGAATGAATGGAGCAGCTGCTCTGAACCCTCCCTCCTTCCTATGCTCTCCTCCTAACTTCTCCTTCACCTCTGCTGATGGTGGAGGACGTGCAGCTGCGTCAGCGCTGAAGTCTGCGCCTGCTGGCAGAGTTCCTGGTCCCGCCCACCTGCCCTGATGTGTTTTTAACTGTGGACTGTCAGTGTTTGTTCTGAGGTTTTTTGTATCTGTCTCAGCCATGTCTGTGAGGCGTGGTAGAGGGGACTACTTTTTCCTCCTCATCCTTCCCTGTTGTCAGCCCTTTTTCCTCATCTGCTTAAAGGAGGCGCCACACAAGTGGCGGCGTGCTCACAAGGACAATCTTACCTGTCTCTGTGTCTAATCCTGTCAGATGGTACTGAAACTGAATTTCCCCTCTGAGGGATCAATAAAGGTATCTCATCAAATATGCTTGTAAGTAGAACTCTTTCAGTTTTGTAAGAATCCTCCAATTTAGACACACCTAATGAAACTGGCACTGCTGGGATTTGAACACATGATCTGCTGTTTACAAGGCAGAATGAAAAAACGAATTGATGTATTGATCGCGACTGAAGGATCCAGTCTGGACCGGTGCGTTACTCGCAGTGGAGCCAGCAGCACTGTGATCACCTGCTGCCAAGCTGCAAGCTGAGCTGAGCTGCCCTCCTCCTCACCTCCTGGGTGAAACAGTTCATCAGGATCCATAACGAACGTGGGCTGCAGATCCAGCAGCGCTCTGCTCTGCTAAATCGTCCCGATCCTACTTGTGCTTTCTGAATCTGCTGATGATTCCCCTCTGAGAAAGGTGTTGGTTCTGCTATCACGTATAGAGGCTCACTCTGTCGGACTAGACATTGGAGTTGACCAGAACGAATGACAGATCATCTCTGATCCAGATCTCGTTGGAAGGCGCCCGTGTGGAGTGGCTGAATCCTTCATCTCTGTCACCTGCTGGATCATCTTCTCTCTCTCTGATAGAGAGCAGACCCATCTGTTTCTGTCTAAGATAACAAACACCTCTTTTCCACTACACTGGTGCCGGTGCTCGGCCGGTTCTGAACTAGGAGCCGCCGAGAACCGGTCCACATTTCCACTATGCAGGAGCTCAGTGGGAGTCATGTGATAATACATCACAGGTCACTCATTGCTGCGTCTGTTTTTAGAACCCGACCCGCCTCATTAAAAACACGTTATAATATTGACTGAAAGCGCTTTTATTTAGTCTGACCGTCTCCAAACTTAAAAAAAAGGTTTTTTTACCGTCTCTAAAACCTGCTTATGCAAAGTTCAAAGTTTGCAGCGTACATAATTTCTCTGTCACGTTTTCTTTTATAAATCCTGAAGTTTGCAGAGAAAGTGACTCCCTTTCTGACCCGTTTTTGTTTTAGAAATTTTATAACAAATTTTAAACATATAAATTTATTTTATAAGTTTTATAAATGAGGCCACAGCGGTCGCAGAGCGAGAAGCGGACGTCTCTCAGCGTCATTACAGCTGCAGACGCTCTCTGTCAGCGTGGGCCTGTGTATACGCACACACAGACACACACACTTTAAATACTAACATAATAGTAAAAGTGACTAAATAACACTGCACCCTGGACATGAACTAGATCTTGACATTAAGGAGGAGTTTGTGCACACTCCTGTGAGAGGCTGCAGTTACTCACAGCACCAGGTGTGTCACTCTGAGTTTTGTTGAGCTTCCTCAGGATGCTTTAACTGAAGCCCTGATTTTAAACAAGTTGCTATGGTTCCACTGGGGATTGAACCCAGAACCTTCTGTGTGTGAGACAGNAGAGAGAGAGAGAGAGAGAGAGAGAGAGAGAGAGAGAGAGCACCGTTTGGAGACATGCTGCTCCGTGGTTCTCATTCTGCAGTCTGTCAATCAGTTAAAAGCATCATTTCTACTTGTGGAAGTGTAGATTTTCATTCCCACCTTGCTGTAGAAAAGAAGCTCGTAAAGGGAAGGAGCATAAGGGCGCTACTCATCCAGACTCTTGGTCAGCGCGCAAAAGGGAGTGAGGACGCACTGCGCTCCGCTCCATGTAGGAGATCGTCAGGACGCATGAACACTGCGCTGTAAAAAAAAAGTTTAAAACATGCAAAGTTGCACAAAACATTTCGCAAAAGTACAAGGCTGCAAAATCGTCTCGTCTTCTTCCGCTTATCCGGGTCGCGGGAGGCTGCAAAATGTGAACCGCAAAAGAGAGGAACCACTGTCAGAAACCGACAGAAAGATCTTTGAACAAAACATCTAAATTCCAAAGCACATTAAACCTGTAACACAGTACAGGTCCTCCACTTTTTGTTTTTTGAAACATTTTGAAATGAAGATTTGTTTTGCCATTTCTTAAATGCTTTGGTTGACACTACAAGTCACAGCAGCATACACACAGTTGTGCTGTTACCGTAGCTCGTCTGGAGGGTTCCGAAATTATTCAAAATAGCCAATGAGAGCAAGACTTACAAATGATGTCACAGTTATGAAATCACCACAACACATTCATGCTGTTGATGTCAAATTTACTCTGTTCTATTTCATTTCATGATGACTTAAATGAGATCCCTCAAAAATGAAACAAATATATATATAATTTTGTTGAGGAAGCCATTTGATTGGGTGGGCCCAGGTACACAGTGGGTGGGCCCAGGCCCACCCGTAGCCACGCCCCTGTTGCAGCGTACATAATTTCTCTGTCACGTTTTCTTTTATAAATCCTGAAGTTTGCAGAGAAAGTGACTCCCTTTCTGACCCGTTTTTATTTTTATAAATTTTATAACAAATTATAAACATATATATTTATTTTATAAGTTTTATAAATGAGGCCACAGCGGTCGCAGAGCGAGAAGCGGACGTCTCTCAGCGTCAATACAGCTGCAGACGCTCTCTGTCAGCGTGGGCCTGTGTATACGCACACACAGACACACACACACACACTTTAAAATACCAACATAATAGTAAAAGTGACTAAAATACACTGCACCCTGGACATGAACTAGATCTTCACATTAGGGAGGAGTTTGTGCACACTCCTGTGAGAGGCTGCAGTTACTCACAGCACCAGGTGTGTCACTCTGAGTTTTGTTGAGCTTCCTCAGGATCCTTTAACTAAAGTCCTGATTTTAAACAAGTTGCTATGGTTCCACTGGGGATTGAACCCAGAACCTTCTGTGTGTGACAAAGATGTGATGACCATTACACCATGGAACCCACCTTAGAGGACAGTTTTAGGACAGTCTGAGAACAAGTACCAGGAGTCCACTGACCTCTGACCTTTTGACTAAAGCAGTTTGATTCATCTTCATAGTCAGGTAGACATTTCCAGTGGACAAAAGACATCAACAAGGGAGATATTTTCATATTTTTGTCACAAATGAACCCCCATAGGTCCCAGTGTCCTTGTGAGCAGAGCAGAGCCCTCTGAACACAGCCCACATGACAGGAATGTCTGATCAGATTATCTTTAGAGTCTTTACAGTAATGGAGGCGTCCTTCAGGTTGTCAGAGGGGAGAATGGGGTCAATAATGGTCTCAATCATCCAGCCGTGTGAAGCAGCTCTTAGCTGAAAGCTTTGAGGTTCACTGCTCTACAGCCAGCAGGATTATCAGCATCTGGACACATTAGTTGTTCATCCTGCTGGAAAGAAAACGCCTCTGGATCCACCTGAAGTCCTCAGAACTCACCTTCAGACACTTTACAGCTTTTCCTGACACAAGAGCTGCTTGATGCACTGANACTGTAGAAACACTCTGGAGACAACGTCCGACTTTATCCTCTTTATTCCTTTGTTCATCGCTGCTTACACACGCTCACTCGTCACACTTCTTCTCTACCGTCTTCTTAATCTTTTTTTCATCCCCTCTAGTACAGCGACACCCTCTGGTCCAATGTGGTAACAGCAACTCCAAATATATAAACATTCACTTCTTGTAATGCATTTAACTTGCAAACACAACAAGGTGGAGGTATAAGCTGTGTCTCCAGTCCATTATAATGAGGAACATTAGTTCACATGAACACACCAGAAAATTCCAGACTACAACATGTCTACTAGGGCTGGGCAAAACGATTATTTTTGTAATCGATTAATCTAGCGATTATTTTTTCAATGCATCGATTCATCTAACGATTCATTTTTCTATTCAATTTGATTTTGATTCGATTCGATTACCGATTATTTCCCCATTATTTGACTTGTATAGTAATTTGACATTTGCTAGTTTAAGTATTTCAATGAAATAAACACAAATTTCTTCATTTGAACACATTTTAATAAAAAACTTGAAAATAAAGTTTGTAGTAGTACAACATTTAACTCAAGATGTCAATCCAATGCTTCAATACAATTTTCATTCCAGTTTCTTCTAAAAGTTCAGAGGACCAGATATAAACACTGGGGTGACTGGGCTTTCTCTGTGGCGGCACCCCGACTCTGGAACCAGCTTCCATTGGACCTACGACTAGTCACTGACCTGGGCCTTTTTAAATTCAATCTTAAAACTTTTTCATTCAGGAAGGCTTTTAACACTCCGTAGTGGTGACTTTTATTCCAGTTTTCTGATTCCTTTTAATTCTTAGTTTTGTTTGTTTTTAATGCATTCTTTTATTTGTATTTTTGCTTTTACTTAGGCTTGTAAAGCACTTTGGCTGTCTAGTTGACTGTTGTAAAGGGCTATATCAACCAATAAATATTAATAGTAATAATAATAATATTGAATCATATTAAAACTAATTAATGGGGGAGATAGCCTTAAATACAAATCTCCGGGGTCACAGACCTGTTTCTGTGAAACTAGTCTCTCCCTGCGGTCACAGCTGGGCGGAGGGGCGTGACACTCCAGGCGCTGCTCTGAGCCTCCTGCTAGAACTCCGGTTATATTAACGTCCATTAGCTCGTATAAAAGCCCAACATACTACGTTATCTTAGACAGAAATAGATGATTATTCTAGCTGACAGAGAGAGACAGAGGAATCAGCTGCTCCGTGGGCACGCAACAGACTTGACCAGATATTGATCAGGGATCTTTGTTCTGGTGTACTAAAACGACCGACTCCAACAGCCTGAACCTCTATACGTGATGGCAAAACGAACATCTTTCTCAGAGGGGAATTATTTGCAGATTCAGAGCGCGCAAGCATATAAGCAGAGTGTCGGAGATGATTTAGCGAGCGCTGCGTCGTCCGGAACACATGCGTTCCAAACTATAGAGGGCGATCCATAGGAATCAGGATCAGTGACGACCCGTTGCACCCCTAGTAAAAACCAGCGTTAGTAAAAAAAGTAGAAAACTTTCGGTGTTTTGTCATTTGCGGAAGCTGCTCCTGGATGCCGCTTGAGATGCTGGTGCACCGTCGTGCTTTTATGATCGGCCATTTCCATTTTACAAAGCCGACAAACGACTGATTTGCTTCCTTTTCTGTTAAAATAGTCCCATACTTTTTAACTACGAGTCCGGGTGGACTGATTTACTCACTGGCGCCATGTTTGTTTTGAAAGCGATGACGCATCGACGCACATTTTTTGCGTCGACGTATTTTACGCGTCGACGTCATCGATTACGTCGACGCGTCGTCCCAGCCCTAATGTCTACTGAAGGCTTCCACATGGTTTGGGTCAACAGAGATATCCAGAAGTAAAGCAAAAAAGATGGGCTTTGCTGTTTTTGTCAATAACCAGTGGTATAACAATGCTCATATCTACATCGAAGAGTGGACTTGTTGCCCAGACAACTGTCGTACCGTTGGTCTCAGACCATATTATTTGCCCTGGGAATTTACCCTTGTCATGCTGATTGCTCTCTCTGCTGCATGTGACACCATTCACTCTGCCATAGCTCAGCTACTGACTCAGCACTCAAGTGCTTTCATTGCTATTGCTACCATCTTACTATGGACTCAACACTCAACTTTCACACAATATGTAGTCTGTCCCACCAGAGGGGGAAGAATTTTAGATTTACTGTATGCCAACACCAAGGATGCATACAGTCCCCCCTTCTCCCACTGAGTAGGTCAGATCATAATCTGATTCACCTCAGCCCCTGATATGTGCCTATTGTTTAGAGACAGCCTGTGATCACAAGGTGGATTAGGAGGTGATTGAAACCAAACAAATAGCTATAGGTAACTAAGAACATCAAAGTCCTCCTCAACAACAAGAAGAGTGCCTAGAGAAGAGGAGAGATGAGGGTCAAGATCAGAGAGGCCAAGGACAAATATAAGAGAGAGCTGGAGGGGACACTCGTGGATTTCAGGCCATCCTACGGCAAAGGAACTGAGGGCAGTGAGGACAGAGCCAGCGAGGTGAATTTGTTCTTCAACAGATTTGACACTACAGCAAAAGCTCATTCCCCCATTGACCTATCTGTTAACAGCCAAAGCACCCTCCCCCCACATAAGAAGAGTCCACCCAAAAAAGTCTACAAGACCAGAGGTGAGGTGAGTCCTCATGTACTCAAAAGCTCTTCACTATGCACCTGGGTCTACAGAGGGTCTCATATGACTGTGGAAGACATCATGCCTGGTGCCTGTACCAAAGGCGTCACATTCCAGTGCCTGCAGTGATACAGACACTGAACCTCAATCCACCTTTTGATGCCTCATTCCCTTCTTCCCTCACTCATATGAATGTGTTAGAATACTATAACTGTATTATTAAAAGAAGTTTACTTCAACTGAAAAACATTCAGGTTTCTATGCTACTGTATGTACCGCTGCCTAAACATAATAAACAAAACAAATGGTCTCATGCAAAATTGTAGATGTTAACAAACAGATAATATAGCATTCTAATGCATCAGGATAGCTTAACAAGGTTGATTTAAATCTAAACTTTATTTTGACCCTGAAAAAGCAGACATTGTGAAACACCAACATTAAGATATATGACATTAGTTTGATCTGTTCACATACCCTAACATCACAGAACACACAAATGAAGGACGTTTATCAGCAGCCTGCTTCTATTTACTGCCTCTTCCTGTGTTTTGTCCACAGAAACACATCACTCTGTAATCTTAACCTGTCACAGGAGCATCCCATTTCATTGCCACCACTCTGTTAAGTAATAAAGGCAGTTGGCAGGAATAATGGAAAGAAACTGAAGCAATTTCCCAAAATGTAATGCATCACCCCTGCAGTTAGCCCTGTCCTGACAGGAAACACTGCATGCACAATTCACACAGATCAGTCTCCAAGGATGGATGGGCACTTGCTCATAATAAATAGTAAACAGGTAAGTTCGCATAAGACACATAAACTTGTGATGTTTAATGTGGCTAAACAATAAAAAAACATGTAAAATGGGAAGTA
Organism: Callopanchax toddi; assembly: GCA_006937965.1. NCBI lineage: Eukaryota > Metazoa > Chordata > Actinopteri > Cyprinodontiformes > Nothobranchiidae > Callopanchax > Callopanchax toddi. Next base: position 834,918 of record SSNR01000135.1, read on the forward strand.
AGCAATAAAAATGTAAAATGACAAATGCTCAAATAGCCCAATTCAGGTTTTCAGTCACCCGAGGTAAACCTAGCTAGTTCAGATTAAACAGACTGGATTCCTTCATTGTTACTGGTGAGTTGCTCAACCGAGAAAAATCACAAATTCTAAATGAAATTGTAAAGTAATGAGTTCACATGCAATCCACTCTTCTCTCCCTCCTGAGTGGTCATTAAGGTATTTGTTGGCCTGGTGCTCATTATTTCTGGTTGTATGCAGGAATGCCTCCTTGAACTGCCCGCCACCTTAACATGGTGGAGGAGTTTGAATGCCCTAATGATCCTAGGATTTATGTTGTCTGGGGCGCTTATGCCTGGTAGGGTCACCCATGGCAAACTGACCCTAGGTGAAGGGTGAGACAAATGGAGGTTAAGAGCCAGAATACCCAGTCTGGAGGGTTACCAGGGTCCCACCCTGGAGCCAGGCCTGGGGTTGGGGCCCATGAGCAAGCACCTGGTGGGTCCAGGCCCATCCAGAACCGGATACATGGGCTCGTCCAACTGTGGACCCACCACCTGCAGGAGGAAGATGAAGGGTCTGGTGCATTGTGAATCAGGTAGCAGACCAAGGCAGGAGCTTTGGTGGTCCAATCCCGACACAAAAACTGGTTATTGGGACATGGAACATCACCTCTCTGGTGAAAAGGGAGCTGGAGCTGGAAGAAGTTGAGCAGTACGGGCTAGATGTAGTCGAGCTCACCTTGAGACAAAGCGTTGGTACTGGAACCCGTCTTTGAGAAGGGTTGGACTCTCTTCTAGTCTAGGCTGGGGTGGGCTTTCTGTTAGCCCCAAAACTCTCTGCCTGTATGATGGAGTTTCCTCCGTGGGATAGCGTCCCTTTGCTTTTGGGTCGAGGGATGAGTTCTGACTGTTGTTTGTGCTCATGCACCAAATAGCAGTTCAGAGTACCCACCCTTTTTGGAGTCCCTGGGACGAGTGCTGGATGGAACTCTGGCTGGGGACTCCATAGTCCTGCTGGGGGACTTCAACGCTCACGTAGGCAATGACAGCGTGACCTGGAGGGGTGTGATTGGGAGGAATGTCCCACTCAATCTGAACTCGAGTGGTGTTTTGTTATTGGACTTGTGTGCAAGTCGCAGTTTTGCCTTAATGAACACCGTGTTTGAACATAAGAAGTAGCATTTGTGGATGAGGGACATGCTTTCTCAGTCTATTGCAGACACAACCATGTTTCCCTAAGAGAAGAGGTTTTATTTTATTCTCGTCCACTGGTGGCCATCTTATTCTTTGTTGTCACAGGCTGCTCAGTATCTCCCCTATGACAGACCAAGCTTTAAAAAGTTCCATATGAACATAAAGCTGAAGCTAAAACAAAGGGTAGGAACAATCTATATGACAGAATGGCACAGGTAGGAGTCAGAGTTGTACAATAGGAAAAGAAAAAAACATGGAATAACTTCATAGTAATATTAACCAATTTATTTTTTCAAATTTAAAAAAGCTTCTTTTTTTTAGATATTGAGAAGTGTTCTGCTACCATAGGTCACCAGATCTAGTGATTGTAGTTCATCAAACAGTAAAAAAAAACTAGATAAAAAACATGTAAAAAGCCCAGTCCACAGAACAGTTAGGGACAAACATTGTGCTTTTTTCTACATTTTTAAATACAAAGTATTGTGAAAGTTACAATAAAATGTGACATGAAGTTCAGTGAAATTCAGGGAAACTGAGCTGTTTGAAGAAGGCAGCAACTAACTGCACCCAGACTAGCTGTTAGCGCATCAGTCCTGTTTGGTTTAAATCACAGTTACTTGTCAACCACATGTAAACTTTAGATTTACTTATAGTTGACCAGTAAATCAGCCATTACTGAGTAAAATCATGAGAAAAATAAACACCAGAAGGGACTGGTGAACTGAACTGGATAGAAGTGATGATGAGCAGTGAATGAGGAGCTTCCTTCTTAAAAAGAGACATTACTAAGCATTCCTCATTTGCTATCAGGTTAGATTAGATTACTTTAACGGCCAAGCTGGTGGAATTTGTTGCCAGTACACAAAGCAGGTTCCAACAATACATATATAACACCAAAACACAAACAAACACATAACTGTACCAGTAGCGTAGCCAGAAATAGATATTCGGCCGGGCCTAATAAAAACTGGGTGGGCCCAAAAATGTAATTGAAAATAAGTGTATTTGTAAATGTCACTTTTGTTTAAGCAGATCTGTGTCTATACAGTGATTCCTCGTTTATTCTGGGAGTTACGTTCTAAAAATAACCCACAGATGCGGCGAAATCCGCCAACTATCAGTTTTATATTTTTACAATTATTCCAGAAGTTTGAAGGCTGTAAAATCCCTCACTACAAACTTTATACACTTCTCTCAGACAGGCATGAACATTTTAACACTGATCTCGTTTAAACACAACCAGACCATCAGAACGGCTGAATAAATAACTTCATTGATGTTTCTGATCGCGTCTGACGGACACCTGCTCGTTGCGGTAAAAAAAACAAACAGCTGATGCTGAGAGCTGCTCTGTGTTTATCACTAGAGGTCTCAATTTTAGCCCGAGACGTCGGGTTAAATACGTTCATTATTTCAGGTCGGACACACAGAGAGAGAGGAAAAAGAGAGAAGCGGAGAGCGCACCGTTTGGAGACATCATGCTGCTCCATGGTTCTGATTCTGCAGTCTGTCAATCAGTTAAAAACATATTTTCTACCTGTAAAAGTCTAGATTTTCATTCCCACCTTGCTGCAGAAAAGAAGCTCGTAAAGGGAAGGAGAATAATTGCGCTACTCATCCAGACTCTTGGTCAGCGCGCAAACGGGAGTCAGGGCGCACTGCGCTCCGAGGAGATCGTCAGGACGCATGAACACTGCGCTGTAAAAAAGTTTAAAGCATGCAAATTTGCACAAAACATTCCGTGAAAGTACAAGGCTGCAAAATGTGAACTGCAAAAGAGAGGAACCACTGTCAGAAACCGACAGAAAGATCTTTGAACAAAAAGCACATTAACCCTGTAACACAGGACAGGTCTTCCACTTTTTGTTTTTTGAAACATTTTGAAATGAACATTTGTTTTGCCATTCTTAAATGCTTTGGTTGACACTACAAGTCACAGCAGCATAGGCACAGTTGCGCTGTTACCGTAGCTTGTCTGGAGGGTTCCGAAATTATTCAAAATAGCCAATGAGAGCAAGACTTACAAATTATGTAATAGTTATGAAATCACCACAACACATTCATGCTGTTGATGTCAGATTTACTCTGTTCTATTTCATTTCATGATGACTTAAATGAAATCCCTCAAAAATAAAACAAATATATATAATTTTGTTGAGGAAGTCATTTGATTGGGTGGGCCCAGGTACACAGTGGGTGGGCCCAGGCCCGCCCAGGCCCACCCGTAGCCACGCCCCTGAACTGTACAGAAAATGAATAGTCCAGCCTAGCGGTCCTCCTGATTTAGAAACCTTATGGCAGTTGGGATAAAGCTGTTCTTGAACCGGGTTGTTCTTGAAGCGATTGACCTGTATCGTCTACCTGAGGGGAGTAGTTGGAAGGCAGAGTGTGCTGGGTGAGAGGTGTCAGAAATAATCCTGTGTGCACACTGTAGTGTCCATCTGTGATGAAGTAGATCCAGGGAGGGGAGAGATGTTCCGATTATTTTTGATGCTCTTGAAATTATTCTTTGTAGTTTATTTCTGGATAGTTTATCCAGTGCACTGTACCACACTGTAATGGATGATGTGAGAATGCTTTCAATGATGCCTGTTAATGGAGCAGACCCACTAATAGAAGAATACAATGCTCTGAAATCCAAAGATGTTCATCCTATGAGCTGACAAACTGTGTCATCATTTTAAAAAAATACTTGTAATGTTGGTTAGTTCTCATAGTAAGATAATACTAATAATAGTTTATCCAATATTTGTCCCCTATTTCCCTGCTTTTGACTCATCCTCATGTATGAGGAGCAGCGGGCTGTGAAGTCTGGATGGTGCCTGGGGGTAAATGGGTGTTCAGTGTGTCGCCCAGAGACCCTTCAACATGCGGCCTGAGCCGGGGTTTGGTCCACTGCTCCATAGGCAGCTGCTCTGTTACTAGGGATGTCCCGATCAGGTTTTTTTGCCCTCGAGTCCGAGTCTGAGTCATTAGATTTTGAAGATCTGCCGATCCCGAGTCCCGATCCGATCTTTTTAATATGTTGTTGTGATCAACTTTATAAAGCCTCCAGACCACAGACATACTCACACTTTCTGCTTCAAGCTGCTTCTGAGTTCTACTTTGTCGATATTTAACTAATAAAAACAAACAAGCCACAAAATGATGTCATGCTGCAGACATAAATCCATCCATCTGTATAATCTATCATATCCATATATGTTTAAATACTTAAACATAATTCTCTGTGCACAAAATTAGTTTGTGGTTAAAGTAACTTTTTGAGGAAAATCTTTTTTTTCCTACAGCTGTTCAGGTGCAGAAATGTCAACATTATTTTAACACTCTGGTCCATTTTTTGCCCAGAAAGAACAAACTTGTTTACTGACAATTACCCGGATCTTTTCTTAAGTCATCAGCTCCTCCTTCACTCCTCCTCCTGCATTATCCTCTGACTGCAGCAGCTCTGAACAACTTCTTAATTAGATTATTTGGAGAAATACGTCAGTGTTTGCGTTTTGGAGCGACATTTAATCAGGAAACTCCTCCTCAGAAAGCGCTTTTTAAAAATCTTAACATCACTCAATTTATTTCCCGACGGAGGGCGGGTGTTGTGCTGCGCACGGAACAGAATCTCCTCCTGAGCCAGGAGGGAGACGCGGCGTAGGGGGAACGAGTTAGCGCGGATATGACTCGCTCCACGCCGGCCTCGCCGCCTCCTCCAGACAGAGTACTCCCGTCGGTGCTTACCTTCCGTTCAGGGGGAGGACGAATCCTGGCGGCGGGTGTGGAGAAAGCAGCGAACCCGGTCGCTGCTCCATAAGCTGCGTGTCTCCCGGTCTCAGCCCCCTCCCTCCTCCTGGACCGGAAACTGATTCAGACTTTGATTCTGGTTAATATATGTGCACAAATATAGACTATATATAAATCCCATGTGCTTTAGATTGCTTAACATATATTTAAAAACCCAAACTTCCTTCTGAAGGCGTAGCGGCTTTTATTTTGGTGGGGCGGTGCGCATGTAAAGGAAACCCGAGTCAAAATCGGGAGGTGACGTCCAATACCGATCGAGTCCAAAATCACGTGATCGGGGCCGATTTCCGATCACGTGATCGGATCGGGACATCCCTATCTGTTACAGTCAGCCACACTGTTAGTGTTGATTAGTGCTAACACTTAGCTGCTACTTATCAATACAGCTAATCCTCGATCTCTCTCTCTCTCTCTTTTACACACACACGCACGCACGCACACACACACACATACACGCACACACACCTACAGTAGCCTGACTGATAATAACAGCATTATTAACCTTTGACTCCACATCAGTCAACCAATCATCAGATCTGTCTCATTTAAAATCTGCAGTGTGCTGATGTGGCCAGGTTATACTTGTTTAGTTATAATGACCCAAAATGTGTTCTGTTAATACCTGGCTGATTTATTTCTGAGTGTCACTTTAAGTTTTCGGGCTGGGCCCGGCTGGAGACATGGGCTCATCCAACTGTGGGCCCACCACCTGCAGGAGGAGAGTGAAGGGTCCGGTGCATTGTGGATCGGGTGGCAGACCGAGGCGGGAGCTTTGGCGATCCGATCCCCGGACGGGAAAACTGGCTATCGGGACATGGAATGTCACCTCTCTGGCGGGGAAGGAGCTGGAGCTTGTGGAAGAGGCTGAGCGATACCGGCTAGATATAGTCGGGCTCACCTCGACACATAGCATTGGCTCTGGAACCCGAGTCCTGGAGAGGGGTTGGACCCTTTTCTTTGCTGGAGTTGATCCGGGTGAGAGGCGGAGGGCTGGGGTGGGCTTTCTGTTAGCCCCAAGACTCTCTGCCTGTATGTTGGGGTTTACCCCGGGGGACGAAAGGGCAGCTTCCTTACGCCTTCGGGTTGGGGAACGGGTCCTGACTGTTGTTTGTGCTTATGCACCAAATAGCAGTTCAGAGTACCCACCCTTTTTGGAGTCTCTGGGACGAGTGCTGGATAGCGCTCTAACAGGGAACTCCATGGTCCTGCTGGGGGACTTCAACGCTCACGTGGGCAATGACAGCGTGACCTGGAGGGGCGTGATTGGGAGGAACGGCCCGCCCAATCTGAATCCGAGTGGTGTTCTGTTATTGGACTTCTGTGCAAGTCGCAGTTTGGCCATAACGAACACCATGTTCGAACATAAGGATGCCCATCGGTACACCTGGTACCAGGGCAGCCTAGGTTACAGGTCGGTGATTGACTTTATAGTTGTATCATCTGACCTGAGACCGTATGTTTTGGACACTCGGGTGAAGAGAGGAGCGGAGCTGTCAACTGACCACCACCTGGTGGTGAGCTGGATCAGATGGCAGGGGAAGATGCCACGCAGACCTGGTAGACCCAAACGGTTAGTGAGGGTCTGCTGGGAACGCCTGGCAGAAGAGCCTGTCAAGATGGTCTTCAACTCCCACCCCCGGCAGAGCTTCGACCGCGTTCCGAGAGCAGTGGGGGACATTGAGTCCGAATGGGCCTTGTTCCGCTCTGCGATTGTTGAGGCTGCTGTTGCTAGCTGTGGTCGCAAGGTAGCCGGTGCCAGTCGTGGCGGTAACCCCCGTACCCGCTGGTGGACACCAGAGGTTAGGGGAGCCGTCAGGCTGAAGAAGGAGGCCTACAGGGCGTGGCTGGTCTGTGGGTCTCCAGAGGCAGCAGACAGGTACCGGCGGGCCAAGCGAAGTGCAGCAGTAGCAGTTGCCGAGGCAAAATCTCGGACGTGGGAGGAGTTTGGCGAGGCCATGGAAAAAGACTATCGGTCGGCTCCAAAGAGGTTCTGGCAAACCATCCGGCGCCTCAGGGGAGGAAGGCAGCAACTCGCTCACACTGTTTACAGTGGGGACAGGGAGCTGCTGACGTCAACTGGGGCTATAGTTGGACGGTGAAAGGAATACTTTGAGGAGCTCCTCAATCCCACCGACGCGCATTCAGAGGAGGAACCAGAGCTGGGAGACCTGGGGACGGACTGTCCAATCTCTGGGGCAGAAGTCGCTGAGGTAGTCAAACAACTACGCAGTGGCGGAGCCACTGGGGTGGATGAGATCCGACCTGGGTATCTCAAGGCGATGGATGTTGTAGGTCTGTCGTGGCTGACACGTCTCTGCAACATTGCGTGGTCATCGGGGGCAGGTCCTGTTGAGTGGCAAACTGGGGTGGTGGTTCCCATTTTTAAGAAGGGGGACCAGAGGGTGTGTTCCAACTATAGGGGATCACACTCCTCAGCCTCCCTGGAAAGGTCTACTCCAGGGTACTGGAGAAGAGGTTCCGGTCGATGGTTGAATCCCGGATTGAAGAGGAGCAATGTGGTTTTCGTCCTGGTCGTGGAACTGTGGACCAGCTCTTTACCCTCGCTAGGGTGATGGAGGGGTCATGGGAGTTTGCCCAACCAATCCACATGTGTTTTGTGGATTTGGAGAAGGCTTATGACCGTGTCCCCAGGGGCACCCTGTGGGGGGCGCTCCAGGAGTATGGGGTTGATGGTCTTTTGTTAAGGGCCATTCAGTCCCTGTACCAGAGGAGTGTGAGTCTGGTCCGCATAGCCGGCAGTAAGTCGGACCTGTTCCCAGTGAGGGTTGGACTCCACCAGGGCTGCCCTTTGTCACCGGTCCTGTTCATAACCTTTATGGACAGGATTTCTAGGCGCAGCCGTGGTGTGGAGGGGGTTGAGTTTGGTGACAGGAGAATCGCGTCTCTGCTTTTTGCGGATGATGTATTCCTCCTAGCTTCATCGAGCTCTGACCTTCAGCTCTTGCTGGGGAGGTTCGCAGCCGAGTGTGAAGCGGCTGGGATGAGGATCAGCACCTCCAAATCTGAGGCCATGGTTCTCGACCGGAAAAAGGTGGATTGCCAACTCCGGGTCGGGAGAGAGGTCCTGCCTCAAGTGGAGGAGTTCAAGTATCTCGGGGTCTTGTTCACGAGTGAGGGAAGGAGGGAGCGGGAGATCGACAGGTGGATTGGGGCAGCGTCTGCAGTGATGCGGACGCTGAACTGGTCTGTTGTGGTGAAGAGGGAGCTGAGCCAGAAAGCAAGGCTCTCGATTTACCGGTCGGTCTACGTCCCAATCCTCACCTATGGTCATGAGCTTTGGGTAATGACCGAAAGAACGAGATCGCGGATACAAGTGGCTGAAATGAGTTTCCTCCGCAGGGTGGCCGGGCTCAGCCTTAGGGATAGGGTAAGAAGCTCGGACATCCGGGAGATACTCGGAGTAGAGTCGCTGCTCCTCCATATCGAAAGGAGCCAGTTGAGGTGGTTCGGGCATCTGGTAAGGATGCCTCCTGGACGCCTCCCTCGGGAGGTGTTCTGGGCATGTCCTGCCGGCAGGAGGCCCCCAGGTCGACCCAGGACAAGCTGGAGGAAATACATCTTCAGTTTGGCCTGGGAACGCCTGGGCGTCCCAGCTGAGGAGCTGGTGGACTTGGCCGGGGAGAAGGTGGCCTGGGCTGCCCGACTTGGAATGCTGCCCCCGCGACCCGGACCCGGATAAGCGGAAGAAGGCGAGGCGAGGGGAGACTTTAAGTTTTGTAGCCCCTCTGTTATGTTTCTTTTTCTGTGGTTTTCTGTTTAAATACAGGTCCTTCTCAAAAAATTAGCATATTGTGATAAAGTCCATTATTTTCTATAATGTACTGATAAACATTAGACTTTCATATATTTTAGATTCATTACACACAACTGAAGTAGTTCAAGCCCTTTTATTGTTTTAATATTGATGATTTTGGCATACAGCTCATGAAACCCCAAAATTCCTATCTAAAAAAATTAGCATATCATGAAAAGTTCCTCTAAATGAGCTCTGAACCTAATCATCTGAATCAACTAATTAACTCAAAACACCTGCAAAAGATTCCTGAGGCTTTTAAAAACTCCCAGCCAGGTTCATTACTCAAAACCGCAATCATGGGTAAGACTGCCACCTGACTGCTGTCCAGAAGGCCATCATTGACACCCTCAAGCAAGAGGGTAAGACACAGAAAGAAATTTCTGAACAAATAGGCTGTTCCCAGAGTGCTGTAGCAAGGCACCTCAGTGGGAAGTCTGTGGGAAGGAAAAAGTGTGGCAGAAAATGCTGCACAACGAGAAGAGGTGACCGGACCCTGAGGAAGATTGTGGAGAAGGACCGATTCCAGACCTTGGGGGACCTGCGGAAGCAGTGGACTGAGTCTGGAGTAGAAACATCCAGAGCCACCGTGCACAGGCGTGTGCAGGAAATGGGCTACAGGTGCCGCATTCCCCAAGTCAAGACTTGAACCAGAAACAGCGGCAGAAGCGGCTGACCTGGGCTACAGAGAAGCAGCACTGGACTGTTGCTCAGTGGTCCAATGTACTTTTTTTGGATGAAAGCAAATTTTGCATGTCATTCGGAAATCAAGGTGCCAGAGTCTGGAGGAAGACTGGGGAGAGGGAAATGCCAAACTGCCTGAAGTCCAGTGTCAAGTCCCCACAGTCAGTGATGGTCTGGGGCGCCATGTCATCTGCTGGTGTTGGTCCACTGTGTTTTATCAAGGGCAGGGTCAATGCAGCTAGCTATCAGGAGATTTTGGAGCACTTCATGCTTCCATCTGCTGAAAAGCTTTATGGAGATGAAGATTTCATTTTTCAGCACGACCTGGCACCTGCTCCCAGTGCCAAAACCACTGATAAATGGTTTACTGACCATGGTATTACTGTGGTACTCTCCTGACCTGAACCCCATAGAGAATCTGTGGGATATTGGGAAGAGAAAGTTGAGAGACACAAGACCCAACACTCTGGATGAGCTTAAGGCCGCTATCGAAGCATCCTGGGCCTCCATAACACCTAAGCAGTGCCACAGGCTGATCGCCTCCATGCCACGCCGCATTGAAGAAGTCATTTCTGCAAAAGGATTCCCCACCAAGTATTGAGTGCATAACTGAACATCATTATTTGAAGGTTGACTTTTTTTGTATTAAAACACTTTTCTTTTATTGGTCGAATGAAATATGCTAATTTTTGAGATAGGAATTTTGGGTTTTCATGAGCTGTATGCCAAAATCATCAATATTAAAACAATAAAAGGCTCCAGACTACTTCAGTTGTGTGTAATGAATCTAAAATATATGAAAGTCTAATGTTTATCAGTTCATTACAGAAAATAATGAACTTTATCATAATATGCTAATTTTTTGAGAAGGACCTGTAGTGTTTACCCCTTTATCCCCCCCTTTTTGTAATCTTCTCATGGGACAGGTGGGTGCAGTTACTTTTTCATTTATTTGTAGATTTATTATATGTATTATTGTAACTATAGTTTCTTTTAAATGCATATTCATCATGTAATGTGAATATTTGAGTTCATTTTATTGTGTATTTTTGTGTAGAGTTGGGCGTTCGTAACAATGTGTTTGTTCTGTTTGTTTCTGTCAGTGTCCTGCTGGAATAAACTGAGAAAACGTTGCACTGTGTCACAGCAAATGATTAAATCTAAATCCGACAAACAACACAACGCAGAGAGGATCTGGTTACACTGAAAACTGTATAACATTAATTTACAGGAAACTTAGGAATAACATTATTGTAAAATGAAAACAGTAGCTTCAGTCGTTCTAGAGCAGTTCTCTGATTAAAATCTAACATCAGCTGATTCTGTGGCAAGTGTTGAGTCTAGTAAGATGTTTGTTGATGTTTATGTTGGTACATGAAGGGAGGATTGTAGAAATGTAGCCACAAGAATTGTCATGTCCTGGGTGCCTGCAGGCAGTCTGTGTTTTTCCCTCAGGGCGTGGCAGGCAGATCCTCTCCAGCTGCAGCTCATCAGAGGAGGACCTTTATAAGGAGCAGATCCACAGAGGTACAACGCCAGTCTTTTCCACCTCACTAGTGGTAAACTCAGGTCTCCTCTTATATCTTGTCTCTTTGAACCCTGTAATCATTTTCCTCTCATCTCTCCAGCCAACCTGCTCGGCGGCGTCCACCTCAAGATCCTCCAGAGTCCTTCTCAACCTCATGTCCGCCTGGTCTGCCTGTCCCCCTGCCAGCCAGCTGCCTCCACTCCATTCATCCTCCATCAACTTCTCACCACCGCTCCAACCATTCTCACCCAGGACAGACAACACCTCCCCAAGATCCCTATCTTCATCCTACCAGTAAGACCTCAGTTCAAACCTCATCTCAGCACGTTATCCTCATCTCCATATACTCACTCTCCTCTCTCCTCTCAGAAGCCTCCGGTACCCGGATCCCACGGATCCTCCTGGATCCACCTCCACACCACCAAACCTTGTTTTCCTCCGACTGTTGTGCTGCTCCAGGATCCTCACAAAACCTCAGATTATGACAAGAATGAACTGGATGCTAAATATTAAACATTAGTGACCCCACCAGCACCCCAACCCACACTGCTGTTAAAAGGTAGTGAAGTAACATTTACTCAGTGTACATTTTTAATGAGTTACTTTTGAGTAGATTTTTTCTGTGGTAACCTTACTTGAGTAAATTTAACCAGCGAGTACATTGTTTTAGAATTGATTACACCTGTGTAAATATCTAAAGACAGACTCCCTCTAATGATTCATGTGTTTTTTCCCTTTTTATTTTCCAGTTACAGTTGAAACACATCTGCATGTTGTTCTGACATGTTAAACCAGAGAGCTCCACTGGCTGTCCCCAAATCCTCACTAGAACCATGACAGTTAAATGTTCTCACTCCCCGCTTTCACTTTAGTGTCAGTGTGAAGATTAAGTCCTGGATGCTTTGAGCTTAGTGAGGCTTCCAGGGGCCACAGGGGCCTAAATCGTCCAAAGTAAAGAGACCGTCTCATTAATATATGATTAATAGCTTCTGCTGCAGTGATTAATTAGTGTTTGTGATGGTAAGCTTTGAACAGGCCCCCGTGTTGTCCTCTGGAATGCCCATTTATCTTTCCAAACCTTTCCACAACCTTCTCTTCATTTCTCCAACACCCCCACCTCTCCACACACGTCCAGAAAAAAGCAGATAAGTTTGCATATTCTAGTCTTGTCCGATTTCATTCTGCAACAGCCTGGAAGGAGCAGCGAGGAGTGAGGGCTCTCTGACATGATTGATTGCTTTGCTTTTTTATTTGCAAGTTGGAATTGAGCAAAGTTTTTTTTCTGTTGGTTTTTTCTATGTCAGCGGCTGCTTATCCCCTCTCACCGCCACCGCCTCTACTTCTGTGTGCTTGTTCTTCTCCAAATGAGGAACTTTGAGCTTATTGGTACCGAAATTTCTTGCAGCTCTGCCTTGAAATTGATTGGAGTCGCTGGTGGATGAGCATGTGTGCTTTTCTCACAGCCCTCTGCTCCTTCTCTTCCCACCACCTCCCTGCATCTTTTCCTTCCTCCACAGAACTCCACTTTACCAACACAAACTTAGACCTGCAACAAACCCAAACTCTTAAAAAGCTTTTTATACATCCCATCACTCTGAGCATGTGTCATAAAAAACAAACAGCCTTGTTCCACTGAGCTGTTTCAGAAATATATACATATTTATTATTATAAATGTATTTTTTGTTATTTTTACTATCTAAAGCACATTTTTGAGATGGGAGTAGTGTATACTTGGATAAGATTCTTTGTTTCTGAAGTGGTGCATAATAGGACATATTTTCAGGTTGAATAAACAAAATGTATTTAAGTCATTATGAAGAAAGCATCCCACAAGTTATCTCCATACAGAAAAGTAGATTAAATATTAAATACATAATAAATTTGTTAAATTAAACATGTAGATGTTATAACGTTTATTATTTAAACAATGTCTTTTACAGTTTATAGCTTGACATTTTATGTTATTTTGATATTTTCAAATTTAAATGTATTTTTAATATGTTTTTTAATGTATCAAGGTTCCAGGTTGTTCCAGGTACTCCCCACCATTTCCTCTGTTTCCATCCCTTCTCTGTCCCTCTTCATTAGGTGGTATAGTCAGTGGACCTGGATGCAGTCATTTGTCTAAGAACAGCTTTATGATCAAGTGGTGGAGTAATCACCTTTTGTTTTAGACACCGCCCTCAGTATCAGGTATCTTATCATCATGAGGATGGTGTTTGGTGAAAGTCAACATGCTGAAACTTTGAGAGAAAATGGAGGGAAAAAACTACCACTGTTAAACACTTTTTTACATTTTTAAAGGGCTCTGATTGGTTGAGAAGCATTGTGCTGACATGTATGATCTGATCCCTAATCAGTAATCAATTCAATATAAAAGCTGAAGGCCAATTCATACTCCACAAGAAGAGAGAACTTTCTTCTTGCTGGGGATCAGCGAGAACATAAATGTCATTTTGTTCACAGAGATCCAGTCCGGCAGCGCTAACGGCTTGTTCGTGTGCACATCAGCTGAGCTGAACTTTTATCTGCAGGGCGTCCGAGAACAACTGCTGTGATTGGTCAGAAATGGAGAATGAGCATGTTAGTGTGGGTAGCGGTTGATGTTGTACATTAATGTAACTTTTTCTCTGGGCTTCTTTGTGCGGACAAACCTGAGGAGGCATTCAGGTCTGGTTCGACCGGCACAAACCCCGGCAGCCCGCGCTGGTCCATGACCCACACACACGTTCCCCTCCACACACATATACACACACATATATACACACACACACACACACACACACTTGATACACACACCTGTATGACACATTGTTGAAAGAGTTGGGCAGCTGAGTTCTCGGGGAGTATGAATGATCACTGCCGAAACAACATTTTTTCTTGTTCTCGGAGCTCCCCCAGCGAGAACAAAGTTCTTGCTTCTCATGGAATTGGCCTTTAGAGTACAAATACCAAACACTATTACGGCAAGAAGATCACAGATTGGAGTTCCAGCTGCAGCCTTTCTTTGCCTGTACTCTTGCATGCATGGGTTTACAGTGGGAACACTGGTTTCCTCCCACTGGTCAAAAACCTTTATGTTAGGCTAATTGGTGACTAAACTGTCCCTGTACGTGTGAGTGAGTGGTTGTCTCTCATTTGTCCCTGTGATGGACTGGTCACTGGTCCAGGTGTAGCCCCGCCTCTCACCTGGTGACTGCTGGAGATAGAACCTAAAATGAGAAACTAATGTTCCTGTAATGGTTTCACAGACAGCAAAAGAATAAAGATGAGACAGGCATGGTGTCAGTTCAGTCTGGTGTTCTTTTCTACTTGTTTCTACAAGCTTGTCACAATATTTTGACAACTTTCTTTTCTCTCTGACTGTGGCATTGCACCCCAGCCCCTCCCCCATGTTGGTATGTGAAATCTATAATCCATATTTTATGTCATAAATTAGCATCAACACGACCTGATGTGGTAACTGGGATGTGTGTGAACAGTCTGCAGCTTGCTTTGATGTGGAACATTAGTGGTTTCTATCTAACTAGGCTCTGGTTCTCTGCTCTGAGAGGAGCCATCTCTGTCTCCTTCTTTTTCCTTAAAGCGAGCAATTCACAAAGGGAAGAAATAATCAGAATATATGGCTTTTAATATAAAAGCCTGTAAACCCTCCTGTGTGTGTTATTAGGTTTGTAGAGGCGAGTGGAGCTGGTGGGGATCACAGGGTGAGCACCTATTCTGCTGCCCGCCTGCATCACTTATATAATAAAAAGCCTTTTCTGGGAATTTGTTTGAAGAATATTGAGACTTTTCAGGGTGTGTGTGGAGTGCAGGAACTTTTCTTTAGATTATTCTCATTGTTTATAATCTCTTTAACTACAAGGGTTAGCCGCTACACCTGAACCTCTCCAACCAGAACTGCAGCAAATCGCTCTATTGCCCCACAACTAATCCCATCATGCCTCAGGAGGACTTGGCTTCTCCTCTTCTTTCTCATATCGTCTTCATCTGCACTAATAGAACAACAGGGCAAGAAAAGTAGATTTAGAGTAGACCTATTTC
This sequence comes from Callopanchax toddi, assembly GCA_006937965.1. Taxonomy (NCBI): domain Eukaryota; kingdom Metazoa; phylum Chordata; class Actinopteri; order Cyprinodontiformes; family Nothobranchiidae; genus Callopanchax; species Callopanchax toddi. The sequence continues at coordinate 849,977 of SSNR01000135.1, forward strand.
ATTTCAATAACCTGCATCAGCAGTCATGTCCTTTGAGAGAAGAAGACTTTAAGACTCAGGACCAGGCAGCCTTAGTGGTGAATATGCAGGGTGCAGGTCCAGAGATCTGACTCAAGGTGTTTGACCCTGCTAGGAGGTGACACCAGTGGAAATAGATGATTAAACCAGTCTGCTCATTTTTATGTTTTTAAAGTTTCTGAATGTGGCAGTTTGATATGTAGTGTGCATAAAAGCTAATGTTTTATTACTCACCTTCTGCTAATCATCCAGTTTTACCTAGGGTTTAGACGAGAGGCTGTGTGCTCTGGAGACCTGGGTTAAACAACTGTTTGTGATAAAAGCAGGATTATCTAGATTCTCTTAATTGCAGGGAGTCATTTACGTACCTGTTATTTGACGAATGGAAGCTGAGTCATGAATAAATATTTCAATATTTATTAGAAAAGCTGACGAACATTTGTAAACAGTCTCATTCGTCTCTGTGTGGCCCTGCGATGGACTGGCGACCCATCCAGGGTGTCCCCCGCCTCTCGCCCCTTGACCGCTGGAGATAGGCACCAGCTGCCCCGCGACCCTCTGTGGAGGATTAAGCGGCTACAGAAAATGGATGGATGGACATTTGTAAACAGATTAGCATTTGAGGTAGCAATTTGGTTAGCATTCAGTGGCGGCTGGTGAAAATATTTTTGGGTGGGGCGCATTTTTGCTAGTCAGTTTTCAGATGCGCAAAAAAAAAAATCACATATCACCACTAGGGCAGGGAATGATAATATTTTCATCTGACTGAATATTTTTCTGGTACAAATCCCTAGTACCACCAGTTCTCTAGAAATGTGGAGCTGTTAGGTCTAATTCTACACATCAAACAGTAAAGAAATCATAAAGTCTTCATGAGGAGACCTTAGAATAATATCAATATAATCAGATACAAATAAAAAACAACCAAAATGTGGTCACAACAGAAGTTGTAAAAGTTTCAAGGAAAAAACAACCTGGCAAAGTCAAAAACATTACTTAATATTCACAATTATCTTTCTACTGACACCACAAACAAATAAATCCATCTCTAACTAATACAGTCAGATAATTAATGTTACAATTCAGACAACAAACACTAACCAAGCAAGTCATGACAATCAGCTCAACTAATGAAGTGAATTAACAACAAAATAAATTCAAATCCACTGATAAGTCCCATCAAACCCAGTCAGACAAAACTTCCTTAAAACGCCATAATAATTTAATGAAAAGTAGAGAAAACGCATGAAAAATGGGCTAAACTACATAAACCAACGTATTCAATCAGCAGTACCTGTATTTCTCTAACATTCGGCATACACCTCAACAAACACATATCGCTATTTAAGGTATAAATTCACTCATCAGGACTTAGCACTGCTAGCCGCGGCTAGCTCCGCCTATGGGGTTTTTGAATGAGAAAATCCGTGACAGACACATAGTCATTAAGAAAAAGAAACAAACAAACGAAGTCACTCACCATTGAGTTGATGAAATCAGGTCAAATGGAATGATTCAGTTTGTTTTCACAAGCAGGAAAGAAGGATTCTTCAAATAAATATCCATTTTCTACCCTCCATTAAAAAGAGAGCAAGAACTTCTGGTTTCGGTCTGAGCAACACTCCAGACTCCTGGTGTTGTGCGCATATGTCACACAGGGACGCTGAAGACCTGCGTCCCGAGCGATCTCCTATTTTTTGCACTCAGTGCGCATGCGTCAGGAAAAATTTGCCAGTGCGCATGCGTCAGGGGCAAAAAACAATGCGCTATGTTGGGACGGCGTCCCATCCAGACATGCGCAGTAGAACCCAAAGAAACACGACCTGTCGGTCCAGTAAAAAATAGTAAGAAAACCTTTCTAAACTACACCTAAATGCAGATTATACACAGCACTTATTGTATATATAATGGATGGCTCGTTTAGTTTTATTTTTATATTAGTTTTTTATATTTTGTGATCCCTATTTCTCTTCTTCTTCCTCTTGGGATTGGTGGGGTGGCGCCCGAGCGCCCCCTATGGACGGGCCGCCACTGTTAGCATTCAATAAGTGTAAGATGTTCTAAAATTGATCTTCTGAGTTTAGAACCTGAGTCTTGTGGTGATATTAAGACTAAGGAGTTAGCTTAAGGGGTTTAGTTATCAGGGATGAAGTGGAGAGGTTACTTTGGTGAGCAGCCTAGTGGTGTAGGGTTAGCTTTATCAAAGTAGCCTAACTTTACCAGACCATGAATCCTTACTAGAACTCGCTCCTGGATCGCTTCCTGCTGGTGGAGTTTGACGAGGAAGCGGTGATTCCCCCTCGGTCGACCTGGAGTCCCGACAGGTGGAGTAACCCGCCCAGGCAGACGGAGAACGTCCGTGGATACGACCTCAGTTAGGGCCATGGCTGGTGAGCTGACAGATGGCTTTCTTCCCCATTCTGGTTGAGACAGAGAGGCAGGCAAATGTTTCCTGTCCTCAGCAGTGTTGAGCAAGTTACTTCAAAACTGTAATGCATTATTTATTAGGGGTGGGAATCTTCAGGGTCCTCACGATTCGATTCGATTACGATTTAGAGAGCTGCGATGCGATTATAAAACGATTATTGATGAAAGATGTATTGTTCTTCCCCCTCACCTTCGTCATGTGACTATGAGGTACTATTAAAGCATTTGTAATAACCCGACATGATTTTACTTCCATTATCTTTAATTATCTAATAATAATTTAATTATTAAAACATAGCAGTGTTTAAATGTGTAAATATAAGTTTAAATACAGTCCCTCCAGGAAGGTGTGTGGCTTTTGTGATAGTTTCATGCTAAAATGACTGATTTGAGAAACATTTTTCAAAAGTTGTGGTCAAAGTTGCAGTTTTTTCAAGCATTTTTTGTTTAAGGTTTTATTTTGTTTATATGCACACACTGTATGCGCCGTTTCATTGTAATATAAAGACTACAAGATGCTGTAATCACCATGACAACAGAGCTGACTGTCTCAGTATCACTCAGGTGTTACAGGGTGAGCGACTCGTTTTACTTTCACTTTTAGACGTTCACCTCAAAGGTTCACTGGTTCAGCAGGAAGAGGTTCCTCGTGATCGCTCACTGGATACACACATCACGTGGTTGTTCGCATGTTAAAAAAACGACGTTCAAAGGATTTCACGTTAGTTCACACTGACGTCCCGGTCCTATTTTCTCACGGAGTAGCAAAACTGCCGACTCGGCACAGTTTAGGACACAGATCAGTTCTTTTTAAAGATAGTTTCAAACATTGACCGAATACGGACTTTAAACAGAACTCACCTCGTCTCTTTCAGCACTCGTATCAGACCCCCCCAGCTGCGGACCCTCTGCTCCTCTCTGTTCAGCCAAGCGAATATTTTCGTGTATAATCCATCACATGATGTTTGGTTCAGAACAGCTTCTACCACTCTTGTGTAATCGCTACTTTGGGAAATTGACTCGCTCGTATTTTAGCCGTAATCTATTATAGAATCTGGCCGGTGCGTTTAGCGGCTCGACTCAAAAGCAGGAAGTAAACACAGCTCGAGGCAACGGGGATTGGTCAAAACTTTTTCAAATGGCGGTGATTGGTCAAAAAAGAAGGTGACGCACGACAAACGCCAAGATGATTGGTCAGATTTGGGAGAAAGTTGGTGAAATTCCAAGGCCGCAAACATTAATAATAGAATCGAATTTTTATATTTTTCAATCGATTGATAATCGTTCCTGTCTGCATCTTGATGCATCGGAAAAACGAGTTTATCTCCCACCCCTATTATTTATTACTTGTTACTGTCATTTTAAAGTAATCCCTTACATTACAATATTACTGTTTTTTTAAATGTAAGGCATTACACTACTTTTGCATTACTTTTAGTTACTCTCACCAAAATACCTATAAATATGGATTTGACCATAAATGTAGCTCATTCTACATCCAGTGGAAGGTGATGTGATGGATACATGGAGAGATATCATCTATCTGTATATTAACCCATTCATCCATCCATCCATCATTTATTCATCCATCATTTATCATCCATCCATCCATCCATCCATCCATCTGACCGTATATTAATCTATCATATTTACTTACAGTATATTCAAATCTATACACACATATACGTATATACCTGAGGGAGCTTGTGCACATGGGGAGTTCCTATTCATTAGTTTGACTCCTTGTGTGCTTCGATCTCCTCCTCCCTCCTGCAGCGGACGCTGCATGACGCGCGCTTTCCTCTGCTCGGTGCGCGCGACAGAGCGAGCTCTCTAACTTCTGATGTTAATAATCTAGTCTGTTAGAGTGAATCTTTATCAGGAAACTTCTCAGTTCGCTTCAGTTTCCGAGCGGAGCGCTGCGAGTCTTGGTTACTGTGAGCGCGCAGGACTTGGGCAGCGCACGCGACTTGTGCGCGCTCCTCCGACGCTGTTCGGAACCACGCATGAGTTTGCTGCGTGACCCAGACAGAACCGGACTCCTCTCTGCTCTGACTGACTACAGGAAGTGAAACATTTGGCGCTGAGTGACGTTTCTCCTCTGGAAAACCACCACTTCAGTCCGGGTTAAACATGCACTGTAATGCGCGCGTTACTGACATTGTACCGAGTAAAATATTACAGATTTTTCTTCTGTAATGCCTTACATTACTGCGTTACCACAAAAAGCAATGCATTGCAGTAATTAATTACTTTTGTAACTCGTTACTCCCAACACTGGTCCTCAGGGGTAAGAAGCTTCTTCGACTGCTAACGGGGCTTTGGACCCGTCACTTGGGCAGTCGGCATCGATAACACACTGCGTAGCGAGTTTGACAGTGTGTGTGTGTTTTCTCCTCCGAGGCTGGGGGAGAAATGAATACTTCCTCTCTGGGGCAGACAGCTGAGTGAGCTGTGAGAGACGTGGGCCAATCAGGAGACTCTAAACAAGACACGTGACTCAGGCTCTAAAGTCATACGTCACCTTTATGGAAGGAGTGTGAAAAATTATACTTATTTATCCTTAGCAAAGTAGAAATAAGTAATAATACTGATTTAACCTTTTAGCAAAGTAACAATAATACTGAAGCTGTATCAAACATTCACAATTCTGTAAGAGAAAGTGCATTAATCATTTTAAGACATTTCTGTAACAGATTAAAGTGTCATTTTAGGAAGAGACACCAAGAGTCTTTATTATTATTATTATTATTATTATTATTATTATTAAATAGAGTCCGGTGGATTCTTCCGATATGACCGTGACCTTGGAGGAATGTTGATTCAGGTTAAAACCTAATAAAAGAGTCATTATAATCCGAGTTATTGGGAAGAAGATGGATTATTGTTTTGTGATGGTCACGTAGGCAGAGGTCAAAGGTCACAGCATATATTGATTATGCTACAGACCCCCCTTTTGTCAACGTCAGAGGCACCTAGCAGAAGGCCGTGGCCTTGACAAACAATCCGGGTGACAGAGGACATCCGTGAACATCAGGAACCAAAAAGGAAGGAAGGTTAGTGGTACCTTCCCACGAGCAGAGTCAATCAACGATATGTGAATCAGAGTTACCAGGCACAGGGGAACCCTGTGTCGATGACCTTCAGGAAGTTTGAGCATCCCACAACGAAACAGAATCACAGGAGGAGGGCATCCGTCCACACGATGCCGGAGACTGAGGAGTGGGGCAGTTCGTGAAGGGGTAGCAGCAGAGAGAGGGAGAAGGATTCCAATCCAGAGCCGCGTCGGCAGTTGACTTGCAGACGAGACCCGTCGGGAGCCTTGGACCTCTGGCTGGACAGTAGAGCAGAGTAGAGGCACAGCACAGCAAAGAAACCACAATCTGGTAAAAGGCACTCAAAACGTGTGAGTGTCGGGCAGATATGGTTGAAATAAACTAGAAAATTGAGTCATCTAATCTTAAATATAGGCTATGTGTCATGCCATTACATTAACTAGGGTATAAACCTAGAGAAACAAATTTGGAAATTTGTTATTTTGTATAAACTCTGAAAAGATTGACATTTACTTGGATCAGTTCACTCTAAGAGTAATATTTTAAAGTAAAAATTGGAAAGACTTGAAGTCATATTTTAAACTAAGTTTTGACCTATTTAAGGTTTGGAAAGACTTTAGTAAACTAAAGATTGTAGTGTTTGAACTAAAAATTTTAGTTTTGGGCTAGAGAAGTAAGATATTTAAGAAACGACATAAAAAGATTAGGAGGACATAGTATTAATCTTACATTACATTATTATCCTTAAATTTGATTTAGGAAATTAAATTAAATTATTGGCTCGCCATTTTACCGTAGTTATATATATATTATAAGTTTTATATATATATATATATATATATATATATATATATATATATATATATATATATATATATATATATATATACTGTATATATATATATATGGTTAAAAACTCCAGAGCTGTTTACTTCTCTCAACTAATTTCCTCAAATAAAAACTCCAAAGTTCTGTTTGACACGATCAATCAGATAGTTTCACCTAAAACGCCCCAAATCCCTGTGTTCTCAAGGTCTGATTGTAATAACTTCCTTTCATTCTTTGAGAACAAAGTTAGAAACATCAGGTCAGGTTTCTCACCCCCATCTCTCCCTACTCTCCCATCCACCCTCCTCCTTCCCATACCTGGTCCTTCTTCACACCTGTTCATTTTCAGAACATCTGTCTCATTCTTAAAAACATGAAAAAATCTTCAAGCCCAGTTGATATTCTCCCAACCTCTTTGCTTCTTAAAGCTTTTGACCTAGTTGGCCCATGCATTGTTGATTTTATCAATCTATCCCTCCAAACCGGCTCTGTCCCCTCCATCTTTAAACACGCTGTTATTGAACCCATCCTTAAAAAACCCAGTCTGGACTCCTCTCAGCCAAATAACTACAGGCCCATTTCCAAACTGAGCTATATCTTTAAACTTTTAGAAAGAGTCGTGGCTGATCAGCTGGTCTCTTTTCTGGAACAACACAACATTTTTGATAAATTCCAATCTGGTTTCCATAAAAAACATTCAACAGAAACAGCTTTACTCAAAGTATCCAGTGACATCATGATGGCAGCTGACTCCAGGGAGTTTACAGTCTTAGTTTTGTTGGACCTTTCTGTTGATCACAGCACCTTAGTGAACAGACTCCGTGACTTGGTGGGGATCTCTGGAACAGTTTTAGACTGGTTCCGATCGTACCTCTCAAACAGAAGTTTCAGTGTCCATATAAACAACATCATGTCAGATACTACAGATCTGTTCTGTGGGGTACCCCAAGGCTCTGTTCTGGGTCCACTCCTGTTTTTACTATATATCCATCCTCTTGGACAGATCATTAGTAGATGTCACAATGTCTCCTACCACCTTTATGCAGATGACATTCAGCTGTACTGCTCCTTCAAGGACTCAGAGTTCTACAAACTGTCTGAACTACTGGAGTGTCTGTCAGCTATTACTAACTGGTTAGAAAATAACTTCCTTCAGTTAAACCCTGAAAAGACTGAATGTCTGATGGTTGCCCCTGATAGGATGGTCCCTCTGATCAGTCAACATATTGGACATTTAAAGTGCCCATGACATCGGTTTCCATGTTTTCTGACTTATCTATCATGTTGCAACGTTGAGTTCTCACCTTAAACATGCCAGAAAGAGCAAAAAACGGCATCCATCTGTCTCCTAGTACAGCCAGTGAGAAGCTCTTCAAGATTTCAGACCCAGGTTTCAAACAGTTTTTTTCACTCCAGCCCGCTATGAGGTCATAGTGATCCGGACTTGCTTATATGGTAAATTCTCCTCCCACATGCACGTTCACGACACCTGGAGCGAGGCAGTGCCGCCATTGCCCATAGACCGTGTAGTGTTTAGTTTCAGTTTCGTTTCTCTTTCACGCGACGACACTGCCCCCTGCTGCAGCAGAAGTGTCAGGCTGCCAAATAAGGAGAAACCCAGCAGAACCGGAAGGCGGCGCTTTCTTCTGATCTCTGAGTTGCTCGTTAGGAAATAATTACAGCGTATTTTGAGTTATAATGGTGCAGCGCTGATCTAGAGGCATCAAAGATTACACCTGTTTAATATAAAGTGATTTAAATATGGAGTCACAGGCACTTTAAGTTCTGCTGTAAAGTCAAACCTGAGGAATCTGGGTGTTATTTTCGACCAATCAATGTCTCTTGAAGGTCACTCAAAACAGCTGGTCAGAAACTGTTTTTATCATCTGAGAAATATTTCCAAACTGAGAAAGTTGGTGTCAAAACCTGAACTGGAAATGGTTCTTCATGCTTTTATCTCCTCCCGTCTAGATTACTGTAACACACTTTTCACATGTTTGAACCAAAAAGCCCTTGACCGCCTTCAGCTGGTCCAGAACTCTGCAGCGAGGCTCCTCACTGGAGCAAACAGAAAAGATCACATCACTCCTATTCTGAAGTCTCTGCACTGGTTACCTGTTAAATGTAGAGTTCATTTTAAAATCCTGACTCTAACTTTCAGGGCCCTACATGGTCAAGATCCTGTTTATGTTACTGAACTGATAAAGCCGTACACTCCAACCCGAGCTCTCAGGTCCACAGACCAGAATCTCCTAACAGTTCCAAGGACCAAAGTCGAGGTGATCGCTCCTTCCAGTCTGTTGCACCGCGACTTTGGAATGACCTTCCTGTAGTTTTACGCTGTGTAGACAGTCTGGACTCCTTTAAAAAGCAGTTGAAGACCCAATTATTCAAAACTGCTTTTAAATAACTATTTTGTGTTCTCTTGTTGTTGTTTAATGATTTTGATTTGTAATGATATTTTGTTTGTTTTATTAATTTTATTTGTTTTATCATGTTTGATTCTGTTTTCTGTGAAGCACTTTGTGATTTTTTCTGTGAAAGGTGCTATATAAATAAACTTTACTTACTTACTTACTTACTTACTTACTTACTTATAGTGATAATTAACATGAAAAAATTATCGTAAATAATAGAAAATTTTAAACCTGAAGTGATTTAAACATAAAGTAATTTCACTAATTGAATACAGCATTAGGCTGAACTAAAGGAACTCTGGCTTAGATGTTTTCACCTAGAAGGACGCACAGCTGCCTGCAGTACAGCAAATGACGTCAGCAGCTCGACCAAGTCTGTTTACCAATAAACTCACGGTTGGAAACACATGGGGACATGTGGGGACATGACCATGTACAAACCTTCACGTCAGACAACAGAAAGAGGGAGACTGAGACTGAGAAGTCAGAGAACACATAGACTCAAAGATGGAATAGATGAGTCCTAAATAAACACCACCCCCCTTTGATTAGAGGATGGTATAACTAGACGTCGCTCAGGTAGGAGGACCAGGGAGCGGCGGAGCCGGTGGTAACGCAGCTCGTCCCGAAGGAGGAGGAGGTGGCGTGGCTGGCGGTGACACTTTCTGTCCCGAGGGAGGAGGAGGCGGCGCGGCTGGTGGCGACGCACCCTGCGTTGAAGAAGGGGGTGGTTGATTACCACGCCCTGGCAGCGCAATAGCACGCTCCCCAGTGGTTCCCAAATTGGGGGGCGCGCCCCCTAGGGGGGCGCAGTGTAACAGCAGGGGGGGCGTGGGATCATTTATTTGTTTATTAATTTAAAAAAAAAGTTTTTTTTTTTATTAAACTTTTTTTTTTTTGAGTGCTAGGCAGGGTTATCTGGGGGATGGGTGAGATTTACCTTGCCTCTGCTTTGCTGTCCCCTCTAATCTCTCACCTCTGGGGAGATGGTCTGAAGTGTGTCCGATTCACCGCAGCACGCTCAGAGCTGCAGAGAGCAGGTGGGCGTGACCAGGTTGCAGTGCAGCGCCGTGCGGAACACCGGTTATAATGTTAACATTCATTATTATGAGATCATGAGAAAAAGAGAGAAATGAGGGGTGCACATCATTTTTTTTTTATTGAGACACTCGGGGGAGAACCTGGCGCTGATGTGCAACTCCTCGCGGGGAGGTGAATGGGTTTGGATAGCTCTGTTTGCCTGCTGGCGCAGCTTGTGCGTGTCAACCAGTCTTCATAGCCTGAACGCTTATGAGAGCTTCAGAGCCACCACAACAGGAAGTGTAGTTAAAATCAGCATCTGATCACGGGCTGTGTGATCAGACCGCAAAGCTCCCCATGCGCAAAGACGCGTTTGGGCACCTCGTGCGCACTGACGGAGCGCACGAGTCTGGACGATTCAGTAACGAGCGCGCGCGACCTTGAACGCGCAGTGCCGGATCCGAACCTCCACAGACACCCCCCCTCCCCGACACACACACACCCCACCATCTATTTTATTCTCAAATCGCACACAGGACACTGTTTGGACAGGCCAACTCAACACAAAGGAGATCTGCAGCAACAAGCCGCTCACACCAGTCACTAAGAACATGAGAGAACAATTTTTTAAAGTAAAAATAAACCTTTACATTTTTTATTTTCATTTTCTCAGGGAATTTGTCATTTTTAAAACCCATTTTGCACTGAGGCATTTTTTAAAAGTTTCTATTGAGCTGTAAAAGCGGTTAGTTTGTTTTTAAGAAAAGGTTGAAGTTTATTTTAACATGTAGTTAAATGCAGTTACTTTTACTTGTTCAAATCTCTAAGGTTTGATGTGAAATAACCTGTAATGGAGTTTGAAAATGAGATTTGTCTGTTCGCAGTGTTTGTGTGTGTATGTGTGTGGGCGCGTGCGTGCATGTGTGCACGTGTGTGTGTGAGAGGGGGGGCACGGGAAAAATAGTGTAAAATTAAGGGGGGCCCAGAAGAAAAAGTTTGGGAACTACTGCTCTACCCGATCCCCTATCATATCGATTGAGATTCCCATTGGGCTTATACGTCCTGTGAAGTACCAGAAGAGTAGGCTGGCCAACCCTATTGTCAGAGCGCAGTTAAAGATGATCAGGAGCGATAACACCGTGTCTGCTGAGGACCACACGTAGGACACCAGTCTATCAAGACCGACGTCCAACGAGAGCTCCCGCAGGACATTGTCCACCGCTGCAACCTGGATGGTCATCGGACCGTCGTATATGATACGTTCCACGGTGGCAGGTGACAATGCAAACGAGATGTTATCGTAGAAGTCAGAGGTTTCCACGGTGGACTCGTGTTGTCTAGGGTCCAAATAGTAAAGTGCAACCTCACCCATGTGGACCGTAGCACCTCGGGGGACTGACACCCACATCGGAGCGGGTGGCAAGTCCACGCGGGTTGACACGTCATGGCGACCATAGAAGACCTCTGCTTCTCGCGCAGGAGTATGGACTAGCCAGCGCAAACCTACATTAACCGCGGTGGTTTGTAAGACCTGAGAGCGTGGGGTTACCGTCATTGGGCACTTTGCATCTTTAGTTAGCTCTGATATACCACATAAAGCGGCTGTGTTATCACGCAGAAAAGGATTACCCGGACAGACATAGTGAAGGTCGCGGGTGAGCGAACACATACTTAGATCTGGGACCAGATAAACCTCAGGCGTGTCATCATGAAACGCGACCAGAGGCGGCGTGTTGAGCTTAACATGAGTGTCATCCACTCAGGTACCTACGTTCACAACGTCTTTGATCCGGTAGATGTCGTTTGGAGACACGACCGGAAGACTGACGAGGAACGCTAGTTCCCTAGCCTCAGGGTCAACCCTGAGGGGTAGAGCACTTCCTAAAGCAAAGGCTAGATGAGTCTGTAGGGGCAGCACCTTTTCTCTCAGAGTGCATTCTAGAGCTTCTCTGACCATGGGGAGTGAGACTAGGTAAGGAGGGATCGACCCATAAGAAGAGCGTCCACGGAGGCGCTACTGTCCCAATCGAAGTCGGACAGGCAAGACGTCAAGAGGTGGGTGTGAGCGTAGTCCCTTGAGACGAATGAGCGCAGCTCGTCTATAGCAGATGATGACTTCCGCATTTTCTCATTTAAGGAGTTGACGACGACTATCGTGTCGCGCTCGGACCTACCTAAAGTCTGCAGTGCCTTCCGCTGGCGGACCACATGCTTACGGAGAGAAGGGACCTCCTCCTCAAGCTCTCTGACATGGCGCTGAACCGCAGCTAAGTTGATGGAGTTGACTGCTGAGAAACCCATACTGAAAAGTGAACCTACCGCACCAGCGGCTGAAAGGAGTTCCGCTAAGAACGTTTCACCCTGCGGTTAGACCTTGAAAGTTCTGAAATTGTGACAGTGAACTTCTGTAACTGGTGGAGGATGTGAGTGATGTCGGCCTGAGAGTGCCACATCATGGTTTGGGTCCAATTCTCACCAGCAGCTGATAGTTCCCCAGGTCGACCTTCCAGCTTTTTGCGGCAGGCGACGTCAGGGTCAAACTTAACAAACACCTTTTGGGTCAAGAGGCAGTAATTCGTCATCAACATGCCAGGCCGTTCCTTGAGGGTGATCCCCGAGGTCGGACCTGGCTCAAACAGGTTTCTAGAAGAAGATGTGGTTGCAGTACAAGTGATAAACGCACACACCGCCCACATCAAGAAAGTTGCCGGGCCCGGGGAGTCGTGCTCTTGGGCGGGACGACCTATGTGATGTCGGTTGACTGGTAGAGGTCCCTGACGGGGACTCACCAGGGGTGTGTGTGAAGGTGTCACACCCGAACGGGTGGACTGAGATCTTGTTGGAGTTGCAGCTGGGCTGCAGAGGTCAGTGGACTCTGTCGATGACAGAGAAGTCTTAACCTGTTCCTCTGGGGGAAGAACTGGTACAGTGTGGAGCGCCGGGGGACTTACCTGATCGGGCAGGTGATCTATGGACTCTGCTGATAGCAGAGAAGATTCGACCTGTCCTGCCAGGGGCAGGGGAGCATCAAAGTAGTCCTCAGAAGTGTCAGCGTCGGCCTCTGGCGGATCCGGGCCTGATACTGATAGATCAGATTGAGTCAGAGGAGGATCAACCAGTGTTGTGACCTCCCTTTTCTCAGCGAGCGAGTCTGTGACTGGTGGAACAGATGCCGTGGATGGACTGACATCTGTAAGACCAGCTACCAAGTAGTGGTCCAGGATAGCCTGACGCAGATGACCGAAATCAAGTCTAACGTCCATAGGCAGACTGTATATGAACTCACTCTGAACAGAGTTTGATGAGAAGTCCAAAAGTTGGAGTTTTTCCATGTTTGAAAGACCAGGGTATTTATGTAGTTGGAAATCGATCATAGTGATAAGACTATGGACCCATTGAGGATTCCTTCGACTGGGCATGAGCTTCCTAATGAGCTTTGCTATTTCCCGCAGTTCATGAAGTGGATCTTCAGTGGTTGGGCCCGTAGCCAACAAAACATTATACAGCAGGCTCTCTTTCCAGCAAGGGGGTGAGCAGTTGGCCGTCACCTTGAGGGTGACGTCCTTTGCTGCACTCGCTGCGGCAGGAGTCTGAGGAAGAGGCTGTTTGAATGTGGGTTGGCGGGGGTTGTCACACCCACCGTTGTCCGTCAGAACTTCAGTCTCTTCCACCCTGTGTATGGGTTGTGGTAGGCTGTCTAGGGGTCCACCTGAAGGGAAACCCTGCGGGGTTTTGATTAGAGGAAGAACTAGTTTCTCCATGTTGGGTGGGGAGTCGGTTCCAGCGTTCTCGAACACGGCTGCTACTGCCTTCGTAGCATCTGTGAAATCCCCTTTTAATGGTTCAGCTAGTTCTGTCCATATCTGATACTCACAGTAATCTACTATGGGGCCGAAACGCCTTGTGAGGTCTCTCCCGAAGATAAGTGGAAAATCTTCATTGTCAGCCACGAAAATGGGGTGACTCATCTCCATCCAACCTACCTTGAGCCTGGTGACTGCCAAGGAGGTCACGGTTGTGGAGTCGGGGTAGCCTCCTGAGATCTTTAGTCTACACGGTGCCACTAGCAGTTTACCTCCGGAGCGATCTGACGCTGCCTGGAGGCGTTCATAGAACGGACGGGACATGGTTGACACTTCTGAACCGGTGTCGTAGAGGGCTTCACCTTTCAGTGAGTCCTCCAGTAAGACCGGTATGTGTGGTCTTGCGGGGCACCCCACCGGAACCATGCAACAAAGGAGTTTACACCTGTTTGGGCCGGGTGGGGAGGACTGTTGATCTTGTCCTGACCGCTCAGATGTCCCGTCTAAACGCGCAGTTGACGCCGTGTCCCGTCTAAACGCGCAGTTGACGCCGTGTACAAAGGCATGACATGTCTATCATCTGAGTCCTTTGGCCTTTTATTACGCTCGGTCCTCAAGAACTCCTCAAGTTTCTGCATAACTGAGTCATCCTCTTTTTGAGACCTCTGCGCACTAGGGCTCCGTCCAGAGCGGTCTCTCCGTTGGGAGCGCCGGTCTGAGCGGGGACTATGATCGTAGGATCTTTGAAAGCGACCCTCTGAGGGGTCCCTTCTACCTCCCTTCATTGATGGACCAGGGGACCACCCACCTGTTTCCCTGGGTTTGCTCCGGTCCCTCCCACGTTCTTGAACGGGGGACCTGGTGTCATCACCACGGTATGGGGGTGACCTCCCTCGGTTAAAGTCGGGAGAGCGGTGATGGTCTCTTTTAGTCTTGTCCTTATCTCGCCAGCCCGATCCTGGTTTCTTTTTAAAGTGAACCTTGGAACCTCTAGGTCTGGCGGGTGGTGCACCCTCCAACTGTAGAGTGGGGGAGCTACTTATATTCTGAACCGAACTAAAGTTACCGTTGTTATTGTTATTGTTGTGTCTACTTACCGGTTGAGCAATGTTTTTGACCGCGTTGGTCGCCATCTCTCTGAGGTCGGACATACTGGTAGCACCGATGTTGACCGACACCAAGAACTGGCAGTAAGACTGATGTAGATTGTCAAAGAAAAGTTGTTTGAACTCCCTTCCTTCTTCCATGTTTGTTTCATTTCTGAAGCCGAAATAAGCACTGAAAAGGCGAAGATAATATGCACCTGGGTCTTTTGACTTACCTTGTTTAACGTGCATGGCCGCCTTAAGGCTGGTCTCTGCTTCACCGCCGGAAAATTCCATGGCGATGGCTTTGCACAGTCGGTCAAAATCACCAACCGTTTCCTTTGTTTGACGGTTAATGAACAGACCCACTGACAGATCAGAGGTTTCCTTAAGGATGAAGATTTTGTCTTCTAATGACATGCCAGGGAATCTATTCAAGTGACACTCGAGGCTCCTGAAATAAGCAGGTAGCTTTCGTGGGTCACCTGGTTCTAGGATGAATTTTGTTATTCCCTTTGTGATATTGTAAATATCAACCTGGTTGAGGCTTCTGCCCTCACTGGGCTGAAGTTGCTCGGGAGGGGCTGGTTTGACGGATTTGGCAACCCTTTTTAGAGGCTGAGCAGCCTCTACATCAGCGGAGGATGTGACTCTGGCTGTGTTCAAATTCAGGGGTAGGATGCTTATGAGGACGCATTTCGAGGCCGATGACGTCACAGCGCAGCGACGAGTGCTGTCCGAATTCGAAGGATACTCATCCATGCGTCCTCAAATGCGACCTCGCTCCACCCCAATTTCGAGGATGGGTCTGGTGTATCCTCGCTGGCCAAGGCTATCCCAGGATGCTTTGCGTGCCGGCCGTAGGACTCTACTTTTTATTTTTCTCAACTTTATTGAATTTACAACACAGGACACAGTTGGATTCTACTGGTTCAATTTTGCAGCAGTAGCAGAAAAAAACAGAGAGCAGTCCAGTTTTAAATGTCAGTTTTTCAAAAGATTATAAAAAGCTTGTGTTTAGGAATGTTTTGCTTATCTTTATCTGAAGTTTAATAATAAAAATCTCCACAAAAGAGGTTGAATGTTCCATTTTTCATGTTATTTAAGACAATAAATCAATGTAAGCTAGCTTGAATGTTTAAATGAAAGTTTAGGAAATAAGTCACCATAAAAGAGCTTAAAGTGTTTCTTTAGATCCATTTTATTAGCTTTAGCCTGTCTGTCGGCGCTGTCACGGTTGCTAAGCGACTGGACTGAGGGGCGGGGATAAGTATGAGGCTAGACCGTCTGAATTCAGAGCCGTTTATTTCCTGTCTTAGAGGTCGAGCAAGGACCCATCCTAGGTAGACCAGCAAGTCCACGTCCTCAGAAGGATCCTACCCCTGAATTCGAACACAGCCTCTGTCTCTTACAGTAGTCCCACCTCCCTGCTGACTGATGCTCGGCTGGGGAGCGTCATCCTCGTGCCGCTTGGCGGCTTCGAGTTTGTTCTCCAAAGCAGCAAGTTTAGCTTCACTTAACCTTTGGGCTTGCTCCGCATCGTTCCTCTCCTCTACCAGTGTCCTTGCATGTTCTCTGCCGTTTTCTTTAGCCTTTTGTGCCTGTTCTAGTTCAGTTTTTAACTCATCAATTTTGTTGCTTTGATCATGGTTCATGTCTTTGTGTTCTTCAACCTGTAGTCGAAGCTGTTTTACAGTTTCTTCTAGAGCTAGTTTTTCATCCTCTAGTTTTTCTTTAGCCTTTGATTCATCTGCATAGAGCCTATTCAGCGCATATGAAAACCTGACTAAAGCTCCATTCTTGTTAACAGTTGGGCCTCTGTCATTTATTTTCATACTCTCTTTGACCTCATCAAGAACCCTGTTATATACCTTGTTAGTACCGAGGTCATCGATTGAGTTCTGAAATGACTCCAGTTGATTAGACAGTGCCAGATGTTTTATGGCTCCTGTAACGTAGTCAAATGTGCTCATGTGTCCAACACTTGCACCCTCTTGTTCTGAAGAATCAGACATTGTTTATTTTGTTGAAGAAAATTTATTTTTGAATGAAAATATCTGTAAATATGTCACATCCTGTTCCTTTGGTGCCCTCTGGTGTCCTGTCTTTTGTATTAATCTTTCTCCTCTTGTTGTTTTCACAGGTGTTCCTTGTTTGTCATCCAGCCCACCTGTGTCTCGTCTTCGTGATCACCTCCCTCCTTATTTAAGCTTCCCTGTCTTGTCAGTGTTTGTCGGTTCTACTGTGTCCTTCGTCTTCCTCGTTTGCCGTCTGCTTATTAATAAACATCATTTTTGGATTATACCTGGCTTCTGCTGCTGTTCCTCCACTCATCCCTGCATCTTGGGTCCTCTACAAAAACTCAATTCCTAACAGAAGAACCGACCCTACATGGACCCAGCAGGTGAGTTACTGGAGGAACTCAGACTCCTCCACCAGCAGCCGGACCTGCTTGATGACCCTATCCGGTTGTTTGGGAAGACTGTGAACTCCGCCCTCCGCTTCGCCTCTGGGCCGTTGTGCCCTCACGCCAAGCTCGATACGGCGGAGCTTATTCTCTCCTACTTCCGGACCAACCAAGCCCTGACCGCTGTACCTGAGTTATGGGACTACTACCAGCACGCCCAGGCGATGCGCCTGGCACAGCGGCTCCTCATTCGGGGGTCCCGGCTGACGTGTTGCACAGACCTGAGAGCTCCAGGCTCTGAACTCGTCAGCCGGGTTCCAGCAGCCCCCGGGACCCCCAGTCCGGTTCCAGCAGCCCGAAGGACTCCCTGTCCGGCTCCAGCAGCCCGAAGGACTCCCACTCCGGCTCCAGCAGCCCGAAGGACTCCCAGTCCGGCTCCAGCAGCCCGAAGGACTCCCAGTCCGGCTCCAGAAGCCCGTAGGACTCCTCCTCCCTCCGAGCCTCCCAGGGCTCCGCCTTCCGCCGAGCCTCCCAGGGCTCCGGCTCCTCTGCCTTCCGCCGAGCCTCCCAGGGCTCCGGCTCCGCCTTCCGCCAAGCCTCCCAGGGCTCCTCCTCCGGCCGAGCCTCCCAGGGCTCCTCCTCTGGCCAAGCCTCCTACGGCTCCTCCTCCGGCCGAGCCTCCTAGGGCTCCCGGTCCTCCAGGGTCTCTCTGGATTCTGGACCCATATCAGGACCCGGGCCTCCCAGGACTGGATCCAGACCCAGGCCCACCGGATCCTGACCCTGACCCGGGCCTCCCAGAACTGGACTCTGACCCGGGCCTCCCTGAACCGGATCCAGACCCGGGCCCTCTGGATCCTGACCCTGAACCAGGCCTCCCTGAACCGGATCCAGACCCGGGCCCTCCGGATCCTGACCCTGACCCGGGCCTTCTGGATCCTGATCCTGACCCTGACCCTGACCTGGGCCCTCCGGATCCTGGCCCTGACCCGGGCCCTCCTGTCTGTTCCTCCTGACCTTTTGTCTGTCCTTCTGGTCCTCCTTCTTGGTCCCCCACCCTCCCGCCCTTGTTGGTCCTCTGGGTTCGTCTGGTGTCCGCCCCTGGGGGGGGGGGGCTCTGTCACATCCTGTTCCTTTGGTGCCCTCTGGTGTCACTGGTGTAACTACGCCGCTTAGCAGCGACTCACTCCAGACACTAAAACAGCAGTCAGCTGTAGTCGGATCGTCAACGTGTAATAACGAGGACGATGTCGCGCTGACAACGAGGATTTAATGACAGAACTACAGCTCAGGAGGAGACGGTAGCATGACGTGGGTCAGATGTGCTGCTATCGGTCCGACAACCCCCCCCCCCTCCTCCCCCTCCTATCTATAAACAGGTCAGTAGACTCAGAGAAGCTGAGATGATGATCAACTAACTTCTTATTTCATTCAAAACGAGCAAACGGAATGTACACAAAACAAATATGAATGAAAAGGAGCTCAGAGAGAAGATGAAATCAGTCTCCAGCACATTCCTGTTCTAACTTTCTAACTTAGTCTCATCTTCATTTACATTTTCATAATGACCTCATACCTTTGATTTAAAACATTTAAAAATATATTTAATGACCTTGAGTCTTTCCATAATTTTATACTGTTTACAGAAATACTAAATTCCCTCTCTTTTGTTCTAATCAGGTTTTTAAAGACTTCGGTTCTTTTTAAATTAGAACTATTTACTCTAAAACATTTTCTAAATGTTTATTGGTCAGGTATGTTATTAGCTTGGTACATTATAATGAACATCTAGCCAAGGTCAAAGATCTAGAGACCAAACTACAAGTGTCCATCTGAGGGACAGGAGTGCATCTGAGGGACAGGAGGTCCATCTGAGGGACAGGAGTCCATCTGAGGGACAGGAGGTCCATCTGAGGGACAGGAGTCCATCTGAGGGACAGGAGGTTCATCTGAGGGACAGGAGGTCCATCTGAGGGACAGGAGTCCATCTGAGGGACAGGAGTCTATCTGAGGGACAATTGTCCATCTGAGGGACAGGAGTCCACCTGAGGGACAGGTGTCTATAATGGAGGATCGTCCATCAGACATTTAGCCATGAAACGTTCAGGTTGAGACGTCCTGAGAAACATGAAGTTAAAACATTGAACTGATCCTAAAATGAATGAAGTTCTGATTCTGACTTCATCACGTTGTTTTTCCTCTCCTCCAGCTGATGGGTCACTGAGTTTAGTCGTAGTGATGAAACACAAACTGTTAGAAAGGAAATCATTTGGGCTGTAATTTAAATGGTGACTTGTGTTAAATAGGAATCCTATAGCATTGTAGCTGCTGTGTTTTTCTCTGTGTGTATTTAGAGTCTTTTTACTTTTGTCATTTAGCTGCTTAGTGTTGGATTTGGATCCTGTTGAGGTAGAAAACATTGTTTTTATAGATCAGAGAAGCTTTTTCCCGTTAAGTGGACATGCAGCATCAACATATTAGTAAAGTTTTAGCAGGTCTTTGGAATGAATTTGTTGCTGGATGTGCTGCGGTGTCCAGTACCTGGACTACTGGGGGAAAACGGGGTTGTTTATATATCGCATCTGTTATCGCATATCGCAGTTTTTCCTAATATCGTCCAGCCCTACATCCCCTCCACAATAAAATGATGCTCAGAGGAGTTCACATTATTGACAGAAAAAAGACCCAGAGTTCATCCAAATACTGTCCCACAGCTCCACACACTAATGATAGGAAATGTTTTTTTACACATCTTTATTGTGTGGGGAGAAAACTCTGTAATTGTGTAAATATTACCATTGCATTTTTCTGCCATTACAATTTTCATCTCGCACACCCCCTAGCATTAGCTTGCACACCCCTGGGGTACACGCACCAACACTTCAGGAATCCCTGCTCTAAAGCAAGGATGAAATGTTGATTTAAAAGGCAAGAGGGACACAAGAGTGGGGGGCTGGAGGTGGAGAAGAGAGGCTTGAACTGTTTGAACAGTGCCATGATATCAACCCTACACCTAAAAACAACAGGTAGTTTCCATTTAATATAGTGGAACTTTGTTTTTGACAGTAAAAACTACAGGGCTCAAAACTGATTTTTAAAAAGTGCAAGGAACATGTCACCCCCCCAAATTACATCCATGCCTGCTGCAGCTTGATACGCTGGGTTTGTACTTTTTCTATGATGCATCAGAATGATGCAGAGTCCACAGTGGAAATGGACACCTTGTCCTCTAGCAATGTTGATCCTTTTCAGTCCAGCTGTACTAAGTCCTGTCTCTCTGAAGTCTGTTTTCACCCGTTCATCAGGAGAAGGACCGTCAGAGGTTTGTCCAGTGGAACTGGATGCGGTAGCTGCAGTGGTCATGTCAGTGGGGGATCTGGGGGTCTCTCAATCAGTTCCACATTCCCGTGCTGCCTTGTTAGGTGCTGCTCAGATTTAAGGTGGAATTTTTGTCTGTAGATAAAAGATGTCTTCCCACACAGAGAGTCCTGCTCTCTCTGTGCTCCATGTGATCACTTGTTGATCTAAACACCAGTCTGTTATTACCACTGATGTCCCAGCTCATATGGAAAAGTCATGAGATTCCTACAAAATCACATTTTTGTAAGGCAGTAACGTAGTCTGCTTGTGGGAAAGTAACAGTAATCCAATTACTTTCTTTGCAAATGTAATCTTGTACTTTACTTTTTACTTGAAAAACTAATTGGATTACAGTTATATATTATTTCTGATGCGTTACAGCCCATCATTGCTCCTGATCAGACTAGCCTTGAGTATTGCTCCAGTCAGAGGACTACTTCTTGCTTCTAGAGACTCTGCTCACTTTGAGTGATGTCACTGGTGGGTTTGGCCTTTACTGTAGATAAATATAGAACACCACTTCTAAATGACACAAATATCCCTTAAGTATGTATTCATAACCTCACTGTGACCTAAAAAACAGAAATACATTGTAAACTCGGCTGTAGTAGCAGCCTCACTACAGGAAGATGACATCAAGCTGCCAGTTTAAAGCTGCACAGACTGCTTTCCACATGATGCTGTCTGACTAAGGCCTCATAGGAAATAATGGGGAGTTAATCAGATCAGCGGCACTCTAATTCACAGCATATTGATCAATGCCTGATTCCTAATGAGGCGTTGCACGCTTGTCTTTATATGTGTGTGCCATTTCCTGAAGCAGGGCAGACCTATTTAGCATTAGTGCTCAGAAATGGAGATGTCAAAGAAAAGCCTGATAATCAGTGTACTTTAATTATCTCTTTGTGTTGTATTTGTGTATCTTTACAAACTGAAAAACTGCACGACAAACATAAACTGTTCATAAATTTATTGTATGAATATATACTTAATGCAGCACTGAGCGGCTTTTAACCAGTAGGGGGCAGTAGAAAAGTTTCACTTTTACCATCGTAAATCATCTCACGCCTGAAGTTTTTCCAGCCCAGTCTGCGACAGCTTTCAGCTAATAATCTGTCAGACAAGTTGTTGTTTTTACTTTTGAATGTTTAAATATTATAAGTTCATAAACAGTCTATCTTTCTCTCTCTGCCTCTCTCTCAGCTGTCCAGCATACAGGTGTGTGTTTCAGGTGTGTGTGAGCAGAATAAAACGAACCATGTAATTCAGCGCGAACCTGACGAGACTTTAGGGTCTGCTGGTGAGCAAAACCCCCGGGTCCCTTGTGGACCGGCTAAGATCTGACGGACTTCTTGGCTGGCGCAAAACATCGCGGCTAGCAGCTAGCTCATGGGTGTAGGCTAATCCCGTCCGGTGTCGGCGTTTTATGTGGGTCGTGTGTAATTGTTTCCACGTATTTATTTACCTGTGAGTTGTTGTAGAGGAAGGCTTTGATTATCAGGTCGGTGTAGGAGAGATTAACCCAGACGTAGCTGCGGGATGACGCGCCTGGTTCAACCTCGGGACTGCGTGTCAGCCAAGCCGACGCTGGGAGTCACTGAGCCGGAGGGGAGAGCGGGGAGCCTCCGCTGCTCTGTCCGGCAGCGGTCCTCCGTCACCACACCATTGGACGTGGGGGTCGACCTGTCCGCTTCATAATCATCATCCTCTCTCTGGTTTGTTGTTTTTACCTTCCGGCTTCACCGTGCTCGAGTCAGCTCATGGAGACATTCAGGTCTTGTCAGGTTCGGGCTGAATTATTTATATATTTATTTATCTGTGAGGTGGTGTTTCAGAACATTATTTTCTACTATATTTCCCCATGTGGTTAATAACCAGACTGGTTAAACTGTGAAATGCTTGCTGAACCAATCCCTCCTCGGCAGGAGTCCTCCCATAGCATTGTTAGACCGGTTCTGCCGTAAAGCAGAAAGTGACATCATCGGCCGAGGTACGGGCCGGAGCTCAAAAGTGTCTAGTGCGGTATCTGGCCAGTAGAGGGGTGCAGAGTGCTGTCAAACATGAAACTGGTCAAGTTTCTAACTAAATAATCATTGAGATCAATTTTAATGCTCTAACTTAAACTGTTAAAAACTGCTCAGTATTGCTTTAATGTTTGGGAATGTAAAGGTTGTGTTCCCTATTTAACATAGTCAACATTAACACTATGGTATTTCAGTTACTAGTCAGAAGCTAGTGTTGCCCACCTGTATTTTTTTATCATATAGACAATAAGATGGGAAAGAGGAATCAATGGCCACATGTATACACCCAGGGGTGCACATAACTGGTTCGCCAGTGAGTATAAGCACCAGATAGCACGCTTGTGTACCTGATCCCTCTGCTCAAGTGTGCCTTTGCAGACTGGTGCTTTCCCGGTCCCGATTGCAAGCCCTGTGATCATCAGACACTGATGAACCTGACACCCAGTTGTGGTGTTCTGTGAAGGAGCGGTCATATAGCCGGAAGCTTGTTGACACACTCTGCTCCGTCAGAACACACACAGACATGTGGTCTAGGTAACAGTTGCTGTTTCATGTTCTTTCTTTCTTTATGTACCCACACCACATATATAAACGTCCATCTAACCTTTTCTAACACATTCATTTCATCTCTGGTCTTCTACCAGAGGCCTGGGAGATAAAGGGGTCTTTTCATCTTCTTAGAACTTCTGGACAGAGATCCCTGAGGTTGTTCCAGGGATTTGTTGGAGCCACTTCCAGTTTGTGGGTCACAGCCCTGAATGCTCCAGTGACCTGATGCTCTACTGAGGTCTTGTTATTTCACAACTTTTTTTTTCTTCCCATCATATGAACATTTTGTAGAAGAAATAACTAACCTGAGGTCTAAGTGTCTTTGGACAGAGCAGAAGCTTTGTTGTTTAACTGACGTTGAATGTGCTAATAAGCCTGATGGTCAGGTAGTGGTAAACCTTGAGATTTGACATTCTTTGAGATGTATTTTTGACCTTGTGACAGCTTCTGCTTATTTCATTTTTTCAGCTTGAATCATTCATCTGGTTATGATTTTGGTGTGATCACATTTTCAAATGGTTTAGACCTTTTTTCTTTAAATTAAAGAGGAGGGCAAAGGGAGCTATGTTTTTAATAATATACTTGACATCAGAGCAACTGTTTAAATTAAATGGCCCTGCCTGTTGCTTGCTTTTATTAGGAGGTCTGAAATTGCATTGTTTTCCTCATGACATCATTTTCTGTCCTGGCTTATTTTTGCATAGGATGAGGTTTCTCGCCACAGTTCATGCAAATCAAAAGCGATGATTTATGCACCGTTCCTATGGCGAGTGGAACATTAAATTTAATTTTGCTGCTGTGGAACTGTGTCTGCAGAGCTCAGGCTTGACACGGTGAACCGGGCTAGCTGCTGCTGCGCAGGAATTCATTACTTCCTCCACAATATGCGAAAGCAACATTTGAATGAAACATTTGTCTCATGTCAGATCTCAGTAGTGTCTACTCTCTCTATATAGACACATGGACGCTTGTGGAGGAGGGAAGGCGCTCATTCTCGACTGTAACAAAGCAGTGAGTCGCGTAATGGTGGCACATTAAAATAAGGCCTGTTGGATGCAAGTAGCAGAGCAATCTGTTTCTGCTGTGATCGCCCATTACTCCTTTGTAATGACATGGAAAAAATGCCACAAAGCAAAGTAATGAAATGTACTTTTCCCCTCTTCCTGCTTTGACTATATGCTTGAGTTGTGCAGCTGTGAGGGCTCTGGAGGCAGCCAGGAGCCGCTCAAACAGCAGGAAACAGATGGGAACCTGTAGAACAAACCAAGTAGTATGTTAGATCAGTTTTTATATTTAGATAAAACATTCATGCAAAAAGTTTTGGATAGTGTTTGATTTCTAAAGCAATGAAACGAAAGCAATTTTTTTTACCACGCTTTCTTCTGCTTATCCAGATCCAGGTCTCGGTGGCAGTAGGGAATCCCAGCTGATTTTTGATTGGACACACATCCAGGTGGTGGACCGGTTTGTCCAGGGCCGTTATGTAGTCCCAACCCATCTCTGATCATAGGATCACACTGTCACGTTTAAACAACACCATGCAACACCGTGCTGGAGGAATAATTCAGTCACTGCTGTTTTCATTTATGATGGATAATGTGAAGAACTCAGACATGAATCATGTTTGTTGTTTTTTGAGGATTATTTAATATTTTGTGTCATTGTTGGGTTTTAATGGGCTCTACAGTTGATTGCAGACACTACTTGCCTCATTTGAGTGCTATAAGATGCAGCAGACAATAAGTTATAGAAGCTATGCGGATCTCAACCAGTTGTTCTTAATACTACAAACTAAAGAAATGACAAATCTGAAGCAGCAGTGAGATCCTGACTCTGTATTTAATGATTTAAAGTCAGCTGCATTTTCCTCAGAACACTTGACCACTGTTAAAGAGAACATATAATACACGTTAAGCATTTTATGTGTGACTCAGACCACACAGATTTAGTCATGCTGATGTCTCATTGTTATGTGTGCAGTGCATCCTTGGCCTGTCGTCCAGCAGCTCTACAGCACCACCATATCTCTCCACATGTCCCCTGGGCCCTCTCACAGCCAAAGAGAGCAGATCGCGCCCACATGCAAATGACTTTTCAAGGTCCTTGTGATTGCTCATTAGCTTTCCATGGGCATAAGTCCTAACTTTATTATTGACTGTGCAGAATACACAATCTACCGACCTCTGCCACCTGCAACTAAATCTCTCTCCTCCGATCTATCGCACTGTTTCCTGCTGCCAGCCAGAAAACTTGAGCCAGCAGTTTAGTCACCTTAAGTGTTTACACTCCTCCCCCACTGCGCTGCATGCACATAACACTGCAGAGCAAGCACGTCTGCATTTTCACACCTTTAACCACCACACAGTTGAATTTGGTGGTATAAAGATTTAAAGGCACTTTGTTTATTGATTCATCCCAGAGTGGTCCTGTGTTGGTTTATTCAGTAAGTAAAGGGGTGGGAGAGGACGATTTCACCTCTGCATGAAATATTTATGGAAAGCCAATAGAATTCTCAGCTTGTCTACAAGATTTATGCAGATCATGTTTCAGATACAACATATTACAACCAGCTGACATTTGTCCAGGTAGACTGAATCAGTTGTGCAAGAGAATCACGAGTCTGATCCACTAAGATCACGTTTCTCTCGTTATTGACCCTCACAGGCCAAGCCTGACAAGTGGAGCTGCAGCAAAGTTCATTAATAATGTGAAATAAATCCATTATCCAGGAACCAGTGAGACAGCACCAGAGCAGCAGAGTTCTAACAGAATTCTTTAGTATGACAGAGTCACTGCATGTTCAGTGTTTTATTATTATTCTATGTCAAGCTAATCATGTTTTATGGGCAGAAATTGTGTCTTTAAATACTGGAACAGTTTTTAAGTTACAAAATACACAACATGCACTCATATGGTGATTAGACAGCACACAACCAGTGCTATTTATTTTAAAGGGATACTCCACCGGGAACTCTTTAATGAGTAGCTCTGAGGGTGACAGAGCCCTGTGTCTTACTGCTCCACTCTCACATGACCTGGACAGAAGTGATGATGAGCAGCCGAGAGGGCATTTAAGAGCATTTAGCTCTTAAATGGACGGAATCATGTCAGCAGAAGGACGCGTCACCTGGGACAGCCTGTCGCCTCTGGTTGAGGTGGATGTATGCCACTCTCACAACTGACTCTGAGGGACATGGAGCATATGACCTGGCTGTAAACTCAAGACACCTACTGTGCCTCTGAGCACCATTGTGATGCATGCTTTCAGAGTTGGGAACACAAAGATTATTTATGAAATGAGCAAAAAGAAAAAACGTGATGCTTCAAATCCCAGGAAGACTGATGGCAGAAGTTTGATAAATGTAAGACAAAGAAATCTGATCATTGATAGGTCACTGATGGAATTACAGTGAATGGTCAGAAATATAAACCTGCTGGTCTGTTGTGTCTATCAGCTGAAAAAATGGAAATAAAAAAAAACCATTCAAACCTGTCATGTGACAAAAGCACTTTAACTTTAATCAGAAATCTTGTTGACCACAAGCAAGAAATTCAATTTAAACAAAAGGGGAAAAATGGAAAAAAACACCGTTCGCTATAGTCGGGTGGTGGAAGGAATACTTTGAGGAGCTCCTCAATCCCACCGACATGCATTCCTACGAGGAACCAGAGCTGAGAGACCTGGGGACGGACTGTCTAATCTCTGGGGCAGAAGTCACTGAGGTAGTTTTAAACAACTACACAGTGGTGGAGCCCCGAGGGGTGGATGAGATCCGACCTGGGTTTCTCAAGGCTATGGATGTTGTTGGACTGTCGTGGTTGACACATCTTTGCAACATTGCGTGGTCATCGGGGGCATTTCCTGTGGCGTGGCAGACCGGGGTGGTGGTTCCCATTTTTAAGAAGGGGGACCAGAGGATGTGTTCTAACTATAGGGGGATCACACTCCTCAGCCTCCCAGGAAAGGTCTACTCCAGGGAGAGGAGGGTCCGGTCGATAGTTGAATCTTAGATTGAAGAGGAGCAATGTGGTTTTCGTCCTGGTCATGGAACTGTGGATCAGCTCTTTACCCTTGCTAGGCTGATGGAGGTGTAACCAGGGGCAACGCTAAAGCTTGTAAAGCCCAAGCGCCGCCCCTCCACCGTCGGATACAGGTGGAGAGCAGGTGCAGACCCCATAGGACAGAGACTCAGGAGACAACGGACTAGTTTAAAAAGGTGTTTTTATATAAGCTTGAGAGATTAAAAAAAACCTAAAAACAACTAAAATCCATATAAAAATGGCCATAAAAATAATCTTTTATAAAACCAACTTAAAAGTCCAGGTGTGCTGGACCCAGGATTTCCAGGCTGGCCCCTGCAGTATATCAGTCTCGTGGAGGAGTGAAGTGCAGGAGGGGTTCCCGACCTGCACTCTCGGCCGTCTCCCTCGGATGGTCCCGCGGCAGTCCAGCGGCAGCGATGGCGGCGGCCTCCCGCACCTCCTCGCCCCGCAAAGCAAGGGCCCTGATCCGAAGGGTGCGGTCAACTTCATCCCACGCCGTCACTCGCCCACAGCACGTCACTCCAGTCCCCGCTCCAGCTGCGGGGACAGGACGCTCAGCTCCTCGCCACTCCTCCGGACCACCGATCGGCCTCCTCCTCACCAGCTCCCCACATCAGCCGCTGTTCCTCCTGGCTCCTCCAGCACACCTTCCATCTCTCCGCTTTCTCCTCACATCATTTCTCCTTTCTGTGCCTCCCTCTAACCTGAGTGTCACCTAAATAGGTGACCTCGGACACGCCCACTCGCACAGGTGATTTCAGTCATGTTAAAAGAATGTCTACAGTGATCCACACTTAAAACAAACATGAAAACTATAAAAACATGCCAAAATAAAAACATAAAAAACAGGAAAAATCATGCAAATAAAAGCTTTAAAAACAACAATCAAAATCTCACTGTGTGACAGAGGCAGGGGCGGGGCCATAGGGGTGGCACTTGCCACCCTTGAAATCTGATTGGCCACCCTGCCTGGCCACCCCCACCAGAGCTGTCAATCAGTTTGTTTGTATTGAATAGTTTTGTGGAATGCTTTGCCAGAAATCACAAAAACTGACATAATTGGCTGTCATAATCTTTCAGCGTTACTCATTGCGCGGCTCGGGAGCCTTAATTGGTGACTCGTGTGTTTGCTTACAAAATAACAGCCAATACATTTATACAAGTATGCTACATAAATATACAATTAACACTAAACTACAAACTTGCAAACAGCTAAAATATATTTTTCCTTTTACCATAACTAACCTGTTCCCAAAAGCTAGGCCTAATGTAATATCTGGCAACCCAGGACGCTTACGGTAGCACTGGCTTATTTGACCGCAGTGAAAGCCGTAAGCATCAGCACCCACAGGATTAGCATTAGCACCAGCAGCAAACACAGGTCGGGAAAACTATAAACTTAAAGAGCATATTTTAAGTTAGACACTCCCTTAAACAAATGTTTAGAGAAATATAATAGAAACTTTTTCTGAATAAAAATTTACACAAATTCAGCTTATTTAGGCTTTTGGATTCGTTTTTGTGAGAATTGTCAATTTTTTCACCAAACCGGAAGTGACGACAGTGCCGGGAGACCGTTCGTTCTCTATATAGAAAACTGATCCACTTATCACTACTTGTGAGGAGCAAAACAAACCCCCAGAGTACCGTTATTTTATTACTTTATTACTATAGTGAGAAGTTATTTTATTAAGATTAAAAAAAAAAAGATAAAAACAATCAGTCCTGTAAGGCTGTACCGGTCCAGCTGTAGACCTTGACCCACCTCCTCACTTGGGTCTGGATAATGCCAGCGTTTAGCACCAGGTTTTTGATCATCAGAGCTCCAAACATTGAGCTGCGTTCAGGTGATTGTTAAGAAATGAAAGAGTTTATATAAAAAGTTTCACAGGATGCAGCTAAACGGTTCGAGGCTGACCAAAACAGTGTCGGGTCAGGCTGGAAACCCCGCCGGGAAGCCCCTCTCGGTAGCCCCGCTGGGAACGGGAAGCCCCTCTTGGGAGCCGCTGGGAACGGGAAGCCCCTTTGGAGAGCATCGCGGCATGGATTTACTGTACCCCGCCAGCCAGGTGAGGGTCAGACACCTGAAGGAAACGCTCTCATGAAATCGCGGATCGGTACCGGACTACGACCCACCATGAACCGTACCAAACCTGGCATGGAAACGAGACTCAAATCTCCCCGTTAGCTCCTGTTAGCTGCTGCGTCCTAACAGCGGTTCCGGTGAATGGATCAAAGTAACGGCGCCTGTTTAGAGTCACACTGAATGTTTTTCATCGTTATGTGGGACTCCATCACATCCAGTCCTGGACTAGACCAGGACCGCCGGAGTTTTTCGTCTCCAAACAGAAGTCACCGTACCGGTAAGGCAGCCATCTTGTTGTTGACTAAAGGCCTATTCATACTCCACGAGAAGAAAGAATTTTGTTCTCGCTGGGGGGCTGCGAGAACAAAATGACGTCATTTTGTTCTCGCAGCCCCAGTTCGGCAGCGCTAATGGCTTGTTCTTGTGCACATCAGCCGGGCCGAACTTTTTTCGGCAGGATGTCCGAGAACAACTGCTGTGATTGGTCAGAAAGGGAGGATGAGCGTGGTTACTGCGGGTAGCGGTTGACGTTTTTCTCCGGCGCTTGCTGTGCTGCTTTGTGCGGACGGACCGAGGAGTCCGAGTCACGGTCTGGATCGAACCGAGCTAGGAGGACCAGCGCGGACCGCGAGGGTTTGCGCCGGGGACCCGTATACCTCAGCTCCTCACGTAGCGAGGACGGATCGTTTTAAACTGCACACACACACACACCTGATACGCACACCCATTTGATACGTCACTGAAGCAGTTCGACAGCTGAGTTCTCGGGGAGTATGAATGCTCCCTGCCGAAACAAACTTTTTTCTTGTTCTCGGCGCTCCCCAGCAAGAACAAATTTCTTTCTTCTCGTGGAGTATGAACAGGCCTTAAGTGTCCTGACAGACTGGCGATTGGCATTCACAAACATAATAATTTAGCCTTTTTTATTAAAATGAATTCACACCAACTCGATTAAAGAGCGCTCTAACCTAAAACTAACAACTCATGGCCGACAGCGAGCAGGCAGCTGGCAGATTAGAGCGGTGCCAGTCTGAGATGTTAAAGTAGTTTAGCTTTAAAAAAATCTAACACAATGATTAAAACAAGCATCTGTTACACAAACTCCACACAACAAAGGGCTCAAATGATCATATTTATGGGATTATTGATCGTACAGAGTGTTAAATTATCCTACAAATACTTTATCTACATCTGACAACACTGTAAGCAGCGCCACCTAGCTAGGAGCTCCCTTAGGTGACGTCACAGGTCCACATATGGAAAAAAAAAAGCGTTTTTAGAAGCTTTGCAAAAAGGGGCACTTTTGACTAGAAAAATGGTTTAAAAAATGTATTGTAAAACAAAATACCCTCAATAAACATTTCAAATAGTATTTTTGGAAAGAATTTTATCAGAATAAAAAAAAAGAACTTTGAATTTGCTCTTTAATACTCAGAGATTGACAATAAATGTGGCTGACAGATATTTAAATGTACTAACCCACAGATTATTATGGGTGTGTTTTTACACATTTCTCATGTCTTATACTTGCTTTAATGACTTTCCTGCAGCGCTAAACGGGAGACGTGTCCGTCACAAAACAATGCCTGACTGGAAACTCGGACAAAATATTAGTTCCGCCCGGCGGAACTTTAGTTCCACCCATGTAAATTATTAATAAAAAAATTGAACTTGAGCTTTAACTACATATATATATATATATATATATATATATATATATATATATATATATATATATATATATATATATATATATATATATATATATAGATAGATAGATAGATAGATATAAAGAATTAAAGCTCAAGTTTATATTATATATATATTATATATCAAGTCAATATTATATATATACACACACACACACACAATATACACACACACATGGATGAGTTAGTGTATTGTTGTAAAAGTGGCTCTCCCCTTGACTTTTCTCTGTCAATGTGGTTCTTGTGAAAAAATTTGTGAGGATCACTGATGTAGCCTATTGTTAATTTGGTAATAATTCTACTTTATTGTAATTTTGATGTTGAAAGCACATGCACTGGCAGACCATGTTTTTGATGGTGTAGGGGTGGGGATCCGCCGACCTCCAGGCCTTATAGCTATGGGCCACAGGACCCCTCTTATCAGGCCCATCACGCAGTGTCAAATAAATAAAGTAATTCAACTTGGAGGGAAAAATTATAAACAACCAACGACATTCCTGCGATTAAATCGATAGTAACTCTTATATCCGTGTCAGGATCGAAGTCAGTGAATGCAACATCAGGT
Organism: Callopanchax toddi; assembly: GCA_006937965.1. Taxonomy (NCBI): domain Eukaryota; kingdom Metazoa; phylum Chordata; class Actinopteri; order Cyprinodontiformes; family Nothobranchiidae; genus Callopanchax; species Callopanchax toddi. The sequence goes on from SSNR01000135.1 coordinate 881,375, forward strand.
CAAACATAGCGGGAGAGATGGGGGAGACTGATGGGTGTCAATCATGGTGACTGCAGAGAAAAATTATCCAGAAAGTGAACTTTTTTTTTGTAGAAGTAGACAAGTGAGCATTGTTTCATCCAAGTAAAAAACAAACCTGTGAGATTAGTTTGTGTCAAGGCACTGGTCCTGATGGAGTCTGACCTGGAGAAACATTATTGGTGTTATGGATGGGGAAACATATGGTCGTAACACCGGAACCAGAGGAGTTTACCGGACTGACTTATAAAGCTACAGCGCTTTGTCTGAGTCTGGATGAGAAATCAGATAACCAGACCGGAGGTCACACAAAAATACAAGTAAATTAAATTATTTTTTAAATGTAAATGGTTAAGTAGAGTATACGTATTGGTCTTTTGTTAACCTGGGTTTTAGCATTTTATTTAATTTCATAGTAAACAGAAACACAAACCCTCACTGACTTTAATGAGCTCCATTCATTAAACATGACTATATACTGTATACTTAGTAAATAAACAAAGAACTGAGTACAAAGTAAATTAATAAAGTACTAAGGATGGACAAAAGACTGTACAGCGCTTTGGGGCATGTAAAACACTCTAGAAAGCGCTAAACACAGGCCATTTAAGTTGTAGCGTTATAAACTTATTAAGTTTGTGTAGCTGCACACTTCTGCATGATTATTAGATTAGTTTTGTCAGTTTTATTCTAAGCTGTGCTCAGATACCTTCGCTAACCTAATGGTTTATGCAGGGATTTCTAAGTTCTGGAAATTTCACAGTGAGTTGACAGATGCAAGGCTGAGTTAGGAATAAAGACTTTACAGAATTTATTATATATACAGACTGACGGATAGCACAGACAGATGAGGTAGCAGTTGCATTAGCATTTTTAGCATGTTATGGAGTGTTCTTAAGTTGATCTTATTGTGAGTTTAATGACCTGAGTCTCATGATGTTTTAAGACTAGGGAGTTTATCTTAATTTAGTTACGGAGGGCAGTTGAAGGAGTTACTTGATGGATAAGTTAGATGGAGTGTTACTTATCAAAGTAGCCTCGCGCTTTACCAGATCGTGGATACCTGGCTGAGTCTTCTCTGTGGACCACCTCGGCGTGGATGGAGGACCGTTTGAGGGTGGGATTCCCTGACAATCATCTGGTCCCCATGGAGGCAGGTTGAGCCATCTCGGGTCATGGAGATGTCCGTGGATACGAGCTAGCGGTCCCATTTCCATCAGGGAGCATCAAAGGCTGGCGTCCCCATGGTTGTCAGAGAGAGAGGCAGACTGAAGGTGTCGGGCCTCAGAGGGGAGCAGTATTCATCAACCCAAAACGGGGGTTGGTACCCGTACGGGGAAAGGCCGGCAACTTAGGAAATAGCTTAGCTGTGTAGCAGGTGACAGCTAGCGTCTTGACTCATCCATGTCTAGATGAGAACTGACTCTTCCAGGCAGTGAAGAGCTAAGATGTAGTCATGTCGACGTGGACCAAAAGGGGTTTCTATCAAGTCACCTGACACAGGCCTTTAAAATCACAGTACCCTTAATGAAGATAGTATTTCATTCATAATATTGATTTTACCTTTTAGCAAAGTAGACATATGTAATAATACTGAAGCTGGATCAAACATTCTTAACACTGTAGGAGAAAGTGCATTAATCTCATTAAGACATTTCTGGACAGGAATTAACATTCCTACAGGTGTCCAACTGTCCACTTTCAGGTGTCCACCTCCCAGATGACCTCAACTGGACACTAGCTGTCTAATAAAACACTCTTTAAGGATGTCTCTTCTTTAAAACCAAATGACTGGTATTCAAACTGTAATCTCTTGTTTACAGAACAGTCTCCTGCAGTGTTCCTCTCTTCAGGGTCATCCACACACTCACTCTCAAAGTGTTATAATGTGCGTCTCTGCTATTTCATGCATTTCTACATTTATAATGTGAGTGTTTAACGGGCTGAAGACATGTGTGAGTTGGTAACTCCTCACAGTTCCCCTACCCAATCAGAGTCGTCCACCAGTCCACTAACTGGGGCGGCACTAGCTCAGTTGGGAGAGTGGCTGGTCTGGTAACCGGAGGGTCACCGGTTCGATCCCCAGCTCTGGCTGGGTTAGATTGTCGTTGTGTCCTTGGGCAAGACACTTCACCCAACTTGCCTGTGTGAATGTGAGTGTGACTGTGTGTGAATATTGGTGGTGGTCAGAAGGGCTGATGGCGCAGAATGGCAGCCTCGCTTCTGTCAGACTGCCCCAGGGCAGCTGTGGCTACAGATGATAGTCGTAGTTTACCACCACCGGTGAGAATGACTGTGTGAATGAATAATGCAACTCTGTAAAAGCGTCTTTGAGTGACCTAGAAAAGCGCTATATAAAACTGATGCATTATTATTATTATTAAAGCGTCTTTGAGTGACCTAGAAAAGTGCTATATAAAACTGATGCATTATTATTATTATTAAAGCGTCTTTGAGTGACCTAGAAAAGCACTATATAAAACTGATGCATTATTATCATTATTATTAACTCATATTTTATTGGGACACAATACTCTCTGATTAGTTAAACTTAAGATAACTTACTCTCAAAACTAATCTTCAGTTCCGGTACAAATCAGTCTGAGCTGCTATCCTTCAGAGTCTGAGCTGAACCCTCATCAGCTTTGAACAAGGCCTTGAGAGACACCTGCTTGCGTGGGTGCCTCTGTCTCTCCCTCACTACGGGGACTGATCAGAAATGAGTTCAGCATGCCTGCTGAAATGCCTCCCTTGCTGACCGAGGTGTATCCACGGACTGCCCGGCGAAGCCCTCGGCGGCCACGCCTTTCAGGACCACCCCTCCGAGCCTGGGGACCCCCGCCTCAGCTCGTGGAGAAACCGACGCCTGCCAGATCCAGGAATGTCCACATTCAGTAAGCGAAACACCACTTTCTGATTGAGAGGTTTGCTTTGATAAAGCTTAATTCTTCCACACTAAATTAAGCTATCCAAATTCCATTCCAAACTCAAAATAGCCCTAAATTGACTCTTAAAGTCACAACTAGGTTAACTAAATTAACTAACTTCCCTAGTCATTAAAACATATGCTACGGTCCGTTATAAACCTCACAATTAAAACCATCTTTAAACATCCTCAACATGTTTATAAATCTTAATTGTGTTTACATCAAACTTTCAAACTGTTTTACCTGTCTGTGTTCTTAGGTTTTTCAAATGAAATGATTGTTCAATATTTATCCTGTCTCAGCTTCTGTCATGTCCTGGGTGCCTGCAGGCAGTCTGTGTTTCTCCCTCAGGGCGTGGCAGGCAGATCCTCTCCAGCAGCAGGTCCCAGCTGCAGCTCATCAGCTTCATCAGAGGAGGACCTTCATAAGGAGCAGATCCACAGAGGGACAACACCAGTCTTTTCCACCTCACCAGTGGTAAACACAGGTCTGCTACTTAGAATCTTATCTTTGACTTCTTCTAATCACTCTATTGTTCCTCCAGTCATTCATCCGGCGTTGTCCACCTCAAGATCCTCCAGAGTCCTCCTCAACCTCATGTCCACCTGGTCTGCCTGTCCCCCTGCCAGCCAGCTGCCTCCACTCCATTCATCATCCATCAACTTCTCACCACCGCTCCAACCATCCTCACCCAGGACAGACAAAACCTCCCCAAGATCCCTATCTTCTTCCTACCAGTAAGACCTCCATTCTAAAGTCATCTCAGCAAGTTATCCTCATCTCCATATACTCACTCTCCTCTCAGTGAAGTCTTCTTTACCCGGATCCCACGGATCCTCCTGGATCCACCTCCACTCCACCAAAACCTTATAATAAAATTATTTTACTTACCTCCTGTTTCCTTTGACTATTGTGTTGCTCCAGGATCCTCACAAAACCTCAGAATATGACAGCTTCACATTATTAATAAGGTATTCAATTCACTGTACTCTTTCCAAAGAGCCTAAAGATACCTTCAATAAATATTAGCTATTATACAGGGTTAAAGCCGCGTTCTGGAGGATTTCATCAAGAGAGCAGTTTTTGAATCTAGCGTCCAAAGGCTCCTCCTCAAAACATCTCGACACGCGTGTCCGGTCGCGTGTGCGCGCGTGCACACGGCGCATATACGTTGCAGGCATGAACTGTACAGCTCAATGTGTAGGGTTTAATCACTCACAGTTCACAACTCTTATTCCAACACTACGAGGGTCGGGTCTGATGAGCCCTCTCTGTCCCTGCTGCTTCTGATATTAGCTCTGTTAGAAGAGAGCTGCTGCTGGACTCTGAAGCTGAACTTGACTCGGCCCTGGATGAACTTTCTGACCAAAATAAACGCGTAATCCTGTCTAGCCTTGCCATTCTGTGAGGTAAAACGTTTAAAAATAAATCCATCTTTAGCTGGAGAATGGGTAGGTTTTTAGTAGAAATGAGCTGTGAGGCTGAGACGCAAACAGAGAAACACACGGAGCGTCCTGTACGACAGCGCCCCCTACTGGTACAGGTTTGGTAGATGCGCGTGCATGTTGAGAGAATGCAGAAATTTGAATTTCATTGGCTAAAAAATGTTGGCGGCAAGAAATAATGGAAAGGGGTCTCTAGGAGGAAGGAGGGTCTTCATCAGAATGACAGATGTTGTGGAACTCAACCCATAGATCATAGTTTAGACCTGAAATATCATTTAAAACATTTAGAAAACTTTGATACAGAGAAAAATGCTCCAGAGAGCCGCTTTAAATGACAGTTTATCACTTTTCATTATAATCCTAAAAGAAGCTTCCAATATTTATTAGAGGGTGTAGCTAAAATAACCACTAGTTATTCCAAACGCTACATATGGCGTTTAGGGGTAAAACCCTCTCTGGTAACTGAAGGCCTCTGTTGATAAGCTTGCACACCGTAACTTATTCAACCAGCCACTACTCCAACCAAACCAAATTAAGGTTAAAGTGACCCTAGTCTTAACATCACAGACTCAGGTCATTAAAACTTATATTAAGATCAACTTAGAACACTTAACATCGTGTTGACACAGCTAATAACCTTGCTACCTCTCTGCTAATCTGTTTGTACTGTTCGTCCGTCAGCTTTTATAATAAATACTGTAATCTTTTATTCCTGACTCAGTCTTCCATTCGTCAAAAAGGTGCGTAAACTAACTCCCTGTCAATTAAAGAACTTAGATATTCCTGCTTTTTATCACATATACCGGTAGTTATCTAAACAAGGTATTCTGAGCACAGAGGCTCTCGAATAAACCCTCAGATAAACTGGATAATTTAGCAGAAGATGTTCAATAAAATGAAGGTTTTATATCATTACACTGCAAAAACTAATACTTTGTTCTGTTCATTTAAATTTGACATGTTTATTATAGGCTATTGTTGACCACTGAAAAAACATATAAAACTGAAAAAAATCACTATAGAATTTTTTTTCTGCATGTTTCAATGCAAAGTTTTGTGACGGAGAACTTTATACTTGGTGATTTTTCCCTTTGTCTTGAAAAAATTGGACATCACTGGTTTATGTTCTGAATGTGGCCCTCAGAGGACTTTATTAAAAACATTTGGTCCCCTAGCAAGAAAAGGTTCCCCACCCCTGGTGTATAGTGACACTGTGATGTATTAAAAATGTTCATTTGTGTTCTCCTTGATTTTGAATCTGCTACATAGTTCTTAAATGATGTTGCACCAGGACGCTGGTTCTATGACAAATAAAGCTGATTCTGATTCAGATTCATGTCTTTTACTTCAGTAAATAAGTTGTTAAAATTTTGGTCTACTGCTCATTGCAATCCAAGACTGCAGAGCATTTAAATAAAATTGACCTTTTAGTGTACCACCCTTGTACAGTCTGTGCCCCTGCCTGTCCTCCCCTAGAAAAAACTTTTGGACATGCCCCTATTAATGGGAGTTTGCCCAACCAGTCCACATGTGTTTTGTGGATTTGGAGAAGGCTTATGAGGAGAAGGCAACCTGTGGGGGGTGCTCCAGCAGTACTGGGAGTATAGATACACCTCCAGATCTGTCCCCAGGGGCACCCTGTGGGGGACACTCCAGGAGTACAGGGTGGATGGTCTTTTGTTAAGGGCTATTCAGTCCCTGTACCAGAGGAGTATGAGTTTGGTCCACATAGCCGGCAGTAAGACGAACCTGTTCCCAGTGAGGGTTGGACTCCTCCAGGGCTGCCCTTTGTCACCGGTCCTGTTCATAACCTTTATGGACAGGATTTTTAGGCACAGCCGTGGTGTGGAGGGTGTTGACTTTGGTGGCAGGAGAATCTCATCTCTGGTTTTTGCGAATGATGTGGTCCTCTTAGCTTCATCGAGCTCTGACCTTCAGCTCTTGCTGGGGAGGTTCGCAGCCGAGTGTAAAGCGGCTGGGCTGAGGGATCAGCACCTCCAAATCTGAGACCATTGTCCTTGACCGGAAAAGGGTGGCTTGCCAACTCCGGGTCGGAAGAGTGGTCCTACCCCAGGTGGAGGAGTTTAAGTATCTCGGGGTCTTGTTCACGAGTGAGGGAAGGAGGGAGCGGGAGATCGACAGGCGAATTGGAGCAGTGATGCGGACGCTGAACTAATCGGTTGTGGTGAAGAGGGGGCTGAGCCGGAAAGCAAGGCTTTCGATTTACCGGTCGATCTACATCCCAATCCTCACCTATGGTCATGAGCTTTGGGTAATGACCAAAAGAACATACCAGCACCAGTCCTAAGCCCCACCCCTCCATCACCACCACCCCCAACTTTTGTTGTGTAAATTCAACCAGAGATGGGGACTCAAGAACAAAACTTGGACCTAAGACAGACTTGAGTTACATTAGCAAAGACTCTGAACATGAGCTTGACTCTCCCTTTAAAAACGTTAGACTTGATTTGGATTTGGATTGGGACTCAACTCTTAAAAAAGATCTTTGTCTTCTTAACAGAACTGTAACTAACAACTGCTTAGATCAGTCAATGTGTGTGAAAGGATCAGTGGAGTTGCAGCATGCATCACATTTGATTATGATGTCATTGCACCAATAAAATCCAATCCATTTACCCATTAGACAAAAAATCTGTACAGAGGTTCACTTTCTTTAGCATTCAATACAAAAAATAGCAGAAACACTCCTATTAAGAACCTTTTCTGCTTGACAGCTGGCAGAAGCAGATACCTCGCCTCGCCTTCTTCCGCTTATCCGGGTCGCGGGGGCAGCATTCCAAGTCGGGCAGCCCAGGCCACCTTCTCCCCGGCCAAGTCCACCAGCTCCTCAGCTGGGACGCCCAGGCGTTCCCAGGCCAAACTGAAGATGTATTTCCTCCAGCTAGTCCTGGGTCGACCCGGGGGGCCTCCTGCCAGCAGGACATGCCCAGAACACCTCCCGAGGGAGGCGTCCAGGAGGCATCCTGACCAGATGCCCGAACCACCTCAACTGGCTCCTTTCGACATGGAGGAGCAGCGGCTCTACTCCGAGTATCTCCCGGATGTCCAAGCTTCTTACCCTATCCCTAAGGCTGAGCCCGGCCACCCTGCGGAGGAAACTCATTTCAGCCGCTTGTATCCGCGATCTCGTTCTTTCGGTCATTACCCAAAGCTCATGACCATAGGTGAGGATTGGGACATAGACCGACCGGTAAATCAAGAGCCTTGCTTTCTGGCTCAGCTACCTCTTCACCACAACAGACCGGTTCAGCGTCCGCATCACTGCAGATGCTGCCCCAATCCGCATGTTGATCTCCCGCTCCCTCCTTCCCTCACTCGTGAACAAGACCCCGAGATACTTGAACTCCTCCACTTGAGGCAGGACCTCTCTCCCGACCCAGAGTTGGCAATTCACCTTTTTCCGGTCAAGAACCATGGCCTCAGATTTGGAGGTGCTGATCCTCATCCCAGCCGCTTCACACTCGGCTGCGAACCTCCCCAGCAAGAGCTGAAGGTCAGAGCTCGATGAAGCTAGGAGGACCACATCATCCGCAAAAAGCAGAGACGTGATTCTCCTGTCACCAAACTCAACACCCTCCACACCACGGCTGCGCCTAGAAATCCTGTCCATAAAGGTTATGGGGGCAGCCCTGGCGGAGTCCAACCCTCACTGGGAACAGGTCCGACTTACTGCTGGCTATGCGGACCAGACTCACACTCCTCTGGTACAGGGACTGAAAGGCCCTTAGCAAAAGACCATCAACCCCATACTCCTGGAGCGCCCCTCACAGGGTGCCCCTGGAGACACGGTCATAAGCCTTCTCCAAATCCACAAAACACATGTGGATTGGTTGGGCAAACTCCCATGACCCCTCCATCACCCTAGCGAGGGTAAAGAGCTGGTCCACAGTTCCACGACCAGGACGAAAACCACATTGCTCCTCTTCAATCCGGGATTCAACCATCGACCGGACCCTCCTCTCCAGTACCCTGGAGTAGACCTTTCCAGGGAGGCTGAGGAGTGTGATCCCCCTATAGTTGGAACACACCCGCTGGTCCCCCTTCTTAAAAATGAGAACCACCACCCCGGTCTGCCACTCCACAGGAACTGCCCCCGATGACCACGCAATGTTGCAGAGACGTGTCAGCCACGACAGACCTACAACATCCATCGCCTTGAGGTACCCAGGTCGGATCTCATCCACCCCTGGGGCTCCGCCGCTGCGTAGTTGTTTGACTACCTCAGGGACTTCTGCCCCAGAGATTGGACAGTCCGTCCCCAGGTCTCCCAGCTCTGGTTCCTCCTCGGAATCCACGTCGGTGGGATTGAGGAGCTCCTCAAAGTATTCCTTCCACCGTCTGACTATAGCCCCAGTTGACGTCAGCAGCTCCCCGTCCCCACTGAAAACAGTGTGATCAAGTTGCTGCCTTCCTCCCCTGAGGCGCCGGATGGTTTGCCAGAACCTCTTTGGAGCCGATCGATAGTCTTTTTCCGTGGCCTCGCCAAACTCCTCCCACGCCTGAGATTTTGCCTCGGCAACTGCCACAGCTGGCAGAAGCAGATACATTAAATACAATGGTTATTACTTTTTATTGGCTTGGCTGTAAAATATGGCCTCTAAATAGTTGCTGCCATCAGATGCAGTTTGATACAAGATTTTAATTTGAAAGACTGCTCTGTTACATGGCTGCTATTGACACCAGGCTTTGTGTAGGGCCAGTAATGATGGTGTACATGTGAGGGTATTGATGCTCTGTCTCCTGTGAGCTTTGTGTGCCTATTATATACGACAGGATGTTATCAGACCTGCCTCCTCCTTCCCTTATTCATGGAGCATGTCTTATCACACGTCTCCATGTGGCATCAACAGCTCTCAGGAGGCTCTACAGCATCATAAGAAGACAAATCATCTCTGATTTTGACATGTTGACATGATTTCCTCATGTCTTAATGAAATGTCTATTACAAAATTTGAATAAAACAACTGGATTTAGGCGCAATAGAAAACTGATGCTGCCTCTCTTTTGAGCTACTGTTGTTATTTTAGGCGTGAATAACATCTGATTTTACTCCTTTTCTTTTTATTGGAACAATAATTATACACATAATAATAATATACACACATACACATAATAATTATACACATCATACAATTATAGACAATATTGATTTAAAATACTTTCTTTTGTAAGCAGTTTCCTCAGTGATATCCAGTGATAATCAATCTTCTGATCACATGTTAAAACATCACAATATTTATGATACAAACATATAAACTCAAACGTATAATGAGGGTCTACTGAGAACGTCATGCAGAAGAACCTGGTCTTCAACTCCCACCTCCAGCAGAGCTTTGACCGAGTCCTGAGGGCAGTGGGGGACATTGAGTCTGAATGAGCTTTGTTCCACTCTACTATGTTGAGGCAGCTGTAGCTAGCTGTGTCACAAGGTGGCCATAACCTCCATACCTGCTGGTGGACACTAAAGGTCAGGGGAGCTGTCAGGCTGAAGAGGTAGGCCTACAGGGCGTGCCTGGTCTGTGGGCTTCCAGAACCAGCAGACGGGTACTGGAGGGCCAAACGGGGTGCAGCAGTGGCAGTTCTCAAAGCAAAATAATGGGTATGAAAGGAGTTCAGTGAGGCCATGAAGAAGGACTTTCAATCGACTCCAAAGAGACTCTGCAAACCATCTGGTGCCTCAGAGGTGGAAGGCAGCAACTCGCTCACATTGTTTACAGTAGGGATGGGGAGCTGCTGACATCAACTGGAGCTATAGTCAAGCTTTGTGGAGCTCCTCAATCCCACCGACATGCATTCTGATGAGGAACCAGAGCTAAGAGACCTGAGGATGAACTGTCCATTCTCTGGGGCAGAAGTCGCTGAGGTAGTCAAGCAACAGCGGCAGAGCCTCCGGGGTGAACAAGATCCATCCTGGGTATGTCAAGGCTTTGGATGTTGAAGGACTGTCTTGGTTGACACGTCTCTGCAACATTGCATGGTCATCAGGGGTAGTTTCATTTTTATTTACAAATATCTTTTATTACATGTTTTGTTTTGTTTTACTTTTTATTTATTTCTTCCTAACTTTATGTTGTTAAATGTTCAGTGAGGAACTATAAAATCTTGACTACAGAAAACAAACTTACCTCTGCTCATCTATTCCTACGCCACCATGCAGCCTTAACATTCATCTAATGATGATGTATTGGAAACAGTTCTGTCCAATGAGTCCACACACACATCTGCGTCTCCACAGTGACTGTGGGACATCTGCATGTTGGCCGGTGGCGAGCGCCCGTGTCACATCTCCTGCTCTGTGTGCTGCATATTAAAAGCTTTATGGAAGCGATTAAATGTGTGCCTAATGGCTGCGAGTTGGCAGAATGATTGTACAATTGAATTAGAAGTTATGAAGGCGCACATTACAAGATGAAGTAAATGCAATTACCTCAGCCCACCAACCCCCCAGCTTTAGTGGCATGATGTGACTTAATTAGCTCTTGTCACATACACTCTCACACTGATCTAATTCTGTGATGGTTCAGAATGGATCTTAAGCTGAACTGGTCCCTCTTCTGCCTTCACATTGATGTTCAGGGATCCATCTTATTCTGTGATGCATTGAAGCTGACTCAGCTCCATGACACTAAAAATGGCTGTTTGACTTCAGAGCAGCAGAATACTTCTACAGGACACAAACACAACAAAGGAGCTGCTTTGACGGATGAAGGTTCATTATATTCAGTTAGTAAAAATGCTAAATGAGCAGAGACATTAAATCAAACATTGTCTGCTTAATTTTATTTTAGATAAGTTCTATAAAATATTTTGAGTCAAGGATGGCAACAATTTGAAGGACTGTGGTTTAACTTCTTACTTTGATTCCTCTCTGATCATCAAATCTCAAAGAAGAAATATTAACCTGTCAGACTTCACCAGTTATCAACCTCACCAGTCATCAACCTCACCAGTCACCCACCTCACCAGTCATCAACCTCACCAGTCATCCACCTCACCAGTCATCCACCTCACCAGTCATCAACCTCAATAGTCATCAACCTCACCAGTCATCCACCTCACCAGTAATCAGCCTCACTAGTCATCAACCTCACCAGTCATCAGCCTCACTAGTCATCAACCTCACCAGTCATCCACCTCACCAGTCATCTGCCTCACCAGTCATCTGCCTCACTAGTCATCCACCTCACCAGTCATCAACCTCACCAGTCATCCACCTCACCAGTCATCCACCTCACCAGTCATCAGCCTCAGCAGTCGTCAAACTCACCAGTCATCAACCTCACCAGTCATCAGCCTCACCAGTCATCAGCCTCACCAGTCTTCAACCTCACCAGTCATCAACCTCACCAGTCATCAACTCACCAGTCATCAGCCTCACCAGTCATCCACCTCACCAGTCATCAGCCTCACTAGTCATCAACCTCACCAGTCATCAGCCTCACTAGTCATCAACCTCACTAGTCATCAACCTCACTAGTCATCAACTTCACCAGTCATCAACCTCACCAGTCATCAGCCTCACCAGTCATCCGCCTCACTAGTCATCAGCCTCACTAGTCATCAACCTCACTAGTCATCAACCTCACCAGTCATCTACCTCACCAGTCATCAACCTCACCAGTCATCAACCTCACCAGTCATCCACCTCACCAGTCATCCACCTCACTAGTCATCAACCTCACCAGTCATCAGCCTCAGCAGTCGTCAACCTCACCAGTCATCAACCTCACCAGTCATCAGCCTCACCAGTCATCAGCCTCACCAGTCATCAACCTCACCAGTCATCAGCCTCACCAGTCATCAACCTCACCAGTCATCCACCTCACTAGTCATCAACCTCACTAGTCATCAACCTCACCAGTCATCAACCTCACCAGTCATCCACCTCACTAGTCATCATCCTCACCAGTCATCCACCTCACTAGTCATCAACCTCACTAGTCATCAACCTCACCAGTCATCAATCTCACCAGTCATCCACCTCACTAGTCATCAACCTCACTAGTCATCATCCTCACCAGTCATATACCTCACCAGTCATATACCTCACCAGTCATCCACCTCACCAGTCATCCACCTCACCAGTAATCAGCCTCACCAGTCATCAACCTCACTAATCATCAACCTCACTAGTCATCATCCTCACCACACTGAATATATTAAAGCATGTTGGGTCCCAGTTTTTTTTTTTTCAATGTGTGATTTTATTAGTTTTTATGTTGCTTTCTGACAAATGAGCAGCTTTGTTTGGTTGAAATATTTTCAGGTTCAGAACAGCAGGTTTGATATAGAGACTTTGTTTCGGATACAGTGAGGTCCTGCTGCTGGAGGATTTCGAGGTTTTAAGAAACAAGTGTTCCAGTAACAGTAAAAGCATCCAGACTGAGGTTATATGAATCACACTTGATGCTGTCTCCAGGAGTCTTCATGCTCTTATTCCTGTCTCACTGGAACAATTGAGCACTGAGCTATTAGAAATGGTCATTTGCCAGCGATAAAGGCTCAGTAAGTGTGAATGTGGTGTCCTTGCAGATTTAGTGGTCACTTTTATCAACTTTGCCCATTAACCTGAATGCGGCAGGCAGTTTGCCCTCCTCCCTCTGAGGGAGCATTTATTACCCCGGGACATCCTAATGGATCCCAGTTAGTTGTGTTAACAATTTTTCTATTGATTAATTGGAAGAGAATCATAGCCACACTAACTTAGCCAAGAAGATTTAGTTGCTTTTAAGGTAGTAGCGATGAATATAATGCTTTAGAAAGAGCTTCTGTACATTATATATATGACACCTGCTACATTAAGCTACATTAAGCTTTAATACATCTTCATTACTGGCACTCTGCCCAACCCCTTCAAGGTTGAAATAGAGATCCACCTTTCATTATAGCAGCCATCATTGCTCTATGGAGAGATATCAAATAATAATGGAACTGTTGAAGCAGTTCTGCCTCAGTTGTTAATGTTAATCGATGTATTAAATATTAAAGATTTCCATAACAGGACTTTGAACTGCTGCCATGCTTCTCCCATCAGAACCACTCGAATTGCTGCAGTGGCTAAATGTCCATCTCAGCTGTAATTAGGCAAAGTAGAGGATGAAGATGCTCTGGATACCTTTGACCCGATGATGCCTGCAGTGCTGCTGAGGGAGGGGAGGGGGTGTTACTCAAAGACATGCTTCAACAGAGGTAGCAGAAGTGCACATATTAATAGAATACTTCTGCAGAAAGTACTGCTGAATTGAGGTAGTATTCAATACATTACCACAGGTTAAAATGACAGCTTCAAAAATATACTGTAAATGTACAGTAAGAGTAAACCGTGGCCCTTTAGTTCATTTCTATCAGTTCTAAACTTTTCCTGTCCTCTCAGACCTGAGTCAGGGAACAGGAGGCTCTGCCCACTCCGAGTCCAGTTCTGGTTGAGGATTCTTCTATTTAAAAAGAGGTTTTCCTTCCTACCGTCACCCTCCTGCTATGCTGCTCACAGTGGAGGGTCGCTTTGAAATAACGCTTCAATCCAATCTGCTGCTTACAATATATAAGGTAAAGTAGACTAATTGACATTTTATAATGAATCTCATTTTATTATAACAGAATTACATTTGCTGTAATCAACTGTCCTGAATCTGGATCTGAACTGACCTGGACTTGTTTCTTTGTCCAGCTCTCTGGGAGGACTTGTGTGGTGAATGGGAGCTTTATAAATGAATGTTCCTAAATCTTCCTAAATGCTCCTTCCGCTCCAGAGTGTCCTCGCTGCAGGCTGCGCTCTAGGTGCGGCTTTGCGGGGTTGATCAGAGCTACCACACCCGCCCTATACCCACATCATGTGTGACAACGTTGTAACTGTCTGAGTCTGTCTGCTTTGAATGTAGTGAAAAAATCCTGCGTCAAGTCCCTGTAACTCCCTGAAAGCCACATTCTGGAGCATTTCATCAAGAGAGCAGTTTTTGAATCGAAGATCCAACGGTACGTGTGGTCACGTGCGCGCACATGTACTTGGCGCATTACTTGGGTCTGTAAGCTGGGCATAAACTGTGCAACTGCAGCTCAAACTGTAGGGTTTAATCACGTTCCCATACTGTGCCAGGCTCTAATGAGCCCTGTCTGTCCCTGCTGCGCTTCTGATACGTGGCTCTGTAGCAGCGAGCTGCTGCTGGACTCTGTAGCTGAACACAGAAATTACTCAGCCCTGAATGAACTTTTTGACCAAAATAAATGCGTATCCTTGTCAAGCCTTGTCATTCTGTGAGGTGAAATGTTTAAAAATAAAAATACATTCATACATAAATACATGTTCTGTGTGTCTAATCTTGGTCAGGTTGCACTCTTTTTTTTTCAAGTTTAAAAAGAAGAGTTTTGGGCAGCTTTTAAAAAGACCACATAGTCCATGAACCTCAAGGGCAGGGGGTTCTGTAGTCTAGGTTTAATAGCTCTAAATGCTCTGTCTCCTGTAGACCTTTGCTTGGTGCACTGCACAAGTAGCAAGACTTTAAGCACAGGACATCAAGAACCTGCTGGAGAAGTAAGGATATAAAAGCTGCCGGTTCGGACGAGCACCTTAGGTGGCAAATTAGTACCCCTAAGGTCCAAGTTTGTCTTGTAAAAGGTACAAACTGCAAGGGTACAATTTTGTACCCCCAGTTAAAAGTACAAAATGGTACCTTTGAGGGTTCCACCCCAGCGACAAGTTATTGTACCTCTAATGGTACAATTCTGTATTTCTGTGTGTAGCAGTCCAGACCAGCTCAGACTGAGGAGCAGTCTGGATGAAAGGGATGTTCAGATTGCCGCACACGACGCAGCAAAAATAAACGCCTCTCAGTGAGCCAACGTCACACTGGTGAGGAGAGGAGGCATGCTCAGTTCCTGATGTGTGGAGAGAAAACAGTCTCCTCCACAGGATGCCCCCGCCGCCCACACATTAAACCCCCAAACTCTGTTTCTTTTTCCTTCTCAGCATCCAAAGTCATGTTTGCTTTGTAAACCTTTTGATGACGATGAGAGCTGCTGCCGTCCCAAGGCATTGTATGATTGTTTTATAATGATTTATGATCAAGAAAATATTAAAGATGATAATGGTCATGTTTCAAGCCTTTATGGAGATGTTCACTAAACCAGTGTAAACATCCAGTAGAATCAATGCATCAGCACATGGTTCAATCTAAACTCCTACTACTGTTTTACAGCTTCAGACAACTTTCATATGGATGTTAAAAGAAAGCCAAATCAACAAAACAAACAAGAAAAACTAACAAACTCATAAAACAAAGGAAAGTAATGAAGAGCCTTTTCACCCACTGATGACATCACTCAAAGTGAGAGGAGTCTCTAGAAACAGGAAGTTTCTGTTCTGTTCTGTCTAGCCATGAGTATTGCTTCAATCAAAGGATTACATCCTGGTTCTAGAGGCTTTTAAACAGTCAACTTTTTCTGTTTCCTCAGTATTTAGAAAGTCAAACAACCGATTTGAATCATTTTTAGTTTTAGTAAAAATGACTCATTTCAAATATAAACACTAAACAACTCAGAAAAATGCTGCTACCACACAGATACTGATACTCCATGTTTACCTGTGAGAATGTGAAAGAACTCGTTAGAAAGTACAATTTTATTTTTTTATTCATTTGTTTATTGCCGTTATATGCTGTTTGTATTATTAATGTTGGTTATTATTGTTAATAATTATAGTTCTTTTAAAAAGCAGTAGTAACACCAGTTGGATGTATTAAATGAAAGTAGAATTTTACCTCTAAAGTCATTGTTTGTCTTTTTTCCTACTAATCAAGCCTTTTACATGCTTGTATTTATAACTTGTTTTACATCTGCTGTCATCCTCATACTGTGCTGCTCAGGATGAGGCTGCATCCAAGTGAAGATTCAATCTGATCAGCTGGTTCCTTATTAAAGGAACAATCTGACTAATTATCATTTTATAATCTAATTCTATTACACCTGAATTACATTTACTGTAATCATCTGGTCCGGTCTGATCTGGATCTGTTCTTCAGGGCTCTGAGACGACTTGTGAACTGGAGCTTTATATATAAACTGAACTGAACTGAAACCTTTGTTTCTTCTTTTACAGATTCTTATAAATACAGACTTCAGGTTGATTTAAGCATTTTTTCAACTAATTCAAGTTATATAAATAAATGTAAAATGCCAATTCAAAAATTTTATTCTGTCAAAAACCTGATTCGGACAAAAAATCAGGCTGAGTGTCATGTCAAAATGTAAAAAGTTGTTATGAAAGGAAACCACTAAATCTTCACTTTGATGCCATCATGGAGTAGACAGGTACAGGTCAGCAGTGGAGAGGGATGAGTCCCTTTAAAACAGCAGAACCAGAACCAGAACCACCTGCCTCACCTGGTCCAGGTTTGAGAGCTCTGACTTGAGTAATATTTACCTCTCTGTTTTCAGTGTGCTGAGCTTTTACAGCCTGGGATCTTCCTGGACTGCCTGACTGTGGCTTTATGACTGATCTAAAGTGGACGGTAATGAGGTGATCAGTGGCAGCTCTTTAGTGTCCGTTAGCATGCTAGCTTCTTATTCGTGGACCCTCTGTGATGATGGGAGTTACTGTGTAAACATTAGGATTACTGCATTTCCCCAAATCCTGCATTTCCATTTCAAAATCAAATATAAAGACGGAGCTCACTTCTAATAAAAACTGTGAATCTGTGCCTTTGTTGATTATTTCCACAGTGGAGCCAGTGTGTAGTTTGCAGTTTATAGGTCTAAACCAACAGGATGTGCAGCTGTTGGCTCTGATCGCCAGAAGAGATGACTGAAGGAAGAGCTCGTCATCCATTTATTGTTTAATGCCACATTAGCAATCTGCAGCTGAATAGAGTTGCTGCCAGTGAAGGCAGCTCCAGACAGATGGGCCGCTCTGTAAGACTGATCCGCTGCCACATAAATTCCCTGCTGCTATCAGAAGCTGAAGGAGTAGCAGCACTAACAGGGTGTTATGATGGGTCTGAAGCTGCTGCCAAGAGCAGCAGTCCATGCTTTTTCCCAGCTCAGACATTTGAAGGATAGATTCAGATGCCATCTTTCATTACAGGACAGGAGAAATAAAACACTTGCATCACTCTGCAGATGTGCTGACTTTCCTTTCTTTGTTCTTGACTACAGAACATTAAGCGACTTTAATTAATCTGAAGTGAGGATATTGCACTTGATTCCCTGACTGATGCTGTCTCTGCTGTCAGTTTAACTAGCAGCAAGTTTAACCCTGACAAATAACTGGAACCCAACAGAGAACCAGCATTACCTTCACTCCTCCAGGAAACAATCAGACACCATTCCAGAAGATCCCAGTTTGAAGGGTCTAGTTACAAAGTGATTCTTATACATTTCCCCAATCAGTGAGCACAGGTGCAGCTTCCTCACTCTAATAATCATCAAAAATCAAGCCTGAGCAGTCGAGAGCAGAGAGCTCAAAACAAGATCAGATGATCCAAACATAAACAAGCTTTCAGTTCTCATTTTATAAACAGCAGCTTGGAAACTTGAAGGAGAAGCTGAAGCAGTGATTTCTAGTGAATAAAAATAAGGTTTAAAGTGTTATAACATGAATATCTGGATGACTGCAGCTGGGTAATATGTAGTAATACTGTATGTAGTTTTTACTTTGTACACCTAACTAGATATGTTGATACTTTCATTCTGTGTCAACTTCCTTTAAAACAGTTCATCAAGTTAGTTAGTACAAAGTACAAGCATTATTACTTTGTATGTGTAATGTGCACTAAGTATGAAGTCACTTTTTAGTGCAGTACACCACATTCAGTCTGCATAGCTCACCATTTCTTTTCTGTACGATGTAGTTTGGGTTTGAGACCTGCTGAATATTTATCCTCTACTTTCAGAGTCTCCTGAGGAGCAGCTGGTCTCCTGAGGGAGAACTGGGAGAGAAAGAGGCAGATTTGGTCCAGACTGGAAGAGACTGTGGGGATGATGGGGGTTCTGGTGATGCTGGCAGGAACCGAAGTTTTTCACCTCATCATTCCAGGTGGAAGACTAAGCCAGAGTCTGATCATCCTTTAGTCCCTTAACCACCAAGGCTCATACTTAAAAGAAGGCCTGGTGTTCAGATCCCTCTCAATAAACCATCAGGACTCAGACATATGAGGAGAAATGCAGGGAGGGAATCAAACACCTGATGGTTTGAATTGTTGTATTAAGAGAAGAGGAAAACAAAAATTGGTAAATATGTTCTGCCTGGGTGTCTATGTCCTATGTAAGTTTGTAGTTTACTATGTGCGTGATTGAGGGAGGTATAGTTACCCTGCTGGAGTGGGGGTGGGGGTGGAGGGCTCCGTGGCGCTGTGTGGGGCTCCTGCCGGGAGCCTGGATGGGTGGGCCGGCGATCTCCCTGCCCTGGGTGGTCTTGGGGAACGGGGGTGCTTACTGGGGCCAGCGGGGGAGCTGGCTCCCTGGGAGGGCTTGTCCCCCCAGTCTTGCCTCCCCATCCCCGGATTTTTCCCTCCCTCTGCTCAGTCACGTCACCACACACACAGGGCTTTGGGTCACGGGTACGTCATGGTGTGGAACACCATCTCTGCAGTCCTGTGGCAGCCTGTGGCCCAATTTTATTGCACAATTTAAACACTTCCACCCCAGCCATTCTTACATTATGCATCTAGGGTCTTTGGAGAAATTACATCCAGTAATACCTGGGGGGGAGGGAGGTCTAGCCGGCAAACCTCTCCTCCGATGTCATTACCCACCTCCACACATTTAGACACTTAGGATCCAGGGTGGGGGATGGCGGGCCGCCCCTCACTCTTTTTAAAAGCATCTTACTACAACACGCATCAACACCACATTGGAGCAGGTGGGGGGAGACTTGGGGTCTTCACACACCCCTGTTCTCTGCTTGCTGCCTGGGGCCTGGAGTGGAGCGGGCCGTCTGGTCGGGGTCTGCGGTGGGGGGCTGCTCGGCTGCGGCGGGGTGCGCGGTGGTCTGCTTATCCCCACTTCAGTAAGGGAGGGACCATCTTCTGGATCTCAGGGCCGGCGTCACCCTTAGGGCGCTGGTCCCTGGTCCTGAACATAGAGTGTGCATGGGGAGCGAGAGTGGGTGTATAGCGTCTATTGTGTGTCTTAGTATGTTTGCAGGAATGTGTGTGTGCTCGCATGAGGGAGGGAGCGTGATTGTGTCTGTGTGACTGTTTTTCTGTCAGGTTTCGTGCCCCTCCCCCTTTTCTGTGACATGCTAGACCCTCCTCGGCAGAGACTATCCTCCCTGGCTGCGCCTCGGCATTGGTGGTGCCTTTCTCAGCTGGCGTATTGGGGTATCTCGGGGTCTGGGGCTGGGTGCTGGGGGCGTCTGCCTGCTCTTCTTCCTGTGGCTGCCTGGTGGGATCTGGGCCCTCGGGGGTGGTCGGGCCTCTGCTGGGGCTGGTTCGCTCCTGAGTCTCGGGTCTCTGGTTCTGGCTAGATCTACCCTGGATGGCCGGCTGCAGGCGGTGCCTGTGAGCTCCTAGCCGCGACCCCCCAGGGGCTCTAGCGCGGAGACTGCCGGGGGGCCCACGTGGGGTGAGCTTCTGCGCCCTCTGGGGGAGAGTTTAGCGGCTGCCCTGACGGCGATCTCCCTGGGGTGTCCGTGCCCTGGGTGGCCTCTGGACATCTGGGGCCTGGACCTCATTCGCGTCCTCCGTGGGCCTTGGGGACGGGTCTGTGGCTCCTCGAACTTATTATTGAATGTTTCAATAGAGAAACCTTACATAAACAAGCGCGCATATATACACACAGGTGATCACAAGGTATTCACATAAAGATGGACTCAGGTGTTTTCAGACACATTAACTGGGGCTGTGGTTGACACTGAACTCTCTTGAACTGGTGTATACGTATACATTTGAAGAATATCACAACTGTTGTATATTCATATGCTGTTTGTTGCTGTTGTATCTTTTCTTCCTGTTTTGTTTGCTTGTTTGTTTGTGCTTTATTTACAGGTCTAGAAGTGGACTCTTCACATCTCTTGTTCTCTTCTTTTTCTGTTTACTTTCTCCCCCATCCCTCTTTCTGTACCCTTCCCTTCACTTTCAGGCTCTGTGTCCAATCAACCATAAAAACATTCTAATAAAGATTTTGGGGGTTATATTTAAACAAAAATCAGGAGGAGTTTTATAGCAGTGGCTGTAACCTCTCACCTGAAACAGCAACACTGTTGGGCTTGTTTTTGGCACTCAGACATTATTCTGTTTGCTCCACAGCCGGACAGGACACGGGGTAAATAGAAAAAAAAATGTTCTGAACTGTTCAAACTGTTAAGATATGATGCAAAATCTGTTCATTATGTTTATCTGTAAGCGCTATATAAAACTGATGCATTATTATTATTATCTGCAGTGTTTTATCTTCACTAAAACTATAAAATCTAATTTTAATTTTGTTCTTTAGTTTTTCTTCATTTCCCTACACTGGTTTAGTAAGAATTATATTGTAAAATAATGTCAGACATTTAAAGTTTCAAGTGTTCTGGTCTGGAAAATGATTCAATGCACTTGTTCACAGGACACTTTCTACCCATTTAAAAACCATCCATCCATACATCTTCCGTAGCCGCTTGGTCCTCCACAGGGGGTCGCGGGGGAGCTGGTGCCTATCTCCAGCGGTCAGGGGGCGAGAGGCGGGGGACACCCTGGACAGGTTGCCAGTCCATCGCAGGGCCACACAGAGACGAACGAGACAAACAACCACACACCCACTCACACCTAAGGACAATTTACCAGCCCAAGTAGCCTGACAGTCATGTCTTTGGACTGTGGGAGGAAACCCGAGTGCCTGGAGGAAACCCATGCACGTATGGGGAGAACATGCAAACTCCACGCAGAGAGGCCGCAGAGCTGGGACGCGAACCCACGACCTCCTTGCTGTGAGGCAACAGTGCTAACCAACTGCGCCACCATGCTGCCCCCATTTAAAAACATTTGTTTAAATGCCAGGTGGACATTTTGAGACTTTTAACACAGGGGCAGACAGGGTGAACAGAGTCCCATTTTGTGTTTGAATCTGGCTTTTATAAACTGATTGGGTGGCAGAAGAAGTGAGGGCTGTCAATCAAACTAGGAGGTGGGATTTAGGTCCAGAACACACCACCAACAACCACACACCAAAAAAAAAAAGGCAGAGTGGTGTTTGCTTATGTCAGAGAACTTGAGAAAGTTGAATTTAAATCAAATTTATAATGTATTTGTTACGTTTTAATTGTAATGTTACAGCTTAAAGACAGAATATAAAGTTTTGGGGGTTCAACTTAATTCGGACTTTATCCTGGTGCATTAGAATTTCACATTGTCCCACACTTGTAGGCTTTGTCCCACATTGGGGACACAACACAGAGACACAGACTGAAATAATGAAATCATGTTTTTATTTGTGGTTCATTTAATTATATTAATATTATTATTTTAAATAATTAATTACACATTTAATAAATAAATGACACATTTAAATCATTTAATGCTATTTTATTTATTTAGTGCTTTATTTTTTGAACTGTGTCACATTTTGCTCACCAACCCTCAGTCAGTTTTTATGAGATATTGAGCTACATTTTCATGTAGTTGTAGCTGAGAGTCTTTAACCACTCATACTTCATGTGACAATAAATCATAATGTTGTTTTAAATCAGTCTATAGGCAACCACTGAGTCATTATTCACTATATTGTCATAAATAAATAAATGTAAGTAAAAACACCAACAAGAACAAAACAGAATCTTGAAACAGAGTAGTAAAATCATAAACATCATACATTAACACCCAGTTTAAATAAAACACCCAGAACCTGTTTATTCCAGCTGCATTAAAGCAGCAGCTAGTCTCCTCTAAGGTTGTTTAAACTGACCAATAGAAATAAATCTGACAAAAATCATGCTTCTGCACAATTTAATTAATCAGCTGAAAGAAAATCAATAAGAGGCCCAACAATGTTATACTTACAGAGTTAGAATTATGAGGCTTTGTTCTTTTTACAGCATGATTCAGAACAAAGTGGGGCCATTTAAAATTCACTGTCAGACCTTTGGCTGTGTTAGTGGAGACAGAATGAATTTAAATGGCCTCAGATTAAAACTGTGTTACACAAAAAGATTGAATGGCTCCAGCTGAAGAATACTGTGTTCAAAACATTCAGAAATAAAGAAAGTGATTTTTAAACTATTAGACAGTAAATTGTCTGAAAGTAGAATTAACCTGTACTTCCAGTTCAACTTGCAAGATATTGTATGAACAGAGCTTTATTTCATTAAGCTAGAAAACAATGTGTCAGTATGTTTCATAGACTTGCTCTTCTTATATTTTAGAGGAATGCTGTGACTATGCAACACTCAGACATAACACTACAGTCACCAATAACAATGGACAACACCAATGCTGTAGCTGCTTGTTGTAGATCACACATACTGTAATTTACTAGCAGATACTTGGTTCTAGATTTCTTTTGGAATTAAATGCCTGATTTTAAGCAGGAGCCTAGAAACACCTGATAACAATGTGCTAGAGAATGGCCTCAGATCCTGCCAGTTCAGCTTGTGAACTACATAAATAGTTTTGGGGCAACTGTGGATCAGGGGAAGAGAGCTTGACAACTTTGAAGAAGACCAGGGTTCAAACCCCAACCTGGCCATGTGCCGAGGTATCCATTGGCGAGGTGTGTAATGAGACATCTTGATATTTCTTGTTGAGGTACCTGCTATCTCATGAACGCTTGGCTGGATTGTCCAATGGGAATTATCAGCACACGAGTGAACCTTCGAAGTGAATCACTCCGAAGCTTAAAACCAGCTGCTGACGTTGCAGCACAATATTGTGTAAATACAGCGCGTAAAATACCAGCAGCCTTGGTATGAAAAGGTGGAAACAGTGAAAGAATTAAGGCTGGGGGCACAATATGTGGCTAAAAGATACGGGACACTTACAGTATTAAGACCCCCCCAGTTGTAGTACTGGTTAATCATGTTATAGTACTGGTGCAGAATCTTGTAGTACAGGTGAATCATGTTATAGTACTTGTGCATAATCTTGTAGTACAGGCGAATCATGTTATAGTACTGGTGAATCATGTTGTAGTACTAGTGCATTAAGTTGTAGTACTGATGAATCATGTAGTACAGGTTAATCATATTAAAGTACTGGTGCATCACGTTATAGTACTGGTGCATTAAGTTGTAGTACTGATGAATCTTGTAGTACTGGTTCATCACATTAAAGTACTGGTGCATCATGTTATAGTACTGGTGCATCATGTTATAGTACTGGTGCATCATGTTATAGTACTGGTGCATCATGTTATAGTACTGGTGCATCATGTTATAGTACTGGTTCATCACATTAAAGTACTGGTGCATCATGTTATAGCACTGGTGCATTAAGTTGTAGTACTGATGAATCATGAAGTACTGGTTCATCACATTAAAGTACTGGTGCATTATGTTATAGTACTGGTGCATCATGTTATAGTACTGGTGCATTAAGTTGTAGTACTGATGAATCATGAAGTACTGGTTCATCACATTAAAGTACTGGTGCATTATGTTATAGTACTGGTGCATCATGTTATAGTACTGGTGCATTAAGTTGTAGTACTGATGAATCATGAAGTACTGGTTCATCACATTAAAGTACTGGTGCATTATGTTATAGTACTGGTGCATCATGTTATAGTACTGGTGCATTAAGTTGTAGTACTGATGAATCATGAAGTACTGGTTCATCACATTAAAGTACTGGTGCATTATGTTATAGTACTGGTGCATCATGTTATAGTACTGGTGCATTAAGTTGTAGTACTGATGAATCATGAAGTACTGGTTCATCACATTAAAGTACTGGTGCATTATGTTATAGTACTGGTGCATCATGTTATAGTACTGGTTCATCACATTAAAGTACTGGTGCATCATGTTATAGTACTGGTGCATCATGTATAGTACAAATTTATTTTAAGTTTAAACAAATGTATTGGGATAAAAAAGACTCCTGAAAATGAAAAAACAGAGGAGAAATTTCACCTCTCCTTTAGTTATGATAAGTTTAATATTTGAAAAATCACAAATCAGGTCTTTAAAGTTTTTGTTGTTGTTGCTAATTTTCTTTCAGTTTTCCAGAGAAGTGCTAGGCTGTTCAGCCAATCAGAGGCATTGTTGATCTCAGGTAGTGTCCCTTGACAGCTTGTTCAGCCCCAGCTACTCACAGGTTGGGTTTTCTATATCACTATTGACTAATGACATCTGATGACATTACAATTTCATTCTGGCTATTCATGTAATACCATTAGACCCTTATTCACCAGTCACCATTTTTTTCCAGCTATTAAATAGTTTTTTTTTTTATTGTTTTAGCTAACAGTTTCAAGAGCTGAATGTTTTTCTTAGATAAAATAAATATTCAACCAGTGCCTTGTTCAAGCCTTCAGCGCACAATAGTATCTGTTCGCGGAGCCTAGCAGCAGAAGAATAACTGTATCTGTGTTTGGCAGAAGTTTGTCATCCTGCCTTCTCGGTTGCACAATTGACTCGTCATGTTTTTTCCAGCTAATTAGTCCTTTTCCATCAGAGGGGTGTAAGGCCGGCATTGATAAGAACACCAAGGTAAATGGACTGTGTAGAGCTGCCATTCATCCAGAGACAATGACCCCCTGTAGAGATAATCAAGATTAATTGATGGCTGTGGGAGGCGAGTGAGAGGAGCAGAGTGCATGCTGGGTACAGTACATGATATAGAGCAAATAAGTGGGTGGGGTCAGGGGGGCCGCCAGGGATTTTGGGCCCCATGAAAAAATATCAAATTGGGCCCGGTGGCGGCTCCATAGGGGGCGCTGGGGCTCCGCCCTCCCTGATGTGAAGGGAGAACATTGTTTTAAATATATATAATACATATGAGATATTGGCTGTTATTGCCCATCATGAACCCTAGATTTTATATTTTATTGTGTTCAAGGTTATTGTATCAAGTTTTTTAGGAGACTTTGTTTCATTTCCCTCTCTCTGGTGAATTCTTTGACAATCACTGGGATTTTTGGTTTGTGTTCTAAAAGCTATAAACAAACTGCCCCTTATGAGACCTCCCATAATTCAGTCAGCATCAAAACATCTGATTTCAAGGTATTTAGTGGAAGGTTTTCTTTAGTTCCTCTAAAAAGGCTCTTCACAGTATGTAATAATAATAATCTCACAGTAATTTCTGTAACATTAATAACAATGCTTCAACCTGCCCAGCATCCAACACAGACTGTAAGTTGTTACTGATTCATCTAATTATCATTGTGTGGGAAAATGTGTTTATCACAAAAAATAACCTTTTATCTATTTTTTAATAGTTCTGTTTATCCACGTCACAGCTTGTCTTTGCTCCTCCGTGAACCGTCACCTTATCGTGGTGGAGGAGTTTGAGTGCCCTAATGATCCTAGGGGCTATGTTGTCTGGGGCACTTGTGCCCCTGGTAGGGTCACCCATGGCAAATTGGTCCTAGGTGAGGGGTGAGACAAAGAGCGGTTCAAAAGACTCTTCATGCAAGTACAATCATCGAGCCAGTGTACCCGGCCCGGAGGGTTACCGGGGTCCCACCCTGGAGCCAGGCCTGGGGTTGGGGCCCGTGAGCGAGCGCCTGGTGGCCGGGCTTTCGCCCATGGGGCCCGGCCGGGCCCAGCCCGAACTGGATACATGGGCTCATCCACCTGTGGGCCCACCACCTGCAGGAGGAACATGAAGGGTTCGGTGCATTGTGGGTCGGATGGCAGACCAAGGCGGGAGCTTTGGCGGTCCGATCCCCGGACAGGAAAACTGGCTATCGGGACATGGAACGTCACCTCTCTGGCGGGGAAGGAGCTGGAGCTTGTGGAAGAGGCTGAGCGATACCGGCTAGATATAGTCGGGCTCACCTCGACACATAGCGTTGGCTCTGGAACCTGAGTCCTTGAGAGGGGTTGGACCCTTTTCTATGCTGGAGTTGCTCCGGGTGAGAGGCGGAGGGCTGGGGTGGGCTTTCTGTTAGCCCCAAGACTCTCTGCTTGTATGTTGGGGTTTTCTCCGGGGGACGAAAGGGCAGCTTCACTGCGCCTTCAGGTTGGGGAACGGGTCCTGACTGTTGTTTGTGCTTATGCACCAAATAGCAGCTCAGAGTACCCACCCTTTTTGGAGTCCCTGGGACGAGTGCTGGATAGCGCTCCTACTGGGGACTCCATAGTCCTGCTGGGAGACTTCAATGCTCACTTGGGCAATGACAGCGTGACCTGGAGGGGCGTGATTGGGAGGAACGGCCCACCCAATCTGAACTCGAGCGGTGTTCTGTTTTTGGACTTCTGTGCAAGTCGCAGTTTGGCCATAACGAACATCATGTTCGAACATAAGGATGCCCACCGGTACACCTGGTACCAGGGCAGCCTAGGTTACAGGTCGATGATTGACTTTATAGTTGTATCATCTGACCTGAGACCGTATGTTTTGGACACTCGAGTGAAGAGAGGAGCGGAGCTGTCAACTGATCACCACCTGGTGGTGAGCTGGATCAGGTGGCAGGGGAAGATGCTACGCAGACCTGGTAGGCCCAAACGTATAGTGAGGGTCTGCTGGGAACGCCTGGCAGAAGAGCCTGTCAAGATGGTCTTCAACTCCCACCTCCGGCAGAGCTTCGACCGCGTCCCGAGAGCAGTGGGGGACATTGAGTCCGAATGGGCCTTGTTCCGCTCTGCAATTGTTGAGGCGGCTGTTGCTAGCTGTGGTCGCAAGGTAGCCGGTGCCAATCGTGGCGGTAACCCCGTACCCGCTGGTGGACACCAGAGGTTAGGGGAGCTGTCAAGCTGAAGAAGGAGGCCTACAAGGCGTGGCTAGTCTGTGGGTCTCCAGAGGCAGCAGACAGGTATTGGAGGGCCAAGCGGAGTGCAGCAGTGGCAGTTTCCGAGGCAAAATCTCGGGCGTGGGAGGAGTTTGGTGAGACCATGGAGAAAGACGGGTCTAAAAAGGTTCTGGCAAACCATCCGGCGCCTCAGGGGAGGAAGGCGGCAACTCGCTCACACTGTTTACAGTGGGGATGGGGAGCTGCTGACATCAACTGGGGCTATAGTCGGACGGTGGAAGGAATACTTTGAGGAGCTCCTCAATCCCACCGACAAGCATTCCTATGAGGAACCAGAGCTGGGAGACCTGGGGATGGACTGTCCAATCTCTGGGGCAGAAGTCGCTGAGGTAGTCAAAAAACTACGCAGTGGCGGAGCCCCGGGAGTGGATGAGATCCGACCTGGGTATCTCAAGGCGATAGATGTTGTAGGACTGTCATGGTTGACACGTCTCTGCAACATTGCGTGGTAATCGGGGGCAGTTCCTGTTGAGTGGCAGACCGGGGTGGTGGTTCCCATTTTTAAGAAGGGGGACCAGAGGGTGTGTTCCAACTATAGGGGGATCACACTCCTCAGCCTCCCTGGGAAGGTCTACTCCAGGGTACTGGAGAGGAGGGTCCGGTCGATGGTTGAACCTCAGATAGAAGAGGAGCAATGTGGTTTTCGTCCTGGTCGTGGAACTGTGGACCAGCTCTTTACCCTCGCTAGGGTGATGGAGGGGTCATGGGAGTTTGCCCAACCAATCCACATGTGTTTTGTGGATTTGGAGAAGGCTTATGACAGTGTCCCCAGGGACACCCTGTGGGGGGCGCTCCAGGAGTACGGGGTGGATGGTCTTTTGTTAAGGGCCATTCAGTCCCTGTACCAGAGGAGTGTGAGTCTGGTCCGCATAGCCGGCAGTAAGTCGGACCTGTTTCCAGTGAGGGTTGGACTCCGCCAGGGCTGCCCTTTGTCACCGGTCCTGTTCATAACCTTTATGGACAGGATTTCTAGGTGCAGCCGTGGTGTGGAGGGTGTCGAGTTTGGTGACAGGAGAATCTCGTCTCTGCTTTTTGCAGATGATGTGGTCCTCCTAGCTTCATCAGGCTCTGACCTTCAGCTCTTGCTGGGAAGGTTCACAGCTGAGTGTGAAGCGGCTGGGATGAGGATCAGCACCTCCAAGTCTGAGGCCATGGTTCTCGATCGGAAAAGGGTGGCTTGCCAACTCCAGGTCGGGAGAGAGGTCCTGCCTCAAGTGGAGGAGTTCAAGTATCTCGGGGTCTTGTTCACGAGTGAGGGAAGGAGGGAGCGGGAGATCGACAGGCAGATTGGGGCAGCGTCTGCAGTGATGCGGACGCTGAACCGGTCTGTTGTTGTTGAGGAAGGAGCTGAGCCGGAAAGCAAGGCTCTCGATTTACCGGTCGATCTACCTCCCAATCCTCACCTATGGTCATGAGCTTTGGGTAATGACCGAAAGAACGAGGTCGCGGATACAAGCGGCCGAAATGAGTTTTCTTCGCAGGGTGGCCGGGCTCAGCCTTAGGGATAGGGTGAGGAGCTCGAACATTCGGGAGAGACTCGGAGTAGAACCGCTGCTCCTCCATGTCGAAAGGAGCCAGCTGAGGTGGTTCGGGCATCTTATTAGGATGCCCCCTGGACGCCTCCCCAGGGAGGTGTTTCAGGCATGTCCTGCCGGCAGGAGGCCCCCGGGTCGACCCAGGACACGCTGGAGAAAATATATCTCTGGTTTGGCCCTGGAGCGCCTTGGGATCCTGCCGGAGGAGCTGGTAGAAGTGGCTGGGGAGAAGACCGTCTGGAGCTCCCTAATTGGGATGCTGCCCCCGCGACCCGGACCCGGATAAGCGGAAGAAGACGAGATGAGACGAGCTTGTCTTTGCATCACGTTTAGGTGAAACTATTTTGAGGTATTTAACTTATTGCTAAGAACTTAATCTGGACTGTTGTGATGAGGAAATTAAAGTATTTAATAAATTGTGTGGAGAAAAATATATTAATGCTTTAAACTTGTCACCTGTAAAAAAAAAAAACCAAATCCTTTATTGACAGTAACTCATGGTAATGTCATGGAGGATTTGGGTCATATCAGCAGGTTTCTACTATAAAACTATTAAAAACACGAAGAGTCTCTGAAAACAGCTGTAAGGTTAAAGGAAAACAAAACTCTGCTGAAGTCCTGACAGATAAATGTGTTTTTATTGTTTGATTTGAAAAATTGAAGCTGCAACCTGTCGCGCTGAGAAACAGCTGAAGCTGCGCGCTCTAGAAGCGCTGCGCGTTCCCGTGACGAACATTCACTTTATGGCAAAACGCCTCTAACTCTCTGCTAATGGATGCATATGTGTTCAAGTTGATAGTGAGGTCCTGGAGAGAAGTGACGCCGACTGTTAGGCAGCTTCCCCAGTGCTGACAGGGACAAACACCGCGGAGGTTCTGACTGGAGAGTCGGTCTGCTCCGTGTTGACTTCAGTCAAAGAGGAGACGTGACTCGGGCAGGACTGTACCATTTCATGCCGATGTAAGGGGGGGGGGGTTAAAATTATATTTTTATAAATAAAGTAGAGACTTGTGATATACATTTTATGAAGACAAAAATATTGTTTGTTTAATGCCTTATTAACAAAATACTGAGGAGTAAAGTACTTGAGATTTTTAAACTTTTTTTTTTTTTTAATTAGAGACTTTTTTTTGGGCCGCCTAAAAGTCGTGGGCCCTTAGAATCTTCCTAAGCTTTCACCCCTTTACGGCGCCCCTGGGTGGGGTAGGGTGCACTCAAACACAAAGATTTCAGTTTAAACATTTACAAATTGCAGGTGCATGAATGGAGGTGGATTATTAGGTTAAATGCTCATAAAAAAGTCTAAATGTGTAAAACATAAGATGTACATTTAAAATTGAACAACCAGACTCATGAACAAACATGACCTCACATATATGACCCAGTTGGACCTTCCTTCAGGTGGATGTGGTTGATTAGAAGAACTGAGTCAGCATCTGGCTGTCAGTACTTCTATCAGAATAGAAAAATGGAAACAGAATGTTTTCTTTTAATGTTCTGTCCATGGGATAGGATAGGTCCCTGATGGTAACCCTATAGCTGATGGTAACACCAGTATAGCTGATGGTAACACCAGTATACATACCTGCTGCCATAAAACCCCTCATGGTGCTTTCACACAAGCTATCTGCAATAAACACACACACACAAAAGAAGATCCATTCTCATAAAACCTTAGAGTTCTAATAGTGACAGTGACAGTGACATTTTCTTCTAAACACTGATCACATGAAATTCCAGTCCCCACTGGGCCTGGTCCAAGTGAGGCTCCTCTTTAGAGCTCATTGGTTCACCTGCTCAGCTGTTTTTATCAAACTTTAAAAAGACTTTTCCTACTCTGTGGTAAAGGTTAGCTCAGATCTTGTGAAGTTGTTTGTCCTGAAAAGTTATGAATAATAAAGCTGTACTTGTTTTAGAAAGAGCTTTGAATGTCATAGTTTAGAGAAATAGAGATTAGTTCTGACAATGATGTCAGTGATAAAACATCTAAAAGCAATGACAGTACAGTACAGTACAGACACTACAGTAGCTAGCTGTACAGCTAACAGGATGACAGAAACACTATGTAATCAGACCCTCTCAAACTAGTAGTTAGCTCATCTGTCAGGTCAGAACTAGGGGTGCAACGGATCATCATCGATCCGTGGTTCGTACGGATCACCCTCTACGGTTCGGAACGCACGTGGTTCGCGGTTCATGTAGAGCGCGTGCGTCGCTACATAATTCCCGACGTTCTGTTCTCACGCGCTGTGAATCTGCAGATTATTCCCCTCTTAGAAAGGGGTTCATTTTGCATCACGTATAGAGGTTAACTTTGGCTTCAGCCGTTTTAGTACACCAGAACGAAGGATCCCTGATCAATATCCAGTCTCTGCTGCGCACGTGCGCGCGCTGCCTCCGATTCCTCCGTCTCTCTCTCCATCAGCTGGAAATCCATCTTTCTGATAGACAAACTAGATTCACCTGTTTCTGTCTAAGATAACGTTATATTGGGCTTTTATACGAGCTAATAAACGTTAATATAACCGGAGTTCAGTCAGGAGTGCCTCGTGCGTCACGCCCCCCCCAGCTGTGACCGCTAGTTTGACAGAAGCAGGTCTGTGACCCTGAGGTGCGCATATGAGTATATCTCCTCCATTAATTTGTTTTAATATAATTCAAAACTTTATTGAAGCATCAGATTGACATCTTGAGTTAAATGCAGTTTGTATTTATGAGGATTGAGCATAAAAAAGTTGCTCAGTGTTTTAGAAAATAATGAGAGAGCAAAGTTTTTTGTCTTTTCTTTTTCATTATGCTGATCCGAAAATTGATCCGAACCGTGACTCAAAACCGTGAACCGATCCGATCCGTGAGTTTTCTGATCCGTTGCACCCCTAGTCAGAACTAATCTCTGTTTCTGCAAACTGAGGTTGCTCGGTGAGCTATCTACAGCAAATATATTGTTTATAACGTTTTCACAGAAGCACATTTCTAAAGATTTCTTTAAGCCATTTTATGTCTCTGCCTCAGTGTTATAAGTGTGACGGTATGCACTGGTACACAATACCTGCACTTCTACTTTTTACCCCTCAGCGTACAAGGACTTATCTCCAGCCTGTTTGTAGATGTTTTTTAAATGTCAAGAAAGAAACCCACTGTTTTGGTGCACAATGCTTCCCATACCTTCAAGTGGATGTAAGTGTTTCTGATGAGGGAAGAAAACCCTCACAGCTGGTCAATAGATTGGGTTTTTGAAGATTTTGACATCTTTTCAGATAAAAGTTGATGTCATGGATTTTTTGAGGCCAGTGACACTGAGAAGATGTACAAGAAACCATATCATTAATAAATTTAATGAAATCTTAAGTCTAAAGGAAATGGTCACTTTTTATGTTTTAAAGAACTTTTATTTTACATCTTTATGTTCAATGTTTTTTTCATGTCCACCTTAACACGAGGAGGCTTGTTTTTACTAACAGAGACTATGACTGAATTTGGTTTATGAGGATCTGATTTAGAACTGGTTTTGTTCTTCTGTTCTCTATAAACTCTGTACAATAAAACTTCTGATCTATAGATTGTTCTATATAAAAATGTCACCATGTTTCTGAAACATGGCATTAAGAGGAGTAGCATTTATTTTTTTCCACTTAAAGCACTGGTCTGCCCTAGATCAATTTGAAAAATTCCAGAAACATCCTGAAAATAATGTTTTTCCCAGAGTTCCACTCTGTTTCCCTCTTATTAAGCAGAAGGCTCTGAGGCTGAGTTGTGAGTTCACTAACGTGCCCTCCTCTGTCAGCCTCTGTCATTATTCTGTGTTTTAAGCAGTTCCTCAGCAGGGTTGTATTATTTCTGCTGGCTCTTCTGGTTTGGTGCTTTAAAATCCATTTTCCCAAACCGAGTGAAGCTCCTCGTATGTGAGATGGGAAGCAGCGCATTCTCCTGGGAGCTCTGCTCTCCTGTGAGCACAGAGAGGACCTGTCGGGGTTAATGTGGCCTACTCACAGTGACAGGTGATGCAGCTGTTGTGGGGTCAGACAGGGGGAGATTGGGCCTTGCTCTGCTGCAGTCTTCACTCTTGTTACACTGTCTATACAGACTGGCAGCTTAATTCACTGACCATTAGCCAAGAGATTTGTTATTGCTTACTTCTGAAGGGACTGGCACAAGGCATTTCAGCTGCTGGACGGCTCTTCTGCCAGTAATTACAATGAAGGATTTGGTTTCTGCTGCTCTGTTTCCAAATGTTCCTTGTCTGACTCATGTCTGCTGCACACCGCTGTCTTCAAGACATAATCCTTCGTTGTCCTCCGTGAGGTGTGCCGGGATCAGAGGGCCTGAAAATTGGCTGATGGCTTTCCAAGTCATGGAGCTTCTGATTTGTCAATCACTTTTCAATTAGCAAATGAGCTCCACCAGCAGGTAGCTCCTGGTCAAAATGAGTTCAGCCACATCCTGAGAGCGCTGAGGGAAGACGGAGGAGAGCTGACCCAGCAGGAATTATCCACTTCTTCACACACAGCAATGAAATTAAGTCAATATAATATAATTACCATTATGCAATAGATCACACAGTCTCATTCTTAAAGCAAAGCCATCAAAAGGCCAGGATGTGACTTTATTCCCACTGACACAATGATAAAGCACCAGCACAGTCATAGGAAAACCTGTTGGTTAATGAATGTGTTTTCAACCTCAAATCACAAAAAAGTCCAAATGCTGTGGAAAACAATTCAAACACATAAATAAATAAATAAATAAATAAATAAATAAATAAATAAATAAATAAATAAATAAATAAATAAATAAATAAATAAATAAATAAATAAATAAATAAATAAAAAGTCTAACTTAGACTGTATGATTAAAAGAGAGTTCTGGATATTTAAATGTTTTATTTCTGTGAGCTCAGGAAGCTGAAATTATCATCAATGTTTCTAAAACATCAAAGTTTAACATGCAGCACTAACACTGATCATCACAGCTCCAAGCAGAGGAGGTGGTCGAGCGTGGTCACTCATCAGGAGTGAGAAACGATGAAAACATTTTATTTAACAAGACTCTTAAAGATCTTATTTACAAGAGTGTGAGCAGTATTCATTCTAGAGCTGAAGTTAGACTAATGAGTTCAGTTTCTGCTACACAAATGAACTTTACCCTGAAACTAGGAGAATTAAAAGAGAGAAGTAAAGTAGTGACCTGGTGTTTTTTCATGTTAGACCCGAACATTTTAGACATCAAACAATGTGAAATTAAAACATGAAAACCTGTCTGGATGTCTGTTTTGATGAGGATTTCTCTCAGATTGTGATTAATCCAATAAGGACCAGTTTTAATGAACATACAGAGTGAAACGATTGCCTTTGTGTTTGGTTTCCCTGGGAGCTCCATGCCACAGCAGACTGGATTGATTATCAGTGATCGGGCTGATGCAGGGCTGCTGCTCTGATCGAACCCCCATCAGGCAGATGGATGTTTGATCTCTCCTCCTCAGGTAGGAATGGCAAACTAAGTGATCTGTTTTTTTCCCAGCATCCTCTGTCAGCAGCTCTGACCTTCTCCTGCTCTGGGACAGAAGCTGCTGAAGGACACCCTGATTGGCTGACAGTGCACTTCCTGCCTGCCGTCAGCATGCCAGTTGCTGCCAAGGTGTGAGAGGTCCGGCTGGTGTGTGGGCACTTGATGAAGCAGAGGGATCGATGAAGTGAGGAATGATGAAGAAATGAGAGGCGGAGATGGACAGGCTGCAGAAATGACTGTGTCACATTTTGTGGGGGGCGGGACAAACTTCCAAAGAGCAGAAGAGGAGGAACCGGGAGGTGATTAATAAGCAGAATGAAAGAATCAGTAGCAGCTACATTCATGCTGCCAAATCAGGCTGCAGGCTTCATTATTTTGATTTCTGAATCAGATGTATTTAATCAGCACCTCAGCTAATAAAGTTATTGTAGCGTGTTCAAATTTACGTGCTCATTATTTGCTCTGCGGCAGCTGAAAGAGGTAAATTCTATAGAGAACATTAAACTGCTGCTCTCCTGATTTCCCTCTACTTGAAACAATAATAAGCAGACTGAGAAATGATTGATGAGCATGTGGAACTCTAAACTGCTCTCTGGTTGGCTGCCAGACCCTCTGGTTTATTTGTGTTCATGTTGGGGTGAGTCTGTGTTTGTGTTCGGTCTTCAGAGGAACCACATGTCCTGAGAACTGACCCGGCCCATCAGAAGAGCCCTGATCTGAGCTCATCACAATCAGGGCTGCAGCAGGGAATCTGAGTGGAGGCAGGTTTATCTGGGATAGTTCAAGGGGCAATAAGGGCCCTCAGAAACAATGACTCCTGGGTCCCTCAAGACCACAACACAAGACCGTATTAAAACATTAGCGTAAGAACACAATGCTTTGAAAGCAGTTAAACACTTAATACGAGTGGAATCCACATCCTGGAGCTTCTCACCTTATTTCCAACTATTGTTAAAGTAGAACTCAAGATATGTTCATAAGTCCTTTTTATCTAAGCAGATTCCTTCCACCTCGTCGTCCTAAAACCCTGGACTGCTAGGGTTTGAATTCAGAGCCTCTGTGGCTCCAGCTCTTAGTTTGGGACATGAAAACAGATCAGCTGCAGAGACGTTCCACAGGATTGAGACTACAGGTTTAAAAGTTGGTGCAGGAGTGAAAAGGACCCAAAGGCAGGATGGATAAACTCAAAAAGGGGATTTATTACAAAAAGGGGATTAAAACACAAACTGAGGCACAGAGGTAAAAGATGACTAATCTAAGTAAACTAAACTGGGAAGAACTAACAAGACTAAGACTGGAAGATAAACAGGACTAGAGCTGGGGGAGACAAAGCAGACGAATGAGCACAGAGATATGACACAGCAGGGCTTAAATACCAAAGGATCAATCAAGGGAGAACGAGAGGCAGGTGTGGACAATCACAAGACAAGACACCTGAAACACAGAGCACAGAGGGGAAACTAAAAACAGAACCACCAAAACACAGACTGACTAAAGTAAACACAAAGACTGGACTAAAGCTATAACACAAAAGACCTAAACTAAAGAGGATGACTAAAACACAGATGACCAGAACTAAGAACACAAAGGACTAAACTAAAGAGATAAATCTAAAACAAGTACAAACCCAACAGCAGGGGGGCTGGAGGCCAGGGCACGACAGTAATTCACAGCTTTATTAAAACAAGTCTCTCTAAGTGCTGTAGTAAAATCAACACGAGTCCACATGTGTTGAAACTGATGGTTTGAAAATACACTTTTCTAAAACCAGACTCACAATTAAACAACACACAGAAATGATCCCTAATGCAAACTAAACAATAACAACATAACACAGTGAGCCGAAACATGATATTTAATCAACATTAAAACAAGAACATGTTCAAGAATATTAGTTGATCACATGATCAGAGTCAAAAACAATTTGAAATTTTGACTGTCACTGCTGCAGTTCTCTGTTAGAGGGGTCACTAATGAGAACATAATCAGCAGGAATGGCAGCAAAAGAAGAGTTGAACCGCAGCGCAGCCCCAGACCATCACACTACCACGATGTCTGACTGATGATGTTTTGATGAGTTAGTTTGAGACCAGGAGGAACGAGACACACACCTTTTAAAAAGTTCAGCTTTTGTCTCATCGATTTACAGAATATTTTCCCAGAAGTCTTTGGGAGTATCAAGATGTTAGCTAATGTGAGACAGACTTTTGTGTTGTTTGTGGTCAGGAGAGGTTTTGACCTTTGACCTCTCTCATGGTGGACATTTTTGTTCCATCTCTTTCTTCTTTTAGCTCACTGAATCAATCAAGCAGCTGATATTTTCACCTCTGATTAGACGAGATAAACTTTGGTCTTTAGGGTCTCAAACCACGAGAGACTCAGCTGAGTCTTTAGGGTCTCACTTCTCTACCGAAGCATGCAATGCTTGACATTTTCTGTCTGGATGATGAGACGTTCCATGGAGTCAGAAACAACCAGAATGTGCTTCAGCTTCATTCTTCAGATTAAGCTACTGAATCTCCAGTGATGCTCCAACACAGCACAGGACTCCTGGAATGATTTTTTATTTTATCATTTGTTTAAAATTAGGGATGCTCGATATTGGCTTTTTTACCGAAATCCGATATTGTCTAACTCTTAATTTCCGATACCAATATAAGCGGGGCACCCCTCATTAAAAAAAAGACTAACAAAATCATTTTAGGTAACCAACATCCCATACCTCCTATCCTTAAACTGCGTTAAACTTAAACTTTAAATATTATCTGTGCAAAATAGAACACCTGCTTCAAATCCTCTTCAAAAAAAAGAGACATCTTGATTCCTCCTCCCATAACCTCTGCTCATTACAAATGGAAATTTTATTGTCCAGAGACACTTTGGGATAATTTAAAACCAAAGACAGTTTGGCCAGTCCTCTTACATGTTATGCTGCAAGTAATGACGTGGTTTGATGTCATCAAGTGCATTTAAGGTTGGCTGGGAAATGCTGAAGCCACAGGATTTAATGCAAGGTGTGCCAAACAAATAGAAATATCTCAAAAACTATACATCAGATTAGTTATATTTTGACATTTTGGGAGAGAGGAGAGCTAGTTTAACAGTTTGATATATAATGTGTGCATGGTATGTTAAGGTTATGTGTGTCATTACAAAAACCAATACCAATATTCTCCGATATTACATTTTAATAACAATATCGGCCGATATTATCGGTAGACCAATAATATCTAATGTCCCTATAGTTTAAATATTTATGAATGGACACAATAAATATCTTCATCTCATAAGTGTAATGAGGGTGGAGTTTGTTACCTGAGAGGAAAATAGAGACTGAATATTTATTCATTTGTTGAATAATTTTAAAAATGAACTCCATGAAACTGATCAGAAGGTTTGACTCTGGCTTATAAAATAAATAAATATCAACAAACATGATTCCATGTTTTTAAAGAATGGATCCAAATACCTCCAGTTGAGACATGAGCTGTTGATTGTATTAGATTTAAGTCACACAATGTTGGAATTCTATTTGTTGTTGATTAATGATCATTTAGATGATTTCTTAAACAAATACCTTTTTTCAGAAGTTGGTGTTAAATGTAGTTTTGTGTGCCTTATTGACTGTTGCTTTGTTTCTATATTGTGGTGTTTTAGTAACATGGACCAGTTCAGTGAACTATGTGTGATCAGAACGTATCTAAATGTGGATTATTGCCAGCTATCACTGACCAAACTGCTCACAAATTAAAGGATCTGAAATCAAATTTGTGTTTTTCTAACATTTTGCTGAATGCTGATCTGAGCTCAGTTTGCTGTGTGCTGCTGAACTTTCACAGAATAATATAAAAACCTGAAAACTCTTTAATTATTAATTATTGTTCTATTAAAAAGAGCGAAGGAGACAAATCAAGCTTCTGATTCACCACAATATAAAAATAATTCAAAAGAGAGGCCACATCAGTTTCTATGGCATACCAGTTGTATTTTAATCAAATCATTTCATAGACATTTCATTAAGACATGAGGAAATCATGTCAACATGTCAAAATCAGAGATGGTTTGTCTTCTTATGATGCTGTGGAGCCTCCTGAGAGCTGTTGATGCCACATGGAGATGTGTGATAAGCAGACATGCTCCATGAATAAGGGAAGGAGGAGGCAGGTCTGATAACATCCTGTCGTATATAACAGGCACACAAAGCCCACAGGAGACAGAGCATCAATACCCTCACATGTACACCATCATTACTGGCCCTACACAAAGCCTGGTGTCAATAGCAGCCATGTAACAGAGCAGTCTTTCAAATTAAAATCTTGTATCAAACTGCATCTGATGGCAGCAACTATTTAGAGGCCATATTTTACAGCCAAGCCAATAAAAAGTAATAACCATTGTATTTAATGTATCTGCTTCTGCCAGCTGTCAAGCAGAAAAGGTTCTTAATAGGAGCTGTCGATCACTGTCAGCCCAGCGTGGTGCACAACATGAGGACAGCTGTAATAAACACAGAGGAGAGAGGGAGGGAGATAGCACCACCCTCCTGCTGCACCATCCTGATACCTTCCTATTAGAAACCTATTATTTATCTCACTTGTTCATTTCGTTGCTCTTTTCACTTTGTCTTACATTTTTTTCCAGTCATTATTACATCTGGGCTGCATGGTGACCAATGACTCTGATACAGCATTACATACGTTAGTTACTTAGAAACTTAGTTACCGGTACTTATTAACGCAGTACTTTAATATGACCACAAGTAATCTAATGTGTTACTATTTACAAACCACATTAAAGTTGCTTATCCAAGTCACTGTGTTACTATTTTTCTAGTCTGTATTCACAAAAGTAAACATAGATGCCACATGTTACCATGTCTGTATCAATTCAATAGTTGTTCAATCAGAACTGAACAAATTGTGACCAACTGATGAAGAGAGGCTTGTTTCCTTCATTGTTTACTATACTGCTTCCAGCCTCCAGTGAAGAGGTGTGACGTCTGTTAAGTCAGTAACATGAAAGTGATACAAACCGTTCAGGTTGAGGTCAGTTTAGCCTGCAATGTGTTGGTGAAGGTTCTCAGTCATGCAGGTCATGGTCATCCTATGGTTCAAATAAAGGCAGCTGGGCTTATTTGGTTCTCAACCCATGGTGTTTAAACAATTCTCAGAATTCAAGTGTAGTGATCAGGATGTTTGAGTCTGACAAACAAAATATAAATATTCATAAGAGATATGAATATTAATGTGTTTATGACTTTGATTATTATTTTGATATTCAGGGAATCAAAAACAAATCATTTGACAAAGAAGATAATTTTGCTTCATGCAAATCAATGTATTTCTATCCTAAATATTATTCTAATTATTAAAACAAACATCAAATAAAACATAAATACACATTGAAGGCTGAGGTTAGGGAATAAATCAATGAGCCAGGCTTGGTTTAATTTATTAGATAGTATTTATTATATATGAATAATTAACTTATCTGACACCAGAGTTCATATTTAGCCAATGTTTTCTTTACCAAGTAGCTTCTTATGGGATCAAGACACCTAGAAGTCAGTCTCAACCCTCTGAGGGACGTCAGCTCCTCTGGGGTCTGAAGTGGATTCTTTAGCTTCTGGTGACCAAATCACAGTGCGTTTACATACACATCTAAGTCAATCTGTGTTGATAAACTGAGAGCCTTTATCCTAGTTTACATGTACATTAAAAACCAAACTCTTTACGTTTTCCTCATGTCTATGTTATGATTTGGTTTGCGGATGGACCCTGGAGAGAACACAGACAATTGAGGAAACTGGAGGTAAGTGAAAACAAACGTTTTATTAGTATTGTTGGTGCTGGTGCTGGAGGTGTGGACCTTGGGAGGCCCTAGCGTCCCGGACGGAACCGTACGCCACCTCATGTGAGTTGAGTGAAGAGGGGTGTTGGAGCTGGCAACCGACAGGGAGACAGGCAGGCAGGCAAGCAAAAGAGGATGACGATGGTAGTAGGAGGGCAGCCAGGGAGACCAGGGGAAGCAGAGACGAGGGAGGAGTTACCGGCTGGAGATCCAGGTGGAATGGCAGCAGACCGGAGCAGGAGGACGGGAACCGAGAGGAAACACTGGAGGGAGGAACAACAAGGTTAAACTATGGACACTGAGGAGGTCTGAGTTAAAAGGCCATAGTTACCGCAGGGAAGTGGACATAATGAACTGGCGTTCATCTTCTGGAAGGCTGGTGGTTTTATGTCCTGGAGTAGATTGCGTGAGTGGCTGCAGCTGGAGGTGATTGGGTGCAGCTGGAGGTGATTAGTGGAGCTGAGGGTGATGAGGGAGGAGATCCTGCTGAATAGGGAGGAGGAGGCGTGCCTGCTGGGGCCCAGGATATGACAGTCTATAGCAAACAGAATTGATGCCAAAAACAAGCCTTACAGATTTACTGTCACATGGGGCAGTAGCTGCTGCTGAAATGCTTCACGCGCTTCACCTGACATATATTTTTTGACAAAATCTTTATTAGAACTGTCTTTTTATTTCATTTAGATCCCAATGGACACAGAGACGGAAATGATGGGAAGGATATAGACAGATGGGGGGGGGGGGTAACAGTGGTAGAAAAGAGTACAAAGGATCTGCTTCTAGACCTGTAAAAAGAGAGAGAACAAGCAAATAGCAATAAACAACATATAAATTTACAACAATTACAATATCTTTGAATGTAAACAGTAAAGACTAATTCAAGATGTGTTAAGTGTGATCCACAGCCCAAGTTAATGTGTCTGAAAACACCTGAGCACATGCTTGTGTATATGAGGTTTCTCCATGGGAGTGTTCTAGTGAATGTGAGAGGCCACAGACCCGCCCCCTAAAACCCATGAAAGACATGGGGGAGACCCGAGCACCAGACACCCGGAGGCCACCCAGAGCACAGGAATTCCAGTTAGACCACCACAAGAGCAGCCTCAGCAGTTGCCATGCCCCAGGTGGGCGCAGCAACGGGCCTGTGGGCCCCACAAGCAGCCAGTCACACCAGATCCAGCCCGAACCCAGAGACCTGACATCCAAGAATGACTCTCAAATGAAGTTCATTCCACTCCTCTACAGCATGTTTAACTCCTTAAGTTGAATCAACAGAAATTCAGTTTCTTCATCAATCCAAAAATGCACAGATCAAGCACTCACATTTGTTTTTGCTGCCATCTTCTTCTACCACTACTGATTTGTTAGTAATCCCGCTTCTGCAATCTCTTCACTTTTGGAAGGGGCGTGTCCAACCGTCTGAGCCGTTTACATGCAGATGAAATTGAGCTCCTGCCCATTATCCCATTATCTGGGTGCTTTAGCTTGATTAGATCCAGTTTGTCTTCAGCAAGACTAAGATGTTTACATCCATTTTAAAACCTACTTGAGTCGATTTAAGGCAATAGTTCTGTTTTCTGAGGTGCATGTAAATACACTGACTCCAGCTTTCAGCAGATAGCAGACTGGATAAGACCTCATCCTGGATTAGGACTCAGATGAAGTTGGATTTAAAAGTTCACTGATAAACTTGGTCTAGTTGCAAAAATGGTTGTTTGTTGGGTTAAATAAAACTCTTGCTGGTAAAAAGAGGTTATAAAGTCTTTGAATAAACTAAAGTTTATAATTTTCTCATCCTGAGAGGTTGTGCTCAGAGGAGGTTTGTCTTTTAGGCCTCCTGGAGTCTCATCTGGGTAGGAGAGTTAACGCCACTCCAACTCTCAGAAGACTCCAGCGACAGGTCCACCTGTCATGATGGTTTGGCTGAGACAGAGGAATATTTTAGGAAATGAACCTTAAATACAAAATAAGTTTAACCAATCATGAGCCTGGATACTAGAGCCCAAATCAACAGAGCTTCCTCTGTTTTCCAGGAAAACTAGGATTTATAAAAGAACCTATATGGTTCAAACTCATATAGATCATTATTAACGCACCAAGATTAATGAGACCTGATTAAATCACTATTCATCTGATAAAATCAAGATTCAA
Organism: Callopanchax toddi; assembly: GCA_006937965.1. NCBI lineage: Eukaryota > Metazoa > Chordata > Actinopteri > Cyprinodontiformes > Nothobranchiidae > Callopanchax > Callopanchax toddi. The sequence goes on from SSNR01000135.1 coordinate 923,708, forward strand.
ATTAAACATTTCAGAGAATGATTGTTATGATATAACAATCTAACAATGATGAACATTGAATATTGAATGTTTTAGTCCATGTCAAAACCTGAGAAGGAGGAGAGTTTTGTTAACACAACAATGGAAAGCATATGACTTTATTCTCCTAAGAATCAGATCAGAGTTCAGAAGTCTCATGACAGGAGGAGGAGAATGTTTAGACTGGGGTGAGGTCAAGCATCTGCTGGAGTGGAGTTTGAGGAGGATCATCATGTAAGCAGACTTGTTTATGATTCTGTGTGTTTAACACTTACTGGATCAGAATCTTGGTGAGTCCCGGTCCACATACTGACCAGAACAGGGACCTTTGACCTTTGTTGACCCTTCTGGATCAGTACACATGGAACCTAAGAAGTCCAGTTGCCTTCATCTGAAGCGTTAAGGCTTTGCCTGCAGTGTGTCTGTAGCCTTATCTTAGCTCTTATCCCTAAACCCTAAACCCTAACCCTGCCCTAAACCGTACCAAACTCTGCATTGGAAACGAGGCTTTAGAGCAATCTAACAAGGCCCTGAGTGTCTCTGTATTTACTGCAGTTACATCACTTAGGGGAGGTGGTGTATAACATTAATGGATGAGTCTGACTTCCTACTGGGTCTAAAAGGATCTGCTGTCTCCACTTAGCTCTGGCAGAACTGACAAACACGTCCTTCCTGAGGTAGAGGACATCATGCTAGTATTTTATTTGCCTTTACCTCATTTAGAAGCATCTCCAGTCACCATCCATGAAGTTTCTCTTCATTCCTATCATACCATTCATATAGAAGACTTTTGATAATGCAAAGAAATGTTATGTGTGCATATTTACATCTATTTGTGTATGGAGACGTGTCTAATATATATATATATATATATATATATATATATATATATATATATATATATATATATATATGTATATATATATACAGTGACTGCAGAATTATTAGGCAAATGAGTATTTTGACTACATCATCCTCTTTATGCATGTTGTCTTACTCCAAGCTATATAGGCTCGAAAGCCTACTACCAATTAAGCATATCAGGTGATGTGCATCTCTGTAATGAGAAGGGGTGTGGTCTAATGACATCAACACCCTATATCAGGTGTGCATAATTATTAGGCAACTTCCTTTCCTTTGGCAAAATGGGTCAAAAGAAGGACTAGACAGGCTCAGAAAAGTCAAAAATAGTGAGATATCTTGCAGAGGGATGCAGTACACTTAAAATAGCAAAGCTTCTGAAGCGTGATCATTGAACAATCAAGCGTTTCATTCAAAATAGTCAACAGGGTCGCAAGAAGCGTGTGGAAAAACCAAGGCGCAAAATAACTGCCCATGAACTGAGAAGAGTCAAGCGTGCAGCTGCCAAGATGCCACTTGCCACCATTTTGGCCATATTTCAGAGCTGCAACATCACTGGAGTGCCCAAAAGCACAAAGGTGTGCAATGTAGCGTAATATAACCTGATTTTGTTGTTATAATACGAACACACTTCTGCAAAGTTATTAGCTTAGTTTTGTCGGTTTTAATGCTAATCACTGTTAGCTACCTTCACTAAACTAATGGTTATGCAGGACTTCAGGTTCTTTCTGATTCAAAGGGAAGACCTACGTACGTTATATTTGGAAGTTATAACCCAGAAGCAGACTTAGACTACAGTCATTTTATTAAGAAAACAGATTGAACGAACAGACAGATATGAGGTAGATGGTTGCATCTTAAGAGATTCTTCTGATATTATTAAGCTGAGAGTTAATGACGAGAGCCCGTGAGATATTTATATCTCTAGGGAGTCAGAGCTAGTTAGGAGGAGAACTGAGCTAAGTTGAAAGGAGTGTTATTTATCAAGAGCCTCAGTTTACCCAGATCGGAGTTGATACCTGCTAAGACCGCTCCAGATCGCCTCGGCGTGAGGTGGAGGTTCGTCGGTGTGATCGTTGATCTGACGAACCTCAGAGTTATCCCCGGTGAACGTAACGTTACCGCAGGCACGGAGGAGTCTGTGGAGCCGGTCTAGCTGGTCCATGGTCGGCGGGCGCAGAGGCTAACTGGCTTTCCCATGGCAGGTGAAAAGAAGCAGACAGATGGTGTCTGGCTTCTTAGCCGGAGCAATGTCCTCGACCGGTGAGGCTGGTTTACCCACGAGCTCGGTCGGCATCAAAGCCTTCCGTGTAACGGAGGAAAACGGAGGCTGTGTTCTCTCGTGTAGGTTGAACGAGAACTGTTTAGCTTCCAGACAGGAAACCGGACAGAGGGAACTTTGGACGCGTGGCCCAATGGGGAAAGAGTTACCAAGTCACGTGGTTCTCGTCCTTAAGGAAGCCCAGGAAGTTAGATGGATTATTAATATGTTTTAACCTTTTAGCAAAAGTAGAAACCATAAAATAATACTGATGCAACATCAACATTCATGAATACTGGAAGAAAATGAATTAATCATATTAAGACATTTCTGGACAGTGGATTAAAGGTGGTGTCTTTTAGAATGAGACATCAAAGAGTTCTTAAGTTTAATTATTAATTAAAGGAAATCTTCTTAGTCTTCCGACACGACCGGGTCCTGGAAGGAATGTTGATTCAGGTTACAACATAATAAAAGAGTCATTTTAATCCAAGTTATTGGGACAAAAGATGAGTTATTGTATTGATGAACCAGATGTCAGAATTCAGAGATAGTAACGCCTTTGCCGGCATTACATATCCCCCCTTATTTCAAGGCGAGGACTCCTAGCAGAAGGTCGTTGCCTTGAAATACCAATCTGATGATGGAGGACATCGTGGGTCATCATGAACCAAAGGGAAGAAAGGTTTGTGGTACCTTTCCACCAGACAGAGTCAATCAAAAATGAATCAGAGCTTGAGTTTTAGAGATTACCAGACACAGGGGCACCTGTGTCATTGACCTTCAGGAATCAGGAAGCATCCCACACCGGAAACAGAATCAGGAGGAAGGCACCGATCCAAACGATGCCAGGAGACTGAGGAGTGGGGCAGTCCGTGAAGGGGGTAGGCAGCAGCGGGGCGTCGTCGAAGAAGAGTTCCACCCAGAGCAGCGTCGGCAGATGAGTCGCAGACGAGACCAGTTGGGACCTTGGACGTCCGGCGGCTGGACAGTAGAGCAGAAGAAAGGCACAGCACAGCAAAACAACCACAATCTGGTAAAGGGGCATTCAAAATGTGTGAATGTAGGGCAGATTTGGCTAAAATAAACTAGAAAAATTAAATTAATCTAATTTTAAAAATAAGGCTATGTGTCATGCCATTACATTTAATTAAGGATTTAACCTATTTAAATGATTTAAGAGCTCTATTTTGTATAAAACTCTGAAGAGATTGACTTCACTCCCATGAGGTTACTCTAGGAGTGACACTTTTAAAGTGAATTTGGAAAGACATTACGTCATATTTTAACCTAAGTTTAACTATTTAAAGTTTTGGAAATAACTTAGTAAACTAAGGATTGAGTTTTTGATAACCAAAAATTGAGTTTTGGAAATAGTGAAATCAGTCATTTTAGATCTGAAATCTAAAGTTTTAGAGGACATTTGTGTTAAATGGCCTACAGTATATTTTATCCTTCATTTTGATTTGAGGAAGGTATATTAAAATGGATTGGCTCGCATTTACATTAATTATTATGATGAAATAATTATTCTAAGTAATAGAAAATTAAACATTAAGTTTGATTCAAACATAAAGTAATTTTACTAAATGAATACAGCATTAGGCTGTAAAATAAAGGAACTCTGGCTAAGTTGTTTACCAGGATGGACGCGCAGCTTACTGGAGTACAGCAGGCGACGTCAGCAGCTCAACCAGGTCTGTTTCCCATAAAAACACATGGTTAGTAACACATGGTTAAAAGGGAGGACATGAACGCGGACACACATTCACGCCACACACACCGAAAAAGGGGACAACAGGTGGAAACCTGGGAGGCCTCAAGTCACATCACCCTCTGAACCTGGCGACGGCTCAGAGGTACCGAAGCGGACTTTGTGAGGTTTGATCTGATTTCTGTGAACCCACTTGAGGACGGGTTCTTTCGGACCCTTAGGGATCCGTAACTGGTAAACGACGGGTGAGAGTTTGTCGGT